>JAHWFO010061024.1:1795824-1814239 GCA_023313115.1 Rhysida immarginata | reverse complement strand
CAAGTCGTTTGATATATTACATGCCATACTTTAGCATTGAAAGTTCCAATGAACAATAATGGTTCCACTGAACCAGGTTCCTCGAAACCAGTTTCGACTATCATTAATTTTACGTTATATTCATTCATGACAGATCATTCCAAGTCGTTTGATATATTACATGCCATATTTTAGCACTGAAAGTTCCAATGAATCATAAGTGTTCCACTAAACCAGGTGTCTTTGAACCAATTTCGACTATCAATAATTTTACGTTATATTCATTCATGACACATCATCCCAATTTGTTTGATATATTACATGCCATGTCTTATCATTGAAAAATTTTGAGGGTGTCATAAGGGTACCATTAGAGCACATTACAACCATTTTCAAAATGGTTCATTCCCGGAACCATATTTATCAGTTGGCGAAAATATTAATTTGTATCTGCTTCTATCTCGTCATTACGATTTGTTTGATATATTACTTAATATATCTCTCCATTGAATATTGCTAGGTGGGGTCGTGAAGGTACCATCTGTACACGTGCTATTGAACCGATTTAGATAATATTTGTCATTGGTTCGTGCCTTGTACCATATTCATCGACTGACGAAAATAGTAATGAATAACCGCTTCTATCTCGTCAATACAATTTGTTTGATATATTACTTAATATACAGGTATTGGACATTGAAACTGAAACACCTGGTAGAAATCCAAAATCTTTATTTAATAAGGTGTTGGGGCACCGTGGGCAGCCAGCACAGCAGCAACACGTCTTGGGAAGGATCGGTAGAGGTCCTGCACAGATTGCACCCCAGACCATTACTGATCCACCTCCGCGTTTGACTGTGGGTGCCAAGCAGTCTGGGTTGTAGGCATCAGAGGGGCTCCTCCAGACGAATATCCTCCCTGTTGTTTGGAAGACAGTGTAGCTGGACTCATCCGAGAATATGACGCGTTTGAGGTCATCCAACGTCCAGGTTTTATGCGTCCGGCACCACTGAACCCGCTTGGAGGCATTTGTACTACTGATGAAAGGCTTCGGTATAGCAACCCTGCCATGGATGTTGGATTTATGCAGGTAACGACGGATTGTCTTCGTGCACACAACGTACCTCACTTTAACGTACATTTCAGAATAACGTACAAATTTCAAATCCCCGTCCCAAACGTAGGTATTTTAATGCTAAAAAGTTTCAGAATAACGTACCTCACTTTAACGTACATTTCAGAATAACGTACTAATTTTACATCCCCTTGGTTAAATTATCCCTTCAGTACAACGTACATCGTTCACATGTCTTGCACTGATTGGTCAATGCAGCCCATGCGAAAGCTGCAACTGGGCCAATGGGCTAATTAAGCCGAGTTCACATTTCATTGGTTGGTCAGTAACCCGGAAATCTCTGCATGCTACTCAATCTAGCATGTTCGATTGTCGATTGTCGCATGCGATCGGGATAGGTACGGGAATGTAACCGGGAAAAGTCAGGGAATTTTTCATTTCAACATTTCACTACATATTGTATATCCTATAGTGTATTTGTATTGAATAAAATAAAATGCATTCATGTATTCTTATGTTTTTCTATGAATATATGCATTTTTCACAAGCCCCCCTCCCCCCCCCCAGTTTCAGTATAACGTACACCTCAGAATAACGTACACCTCAGAATAACGCTGTAACGAGGCTTTACTGTATTCATTTCTGCGGTGATTTCTGCTGCGGTGGTTTTCCGCTTTCGTGCAACAATCCTGGTCAATGTCCTGACGTCTCTTTCCGACAACTTCCGTTTTCCCCTGCAGTTGCTCCTCCTGGACGTGGTTCGTCCTTCCTGTTTATATGCACACATCACCCTGGATACTGTAGCACGTGAGACATCACAAAGTGTGGCAGTTTTGGACACAGATGCACCTGCTATACGCGCCCCAACAATCTGCCCTCTTTTGAAGTCGGATATGTCTCCCATTATAGCGCTCTGCACAGACAATTTGAAGCTTACTATCGAACTTTTCTACTGGAGTGACTACCAAGACCTCTGACACGTGATTCATTGATATGCATACGATTAATTACTTAGCAGAAGGTTCTATTCAGCCCTGGGGGTAACCAGTGCTATTTGGGAAGGTGTTTCAGTTTCAATGTCCAATACCTGTATCTTCCCTTTGAATATTGCTTGGCAGGAAAATAGAGGTACCATTTGTGCACGTGCCAATGAACCGATTTAGATAATAATTGTGATTGGCTCGTGCCATGAACCATATCCATCGACTGACGAAAACAGATTTTGAAAATCTTTCATAGCCTCGGAGGAGTTAGAGTTACGGACGGACAGACAGACACGTTTCCCCACACTGATAGCATAAAGCACTTTTCGGTACTTAATAAAGCATTTCACTGGAACAGTCTCGTTACTTCTTAAACAGACTTCGTATACTTCAAACATTGAAATGATATGAGATATAGCATATTTACTAATACATGATTATTACAGATTTTTCATTTATAACTCCATTTATTTACATCATCCTAACAAGTATAACGTCTGATGCAAGTTGCCATGAACCACAAACATTTTTTTAAAATAATAAATGAACTGCTTCTTCATTAAGTAATTGATGTTAAAAATAAAAAGGCTTTTTCCTTTCTTAACATGAATTAAGTTGTATTAAATATATTACTAAATGTACACTTATTAGAAACAAATAAATTAACGTCAAAAATCAACTCCCACTTAAAATTAGACATGATCACTACCCTTGGACAAAAATGCAAGATTGCCACTCTTTCCCAGAAAGAAGACTTTCATCATTGTCCTGACTATCACGCTTGTTGTAATATAAAAAATGCCAGTTTTCTCTGAAGAACTAACCACCACTCCCTGAAGATGGGTACTTGAATCCCGAAATGTGTATCCTGTATTTCATTTTTATTCCTTGTGGATTAGAAGTTTGCCCTTTTTGGTTGTTCAGTTCCATAGTATTTGTTTCATTCAATTTGAAATGAATTGACAATTTTAGATACATTGGCATTGTTATTGATTCAAAATTTATCAGGACTTGATATTGTTATAACTATTGCGATGAACAAGGCCAAAAGAGCCAAGTTCAGAGTAATTGCTCTGACTAGGTCAAAATAGTATCTTCACTCTTTATTACCTTAATACAATATACAAGGCAGTTCGCATGACTCTCTATATAACATGCCCTTCTGGGCAACACTTTGCAAGTGGAGGTGGAAAAAAACTCCAAATTTTCCAGAACAATACCCTAAAGAATATTGCTTAAACAACTAGGACAGTTGCTCGCAATTGCTCTTTAAATAACGCCTTCAATATGACTCAATGGTTTGGAATCATGCTGCACATTATACACCAGTATCCACAGATTCAGGGATCTTCACGAACGAACTGTTCTGGTTATCAGATTTGGACTAAACTGGTTAGAGGGCTACAGAAGGCCTTCCTGACAACATCCCAATACCAAAACTAAAAATTTAAGAATGATCGTATAGGGTAATACGGGTCATTGTAATATCACCACGCATGACAATCAGCCGGACATTCTAGATCACTGACCGGGTGTCAAATATTAGTCATGACCCACCGCGCCCATTTGGACCTGCAAATAAGAGGCAAAGTAATAGGATGTCTAGAGGTATGCTGTCATAAACGGAAGGTCCAGCGCGCATCAAGCAACAACCAGCATCATCTCTCGCCTGTGGATACGTTTTCAGCAGGATAGAAATAATCCCCGATACTATAGACGTCCGCGCATCACCGCTGGAGTTGGTGGCAGGATATAGACTACTATATCAAGCCAAGCCGTGTACAAGCGACTCTTTTGCAGCTGGTCTGCATGCCAAGAGGTCAATGAGATCCATCTCCTTAAGCCAAGCTCACCAAAGGGGTTGATTGTTGCAGCGCACTGATCAAGCATCATGAGACAGGGGCATAATGGAGCCAGATCATGTTTTCTGATGAGTGGCGGTACTGTCTGTAGTGTGATTTACGATGGATCTACGTCAGAAAGTAGCCTGGAAACAGGGTCAATCCTAACAACATCTTCGAACAAGACCGTTACGCGGGGGAGGGGGGGGGGTGACATTATGATGGTTAGGATTCTCGCACACAACTCCAAATTTTCAATAGGGGATCTATATTTGCACTATGTACTGGAACAATGTCCTCCCCCAATTGTTGCTATTTTTCAAGGGTAGTGCTGGACCAGAATTTCTGCACGTGGACGACAACGCCCGTAATCATAGGTATTTTGTTGGACGAATACCTGCAATATAAAGAATATAAATTGAACATGTATGGGACAACGTGGGTAGACGTGTCACTGGACGCACTCAGAACAGTGAAAACTGGAATGCAACCCCCCAAAACTTGCTTTACACTTACTTTGCTTTGCGGTTGACCATATGGCCTACTGAACACTATTTATACCATCTACAAACAGCTGGATGTTATTCAGTGTCCCTACACCTCAGTATCCCTGGTTTTGGAAGTTTTGATTTCTTTTGTTAACAACGATGCCGTCTTCTTTAGTTTTTGACATTTATGTGTTTGAAGTGTATCGGAATACCTTCTGAAATCAATTTTAGTTCCGATCAGACCAACAAAAGTTTATTCTTGAAAATCGCTTAAGTTATGGATACTTGTGTAGAAAATCATAGTAATGAACTTATTACGGGCATTCTAAAACTTTTCTTACACAGGAAAAGGCACTGTAATCCAAGACTTATTCTTGATGTCAGTGACAATGTTAATGCAATCCAAGATAACGCCATTCTTCCAGATTACTGGATTTCATATCTTTTCGCTTTCATTTAGTGGCATTCGTCTATCTCAGACAATATTCAATCGAAATAACCCTCCACTAAAAAAAAGCTACTTTTCTTCTTTCGTACTTTGGATGATCTTTACGGGTACATCCGGCTTCTCGTCTAGTTCAGTGTATTTCCTTTAGCACATGTTTATGAAAATTTGATTATGGAAGTTATCATTCTGTTTTATTCGAGCATCGATACACAACACTGTTCGATTTTCGAATGTGAATCTTATTATTAAGTACATGCAATATCGTCCACGAGAATAAAATCTGGACCAATGGATCCTCTAACATGACCTTCTAGTGAAACTGTTTCAGTAGTACATGTTTTAATGCCACCCTTAAGATACCAATGAAAATTTTCGATGCTAAGATATGCCACGCAATATATCAAACTACGAGGGAAAATCAAAAAGTAACATTATTTTTTACGAAACCATTGTAGTAGGTAGTGGGAAAAGTGGATACACGTTTTGAACTTGTCGCCTTCCCCTATCGTTTAAAAGCACCGTGAAAGTTCTGACAGCTAGTGGAGGCTTGCAATCGCAATCGTCAAGATGGCGTCATTGATCACATCGTCCAAGCTGGAAGAACAAAGAGCTGTAATACGTTTCCTTCATGCGAAAAGTCTTCCACCCAAGGGAATGACTTTCACATATTCGCCCCTTTGAAGAAATTTCTCGGGGGAAAACGATTTGAGATGGACAATAGACATAAAAGGTTAAATGCGCCGGTGACTGTACTCGCAGGAAACGGACTTCTATGCGATGGGCATTCAAAAACTTGTACCACGATGGGACAAATACCCTAATCGCAATGGCTCATACGTAGAAAAATAACCAGAACATTGATGTGTACTTTGCATATTTTGTTTGTTCCAGCACTTACTTAAAAAAATAATGTTACTCTTTGATTTTCCCTCGTACATACAACGACGTGCAATGAACGAATATAAAGAGTGATTAATAAGTGCAAAGATGGTCGATATTTATTCAGAGGTCATGATACCACTACTGTACCACTGGAAATTTTCACTGCTAAAATATGGCATATAATATATCTAACGTCTCGGAACGACCTGTTATGAATGAAATTTTAAGAATAATTACAAAGTTTGAAGGTGGTTGAATTTGAATCAGTGGCACATGTTCAAATGATACCATTATGGTACCATTGAAAAATTTAAACGCTAAAATATGCCATGTAATATATCAAACAACTTGTAATGATATTCTGTGAACGAATAAATAAGAGAAAATACAAAGTTCGAAGATGATCGATATTTAATCAGGGGTACCTGTGCTAATGATACCACCGTGGTACCACTGGAATTTTTCAATGCTAAGATAGGGCAGGTAACATATCAAACAACAAGTTACAACATGCCATGAATGAATATATAAGAATAATTATAAAATGCGTCGATTATCAAATTTGTATCAATGGAACCTGTTTTAAGGCTTTCAAAAGCAATTCAAAAATTCTGGAATAAAGTTTCAAACAGTTTATGTGCCGGTGATTATAGCAGCCGCCACGTAAGTTGAACGATCTTTTTGACATGCGCAGTAAGTCTTCTCATCAATTTGCTTTGTCTGGGTTTCATCCATGATGCACTTGTTCTACTATAGTAAAGGCGGAGATATCGTTGAAACGTGGAAAGCCTATTAAAAATCATAATATAAAACAAATTGCCTTCGAATTGATATTCTGCGTCATTTTTAAATTTATTAATTTATTAATTTCATTTATCTATTTAAAAAAAAACTAAAATGGAAACTAAATAAAAATTCGAAAACAATGTTTCGAAAACGAAAGCGGATGCTTTCATGGAATAACTAAGCGATTTACTTCCCGTTGACGTCTATTGGCTGGCGTTAGTAATGACGTCATCCTGTCCTTCAACTTACGTGGCGGCTGCTATAGTTTAGCCTTTCGGTACTTAGTTATGTCATTAATTAATGGTTTATCATTACTTTGCTTAGACAACAAATGGTCTCGATCCGAAATGTGATCTTTTTTTAGGAATGTATCACTAACATGGGAATCCCTCGAACATGTATGTAACAGATTTCCACCAAATTGAAATATGTTACTCATCTGAAGCTACTATAGATGCTTGCAAAATAAGAGTGCGAAATTGTGTTTCTTTCAAAATAAACCGCGAAAACGAAAAAATTTCAGCCTACATAGCCATACAAGGACTCCATTGTTAAAGCTGTTAGGCTATGTGGGGTTCCCTTGTAAGTGTCCAATCTGCGTTCACAGGGTTTTTATGTCTCATTTTTCTGTTCTTCTACGTCCGCCATTTCAACAGAGTATAGTTTTAGTTTATTATTTGCAAATAATTCATACACTTTCAAGCATACCGGTATGTATATGTGTGTTAAGATATAGTCGACCTTTGATTCTCAAACTTTCAAATATAATCCACTGCTAATATCTAGCTAACTGTAACAAGAAAACTTGCCCTTGCCCCTTTTATCCACTATGGCGATAAAAAGAACCTACTTCCATATCATATTATGTAGATCATAATTGATATCTGATATTGTGTGTCTTACGAGTTCTGTTTAAAAAGTAATGAGAGTGCATGCACAGCATGTTATCTGGCAACTGAATAAGCGTCTCCCTCTAGTGATAGGCGTTTCCATCTTCAGTGTAATTTTCAACTTCCTACTCTCAATACGTTATTGATACGAAACGATCGCGTGAAGTGTGCTTCTTTATTGTGTCACCAGAAATGGATGCCTCGAAATTAAATTCTAACGTGAAGTTCTCGAGAGACTGAGAAAAAGGGTTCTTCGCGTGAGGTCAAGCATTGCTGAAATTTGGTCACGGCAATGCACCTTGTCCCACAGCACTCTCTGTCATGCAATTTCTGGCCCAAAAAGGCATAACAATGGTACTTCAGGCCCTCTACTTCCTTGATTTTGCGCAATGTAACGTTTTTCTCTTTCTCAAGTTGAAATGTTATCTCAAGGACGACATTTTGCCTCTGTTTCCACAAGGCCGTAACGGACCAACGGAAAGTGCTTACACTTCACGACTTCCAGCACTGCTATGAGGAATGGAAGCAACGTCTTCCGTCACTGTGTTGCCTCTCAAGGAAACTATTTTGAAGGTTGTAAGTTTGATTTATAAATAAGAATTAACCAAGACATTATTCCTCCCGAGGAGGGTATAAGAAAATAGCGGAAGCCCTGAGATCATCAATCTTTACCATTTTATCTGCACTTTTAAACCCCCCTCCCCTGCCCCTATTTTTTAAAGCAAAATATTGATTTTCTCGAACGTAGTATTTATCTTCTTTCGTTTCTCAGCATTTCCGATCGAATGAAATATCACATGCCGTATGTTGCTATAGTTCTAAAGACCAAGTGACTGGCATCCCCACAACTCCGACCCCACTGGGAAAATTTGGGCCAATGTTCATAGTAATGTAGATCTTGCCTAGAGGAATCTGCATAACGAATTTCAGTACACGTAGACCTTACTGTTCCCTCTAACTCCACCCCCGTAATTCCGACCCCAGTGGGTCAATCAAAGACAAATTAACTTAAATATTGAAGGAGGACATGCCCATAATAAACTGCGTTCTAAATTTCAAATTATTACGAGAAAAAATGTAGAAAACAAGAAGAGGATATTATTAAACCAATAAGTGCTCAATTCTTCCACTAATTAACAAGAAATTAATCCTCTTGAGAAAGGTATAGGAAAATAGCGGAAGCCCTGAGTTCATTCTTACCCCTTCGTCTGCACCCTTTAAGCCCCCGATATTTTTTTTTTTATCAGAAACTTGATTTTCTCAAACGTATTATTTAGAAGATATAAAAGAATTCTTTCTTTTCTTATCATTTTCGATCGAATGATATATCACATGCCAAATGTTGCCATAGCACTAAAGACCAAGTGACTGCCACCCGTACCACTCAGACCCCACTGGGACAATTTGCCCAAACTTCATAGTGATGCATATCGAATTTCACTCCTTTACATGCCTATATACCACTTCGATCACTTGGTTCTCTATGGGTCTGAATTTGAACGATAACTGAGATATGAACAGAAATAAAAATGCCACCACTAAGATCAACAAGTTAATAACTCACTTCCTATAAAACCTAGGATAAGTTTGAAGAAATAATAGGGTACATAAAACTGTATACCGTTAAAATTTTAACGAATTCCAACGAGTATTTTCCGAGTTACGTACTCAAAATCTTAACACGTTCTCACATGCGAGTACTAACCCCCACGTAGTTACGATGTTGATTACGTAAGTCGGAAGCTACTTGTTGGAATTCGATCAAATTTTAACGATGTACACAATTTTAAGCATCCTATTATTCTCCCAAATTTCATCATCCTAGATTTTGTAGAAAGTGAGTTATTAATTTGTTAGGACCGATAGGTATTTATGTTTTCACAATGTGCGTCCGTCCGTCTGTCCGTCCGTCTGTCTGTTGGTGCTCTAGCTTTCGAACGCTTCCGAATTTTTGACTTCCGTTTTCGCCATTGAGGGAAATCTGAAGACTGAGTTCGTTGTTGAAAAAAATCGGTGAACTACTTCCGGTTCAAAAGGTCAAAAATAATATAGGGAACCACGTTTTTCACTATACAATTCCATGATAAATGGCCTGTGCATTGCCAAATGCTGTTCTTCCTTTGGCATTCCATAGCTAAAGCAGGGAAAAGGCTTGTGAATTAAGTGAAGACACGTGATGTTCTTCCTTGAAGGTCATTATCAGTCAGAAGGGTATGTGGTTTAGTGGAACCATTAGGGCCCACTTGAAACTTTCAATGCTAACATATGGCATGTATTATATTAAACAGCTTGAAATAACATGTCATGATGGAATATTAACGTAAAATTAATGATAATCGACATAGGTTTAATGGTATATGGTTTCATGGAACCAGTATGGATCAGGGGAAACTTTCAAAGCTCAGACTTGGCATGTAATATGTCAAAGAACTTGGAATGATGTGTAATGAATAAATATACCCTAAAATTAATGATAGTCGAGATTGGTTTCAAGAAACCTGATTTAGTGGAACCATTATGGTTCATTGGAACTTTCAATGCTAAAATATGGCATGTAATTATATCAAACGAGTTGGAATTATATGTCATGAATGAATATAACGTAAAATTAATGATAGTCGAAATTGGTTCAGTGGTACGTGGTTTAATGGAACCATTATGGTCCATTCGAAACTTTCAATGCTAAAATATGGCATGTAATATATCAAAAAACTTGGAATAATGTGTCATGCATGAATATAAAGTAAAATTAATGATAGTCGAAATTGGTTCAAAGGCAGTTTTTTAAGTGGACCCATTTTGGTTCATTGGAACTTTCAATGCTAAAATATGGCATGTAATATATCAAACGACTTGGAATGACGTGCCATCAATGAATGTAACGTAAGATTAATGATAGTCGAAATTGGTTCCATTATGCGTTTTTTAAGGATACCATTATTGTATATTTTAATTAACAAGAGTTAATTTGTGTTCGGCAAATTTAACAATAGCTAGTAGGTTATCGTTCGCTTCAATAGTACATGGTTACGTAGAAAAGCGTTAGCAATTGTTTAAGAAGAAAGAATTCACTCTTACACAGAACTATTCAACAATTAACGCTTATTTCATTAAACTGGAATGTTTACAAGCTAAAGGATTTATATATGTTCTAATCTATAGAGAATTGCTACTTTCTGCATTCAACTTTTCAGATAGTTTTAATCAGTTTGAACTATGCATTTCCCTAGAAGTATGCCTTGCTTAGCAATCAGAGGCTTACTTAGCAACCTCATCTAATCTTAACAACCAAAGACTTCTTTAGAAATCAAATACTTTCCTTTTTATTCTCGAATGCCTTAAAATCCCATCGGTCCTGGGCATTTCGGTTGCCTGACTTGTTGATCTTAGTGGCGGCATTTTTATTTCTGTTCATATCTCAGTTATCGTTCATATTCGGACCCATGTTTAGAATCGCATATTCCATCATCCCTATCATGTCTGACATGAAATTTAACAACATCCTGCATATAAAAAGGAACAAATATGAGTAGCCATTTTTTTGTAACAATGATCCCCCAATGATCGAAATTCGATCACATTACTGAGAAAAAAAAATATATGTGTAAATGTTCTATCCTCAATCTTGCTTATTAATAAACTTTGAAGAATGAAAAATAGATAACACAATAAATATCCAAAATGCTTTGCATGACATTTCTGACACTCCCGATTCATTTCACCGCAATGATAACTTTAAAAAATTTCTATTTATATTTAAACTAAATTGTCCCTCCCTATCTCTGCGTCTCTCCCCCCCGTCCCACTATGGAAAATTACGGTCTGTTTCGGACCAAAAATCGATAACTTTTTGTTACTAAAGAAAGAGTGTTAACAAAAATTTTAAAAAAGAAATAAAAATCAAAAACTTCAAAATTGGTATTTATTTTATTTTTAACAAAAAATATTACTTTCAAAGTGTATGAAAAAACCTTAAAATAGCTTAGAAAACGACTAAAAACACATAAAATGCTTACCTACTAATTATAGAAATATTTTGAATAGTTGGTTAATAACAATTTTTAAGCAGTTGTTTCTATGGAATAATGTATAGGTACCTTATCTGGGGACCTTCCGGTTCTGAAATCAGTTCGTTGACTTTCAAAAGCTGCAGAGCATTTGTTATACGGTTTTCTAATGCTTTCAAATGAACATCAACAACACAACATTTAAAATTCTTTCCAATGAACATCAACAATGATTTGAGTTATTTGATATTTATTATTTAACAAAAAAACAATAAAAAAGGCAATGCTACATGCGTTGACAAATATGGTGCACAACCTGTTCTTTAATGCTACCTTTTTGAAACAATTTTTACCTTTGTTAAGGTGAAAAAATACGCAATCAAAATATATTGTGCACATCTAGAGCACAGGAACTTTCCAACCATATAAGTTTCATGTGTATTCTTCTACGGTAACACAGGTAAAAGTGCATAACAAAAAATGTGTTGCCGTATTTATATATAGACTAGCAAAGGTACCCGGCGTTGCCCGGGATAATTACACATGGATGTAAACAGAACAATCTCAAAAAATTAAATTAAATTTTGCAATATCTTAAAAATAAACACATGAAAATGCTTAGAATTAATACAGTAAAAATTCTTAATGAAAATTTGAAAAAAATCCTTTTAAAGGCTCACAATGGTGCTGGACCTCTCCAAGGATGCCACTGCTAGTCTAAATAATTTCTTACTCACGTAATTTTACCTCAGATGTATACTTAGTGTTGTTGGAATTTCCACTCTTCTTTCGATGTGTTGAAGCAAAACTTGGCCATTCATCACTTTGTACAGTCTAGCAGTCGCCGATTCTTCTATTTACTTGCTTCCCATTTGCTCAATACATCACGGAGCTAAAGGAGTGCTTCCTCTGTCGTCTTTCCACTCTTTCTCAATAGTCTGCTAACTCTCCATTATCTCCAGTTACTGATCATTTTTAAAGATTATCAAGAAATTGTTAAGTACTAAGAACTCTCTTTTCTAAGAAAAGCCTGAATAACAGGAATTCTATGCATTGTTATAATTCATTGTTATAATTTTATGTTCATTGTTATAATTCTTGGAAAGATTACTTTAACATTACATCATCATTCTGTGCTTATTGTTATTGGTGAATTGCGCGTTGATACCATTGTTGATGCGAACACAATGGGCCTATTGTTGCACAAAGTTTGCCTTGCATTGTTGGTCATGAGATATATATTGTTGGTTCATGCAGTGTGTTTGTGAATTGCGTGCTGATACCATTGTTGATACCTATTGTTGTACAAACTTTGCCTTGCATTGTTGGTCATGAGATATTTCTCATTAATATGCCTTGCCATAATCATGAATATCGATTTTTTATCGATATTTATTATTTTTCCGAAATCTGAGGTAGACAGTGACCTTCCTCATGCTTTGAAGGTCATGTATGCGAAATTTTATCAAGATCGGAATAAAACTGTAGATTTGTATAAAATACATACAAACCCACAAACATCCTTCTTCTATATATATAAAGAAGGATGTTTGTCTGTGGGTGGGTCTGTGGGTCTGTGTGTACGTTTTTTATACAAATCTACAGTTTTATTCCGATCTTGATGAAATTTCGCATACATGATCTTCAAAGCATGAGGAAGGTCACTGTCTACTTCAGATTTCGAAAAAATAATAATTATTGATAAAAAATCGATATTCATGGTTATGGCAGGGCATATTAATGAGAAATATCGCATGACCAACAATGCAAGACAAAGTTTTTGCAACAATGGTATCAACACGCAATTTCCAAACACTCTGCATGGACCAACAATATATATCTCATGACCAACAATGCAAATAAAAGTTTGTGCAACAATAGGTATCAACAATGGTTTCAACACGCAATTCACCAATAACAATGAGCTCAAAATGATGATGCAATGATAAAGCAGTCTTTTCCAAGAATTATAACAATGCAATAAGGATAAGTTTCAATTTGTAACAATGCATAGAATTCCTGTTATTCAGGCTTTTCTTAGAAAAGAGAGTTCTTAGTACTTAACAATTTCTTGAAAATCTTTAAAAATGACCAGTAAATGGAGACAATGGAGAGTTAGCAGACAATTGAGAAAGAGTGGAAAGACGAGAGAGGAAGCACTCCTTTAGCTCCGTGATGTATTGAGCAAATGGGAAGCAAGTAAATAGAAGATTCCGCGACCGCTAGATTGCACAAAGTGATGAATGGCCAAATTTTGCTTCAACACATCGAGAGAAGAGTGGAAATTGCAACAACACTAAGTATACATCTGAGGTAAGACTACGTGAGTAAGAAATTATTGGAGAGGTCCAGCCATTGTGAGCCTTTAAAAAGATTTTTTTCGAATTTTCATTAAGAATTTTTACTGTAATCATTCTAAACATTTTCATGTGTTTATTTTTAAGATATTGCAAAATTTAATTTAATCTTTTGAGATTGTTCTGTTTACATCCAAGTGTAATTATCCCGGGCAACGCCGGGTCCTCTGCTAGTCTTCTATATATATAAAGAAGGATGTTTGTGGGTCTGTTTGTCTGTGGGTCTGTATGTTTTTTATACAAATCTACAGTTTTATTCCGATGGGGCAATAAAACTTTTATTTGCAGTGGGGCAATCAAGACCAAACTTAATACTGTAGTGCAGGTACACATGCCCATAAATTACGAATTTCCATCTTCTACATCAAAAAATGAAGAAATTATGAAGGAGACAGACGGACAGACGAATATTGTAAATTCAGTAAGTAGCTCCATTCTTCCATTACTTAATTAAGTGTTTTACTGAAACAGTCTCATTACTTCTTAAACAGACCTCTTATACTTCAAACATTGAAATGTTAAATCCTGCTAAACTTAAGAGATACAAAACATTTACCAATAGCCTACTTGATTGTTACCCTAATTCATTTAAAACTCCATTTATTTACACCGTCATTAAGGTATAATTTCCGATGCATATTGGCAACAACCATAAACATTTTTTTAAATAAAAAATGAACTGTTTCTGCATTAATTAATTGATGATAAAAATAAAGACGCTTGTTTCCTTTCATAACATGAATTTGATTTTATTAAGTATATAATTAAATATACACTTACATTGCCCAAAAACATACGCGAAGATATAAATCTTATCTTGTAGGCATCATCTTACATCTTAATACGGTAAAATAATTAAAATGTAATGTAAATAAAATTCTTGAGATAATATTAATTATTTTACATGTCCATTTATCCAAAAAATAACATCCACTCATTTGATTTAGAAATAAACATATAAAAGATTATATGAAAATAAACAAAATAAACTTGAATTTTTGACAAGATCATGAGAGTGAATAAATAACACGGGACTCAAATTAACATAATTTTTTTTTTACAAATATTCTTACATGTTGAAAAGGTGGAGAGATGGCAACTGAAAACTTATTATTAAACATTAATTAATAAAGTTAAAGAAAATTAAATTTTTAAAATGTTTCCAATGTTATTTAGCGGCTGATTAACAACATGGGTTGCAATAATTCCATAAGGTTGATTTATTTGCTATTTTTGTTTTTTTTTTATCTGATGCTGAAGTGAATTTCTTCGTACAGTTCGATACCTTACAGGGTACTGTGCACGGGTCTCTACGGCAAAGTTACTCTAGCAGCAGGAGACTGATTAAAGGGTCTGTAGCGAAAGTCATATGCAAGCTTCTTCCCTATGTAAAATTTCTCATCTCATACTTTAGAATTCATTCTATTAAAGGATATATTGAAATAAATGCATTTATAGGAGTTCTCTCATGCATGTAGTCTTTCATGTTTTACTTGACTGGATTTGTATGTAAATGTTTTATAGCAGTAGCTACATTTAAAGGGTTTCTCTCCTGTGTGTATTCTTTCATGGTTTATTTTAGTGCATCTTTTTGTAAATGGTTTATCGCAGAAGTTACACTTGAAGGGTTTCTCTCTTGTATGTATTCTTTCATGTTCTTTTTTATGGTGTTTTTGTGTAAATGCTTTATCGCAATAACTACATCTGAAGGGTCTTTCTCCTGTATGTATTCTTTCGTGAATCATTTTATAGCGTTTTTGTGTAAACATTTTATCACAGTAGTTACATTTGAAGGGTCTCTCTCTTATATGAATTATGTCATGTCGTTTTTTTATATATACCTGCGTGAATGTTTTATCGCAGTAATTATAATTTAAGGGTTTGTCTCCTGTGTGAATTTTTTCAAGCTCCACTTTATGCGACATGTTGGCAAACGTTTTTTTACAGTAATTACTATCGTAGCACCTTCTATTTGTATGAATTTGTATTTCCTTATTCTTCTTACGTGTTTTGGCGTTATTTACAAAGCTATTGATCTTAACTTTTGAATTATTTTTTGTAATATGTTTTTCCTGTGTGTCGAGACTCTCATTAAGTATTACACAGCAATCTGGATCACTACTATTGTATGTACAGTTAACTTGAGTTAGAGGAACTACATTTTTAATTGAATTTTCAGACGCATTTGCTTTTAAACTCATTTGTCGCTTTTTCACCACTTTTTGTTCAGAAATATTTTTTGTCTGAAACTTCATTTTTTCGGCGTTTATTTCTATTTTGTTTATGAAGTTCAGCAGTTCTTCAGTTTTCTTCTGATTCTCTAAAACAGGGTTTCCTTCATCGATTCTAAAATATTTCATCTGCTTTTCTTTTGCTATATTCGAATTATCAGAAAAATTAGCATTAATATTGCAAGATTCAGACAGGGTGTTTTCAAATAAAGCCAAATGTTTTCGCTGAAAGATTTGAATTTTTTCAGCTACGTTTGATGATGAATATGAACATTTTTCAGGATCGCCAATTTCTTCTTTCTCTTTGACATCTAAATTTGAACTATTCGCCGACAGACTTGGAGTAATTTTCTCATATAATATGAGAACTGTCGGATGATTTGGAATTGGATCGATTTTGTATTTAATTATGGTATCACATTCTTTTTTTGTAATCGGAGATGCACCAGTTATGATATTCTCAATGGTTACAAATAAGTCGTACAAAATACGCTGATTGTCCCTTACTTGCTTCGAGAATGGCACTTTCTTATTATCCATGGGGATCTGGAATCTCCTTCACTTTTTTAAAGTTAAGAAATTAATCAATGAAGTTGACGAAATGAAGCATTCCATGATTATCTCTGCAAAAGATAAATTAATAGAAATTGGTTATACAATTTTTTCTGCTGAAAATTCATATACTTTGCGAATATTTTTTATTGCATTATTGAATTTCGTAAGTCATGTCACCTATTTTAATTATGCTAAAATTTCATAAGACTGCATGTTTAGTATATACAGGATGAGGCATTTATTTTGAGACAACTGAGTATCTCGTCAGCAAGACGTTTTTGAAAAAAAAAATGTTCCAGATAAAAGTTATTTGATTCAGGAGTGAAAATGCAAGGGCAATGCTCATTTTTCATTGGGTGGATGGGTTCAAGGTTATTTCATAGTCAACTTCGTTTTTTCAAATGGAAACCTATATTTTTCGAGAAATAAATGGATGTTTAGAGTGATACAGATACTTAAGCGTTTATTGCCGACGCGTTTCGGTATTACACCATCTTCAACAGGCATTAACAAAAGTAACAAATGTGAAATACAAAATCATCAGTATATATAGGTAAAAACAGTAATAGGACCACCAATCAGGGAAAAGACCACTGATTGGTGGTTTACAATTCTGCAATTGGAGGATAAAGACATAAAAAAACAAAAACTTAAAGACGAAGTTTGTGATCAAAGGGCGGACCTAATAGAGGTATCTATTAACGGTCTGTCTTATCCGTGAAATCAATTAAGAAATCTATGATAGTATCTCTCTCGAAAGAAACCTGATTGTTTAGTAATTTGTCCTTGTTGAGTCTTAGATGTTTCCTTATCTCAATTTCTTCTTGTATGGCAATTCTTTGTGGGTTCTTTCCGATCCATATAGGTGTCATACAATCTTCAACTGGGTGCAGCCTGTGTTTGTTAGTGACCAGATGTACAGCATAGGCTGACGTGTTATCTTTGTTTAACCAGGATCTTCTATGTTCATTGTATCTGATAGTAAATGATCGTTTTGTGCATCCGATATAATAGGCTTCGCAGTCTGGGCAATCAAGCTTATATACCCCACATAGTTTGTAGACATTCTATTTGTCCGTGCAAATACACTATATTTTTCTCATCAGTTCCGCAATCTACGAAAAAAAAAACAAACTTTTGTTCGAAAAATTATTTTGTTGGACCTTTATTTCTTGTGATATTCATCTTTCTTTGTTTTTGTATTATTGTAACGAATGCTCAAAATGATGATCTTAGACGAGCAAGTAACGAACTTATGAAGATGTACATTTTCAGTTCACTCATCCTCGTTTTCAGTTCTAGTTCTTCATTCCATTGTAAGCTAATATGGAAAAATTATCAGTCGCAGTAAAAATTGAAATGATTTTCATTTATGGTGAATCTGGACGAGATGTTGATCAAGCAATACGTTTATACGCTGAACGATTCCTCGATAGAGATACTCCTTCGCGCAGTTCTTTCTATCGTGTTGTGAAACAGTTTTCAGAAGAGGGAAGTGTACAACCGAAAAAAAAGAGAACGCCGTGTTAACAGCAGTCGCTCATGATCCTCATATCAGTTCTCGCGCGATTTCTAGCAATTCTGGAATATCTCAAAGAAGTGTTCTGAGGATCCTGAAGCGTCATAAATTTCACCCATATCACGTGTCGTTACAGCAAGATCTCCATGGATATGACTTTAGGATACGAGCGATATTCTGTCAATGGGCCAATGGTAGAAAAATCAGCCCCCTACGGGCCCCCCCCCCCCCTCTCCACTTTCTGGGGTTTTCATTTAAAATTATCTGCTTTTGCTTTGTAATTCCCCTCAACAGATGGCGCGGGCGGGCGAAGCCGCTGGTAACAACTAGTACAGTTATAGAGTTCAATACACTGATAATAATAATAAAAAAAA
>JAHWFO010061024.1:1728665-1795424 GCA_023313115.1 Rhysida immarginata | reverse complement strand
CTCAGAATGAAATAGCCGAGGTGCCAATTTATTTTGCGTCGACAGTATAGTACCTATCACGAAATATTCCACACCTCACTTGCACGGAGAGACTGATCGATTAAATCTTCCTGTTATATTTCTCTAATAGCTAAAGTCTGATGTTTCTAGAAACAGATTAATCTATTATTGAGATAGGGAGGAAGGTGCTACTACGAAAAGGGGTATTTGGTGAATATTCTGGTGAATGAAAACTTTCTTCAGTGAGGTTATATCATAAAATTAATTTCGAAATTAATACATCTTGAAATAGATTGTATAAATAACTTGTATATTCATTATAATTAATACTAAGTAAGTATGAATAATTAATATTAATATAATTATTTTATAAATTATAGTCTTTGTGTATTACGTTGCATTGTGATGCGCCTTGCATTGTGGGACGTGGGCAATTTGAAACTGAAATTAAACCTAACCTTATGAAATAAATTTCTTACAATTCTCTATGAAATGAAAAAAAGTGAATACGCTATATAAAACTTGACTTTAAAACAGTTTTCCTTTCGCTTGAATACAGAAGCTTTGCTTTTTCAAATCTTACAACGCGGACAACATTTCCGCTAGCGCAATATTGAGGCGGAGAATATTTCGTGATCGATATAGTATAATTGGAATTTTTCTCTACCTGTAACTGTTACAAAGTTGGAAGGTGCAAAATTCGAGGTCAAAGGTCAAATTTGACACCACCATTCTTTAGCTCCTACCTAACTTCCTATGTGTTGCCCTGCAACATATTTGTTGTATCTCTACTTGTTTTGAAATTGTACGGGGGTACTGGGGTAAAGAATTTTGACTCTCCTGTATAGGATGGGTCTAAATTCGCTTTCCCAAATAAATGGAAAAGTGTATTTTGAATGATCTTGCTTGTTTATAATATCCACCAGCTTCTACTTTTACGTTTTAAATTTGAATAATTGTCCAAAAATTTAGGTAACTAGGGTAATGGGACCAATGAATGACCGCTTAAGCAAATATCAACTTTAATATTTTTTTATTAAATATTTCTACTGTAGTTGAATTATGATCCTGCTTTTAAGTTTATTCTTATTTTGACTAACAATGTTATTTTTCGACATCTGGATGTTTTTCTGAAAAGAAGCTTTCTCTTTTTTTAATCTTTCTTTTTGTTTTTATCTTTTTTTTTTCTTTCATTCCACTACCCGTTGTGGACCTCCGTCTGTGGGGACGATAGATCTTTTTCGATTCGTTACATTATTATTATTATTATTATTATTATTATTATTATTATTATTATTATTATTATTGTTGTTGTTGTTGTTGTCGTCGTTGTTTGGGGAAATCAGACTCGGATCATGTCTGGAAGCCAAGACTCAGAGGCGGACTCAAGAGAGGATCAACCCCAAGAGAAATGTTGAATGCCCGCACCCTTTCGGAAATGGGATGTCCCAAGCGTCTAGCTCCAATAATCATTCCGCATTCAGACTCTTCGTGTAGCCATAATCACGTTACAAGACATTTCAGTCGAATAGACAGCACTGATAACGCTCTGCCTAATATACATCTTTTTATCCCATGGAAGCGATGCATGAAAATTTGTATACGACGCTTCCATAACATTTGGCACTTGTGTGTGTAAAAAATGCAATTAAATTTTCAGTTTTCTTTTTTTAATCAGTTGAGATTAATTATTACTGATGTAATATATATTAAATTCCACGTCAGCGTTTCTATTTGGTTAATGGGTTTATTTAGTTAAATTTTGACATTTTTGGGGCAGACAATTTTGGGTGCTTTTTTACGAACAGACAGGGCCGGCCTGAGGACACGGAGAATGTTGGGCTGCACACGCCCTCACGATCCTGCAAGCACACTTTTTATTATTAAAAGGCCCCGCATCACGGCTTTGAATGCCTTTGCATCTGGCCCCGCTTTTTCTTGGGCCGGCTAACATTGTTAATGCTAATAGCAGACTTCCAGTAAACCTCTGGATTAGTAACCCAGAGCTTTAATTTCCACTGTAGTCAGCGCCACCTCTCACCAGGAACATGCACTGTGCCAAATTCATCCATACGATTTGAATAGAGATCCGCAACTTGGAGTATAAGTAATTTTGCTCCGAGTTATCTGAAAAGGAACGCTTTCCAGAGTCAACATGGCAACTGAAAACTCAAAGATTTTGATTGCTGTGACCATGTTTTCCCCCTCTCTGCAACCTTCAGAGGCACAAGAAAGGCATTTATATATAAAAATTAATAATTATGCCTTAAAAATGTTTGTGGCAAACTTTCGAGCAATTTCGTTTGCATCGTGAAAATTAGTGGTGGGCACGTTGAGTGGTTAAACAGTTTATACGCTAGCTGTTGACTCCAATGACTCCAAACTGTAGAGGGAAGTTCAAGGGAGTTAATTTCGAGTCACATTCCGAGCGAAAAAAAAACAGATTCCGAATGAATCAGTCACTGATGTCACTCCGAGTATAGAGGTACATAGCAGTATTAATTATTATGCCAGAGGTGGAAACTGACCACATTTTCGAGTCCGACAGGCATCTTGGTCCCCAGATGTCAACATCAGTCTTGGTTAGCCCAGATTAGCACATGACACTAAGGCACGTGATCAGAATGGGCACTAATAGTCACCTACAGCTACTGAAAGCTTTGAATCCTCCGTCAGACTGGTCGAACCCAGCCAAAGTTTCACGTAGAAATTGATAGGAAAAACTTGATAGAAACGTAGAAATTGATAGAAGAAGGCCTTCCAGAATTGGTGCGAGAAGAGAAGATGAGAAAATGTTAATGTGCTAACGGAGAGGAATAGTGCGAAGCAACCGACGGAGTTTACATCGAGGGTTAAAGCAACTTGGAAGCGGCTTACGAAGAAGCAGCTGACGAGAAGCAAAGCGAGCGAAAGGATACGAGCCCGTCATAAGAACTGTAAGTGTGCATAGTATTTGCATTATTATGGGTTATTTAGAATTGACTGCCTGTAAAATTAACAAAAACTTAATCCTCCCCGAGGAAGATATAGGAAAGTAGCGGAAGCGGTGAGGTCATCTATTTTTATCTGCACTTTTTATCCCCCTCCCCATTTTTTTAACCGAAAAACTGATTTTCTCGAACTCAGTTTATTTCTCGAAATGAAAAAGAATTCTACTTTCGTTTCTCATCCTTTCCGATCGAATGTATATCACATGCCGTATGTTGCCATAGTTCTAAAGATCAAGTGACTGCCACCCCCACAACTCCGACCCTATTGGGACAATTTGGCCTAAACTTTACAGTAATGTTGATTTTGCTCAGAGGAATCTGCATATCGAATTTCACTCCTTTATATGCATAAATATGCGTAGACCTTTTAGTCCTCTCTGATTTCCGCCCCAGAAACTCCGACCCCAGTGGGCCAATCAAAACCAAACTATACAGTGAAGGTTCACATGCCCATAGTAAGCTACATTCCGAATTTCAACTTTCTACCTCAAAAAATGCGGAAATTATGAAAGGGACGGACGGACAGACAGAGAGACGGACATTGTGAAAACAATAAGCAGCTTCATTTTTCTGCTACTTAATAATGTGGAAAATTAACATAAAGGAGTTATTAACGTACTACGAACTCTTAGGTAAAGTCTTCTACTAATAAATTGTAAGTTTGTATTTTGTCTGTTGGTGATAGCTGCCTCCATTGACAATGTGACAATTGGTTCTGTTGATTAAAATGTCTACCTCCCTTTCATAAATCAGCCAGCTCAATCTCAAACAAATCCCAATAAAAATCTCCACTGAGTAATCAACAGCCAATTTGTCGGGTCGGAAAGCTTAAAACTTTATTTATTTTTAAAAGGTGCTTAAGGGTGAAATATTTCAAAAAAAATAAGCAGGCAAAGTGTTAGAGTCATAACAAAATCAATCTTTATTTCAAGAAAAATACTAATTGGAGAAAAGGAAGAAATTTAAATGACCTTAACTTCTAAAATTAACTATCAAGTCAAAATAACCACATTAAGATTTAAGATAATAGTAAAATGCAGCTGCTTAATTAAGTTAAACTTCAATAATTTTAATATGATTTGTGCTCAAGTGACCACTCTGACAGGGTCTCACCAAACCTTAATATTGTCTACTACTAAACTTAGAATTTAAGAAATAATTCTATTCTTCAACATATATCTAGCAAAATCAAAAAAATTCCATCACTTACAAAACAGTTGCCAGTCTGAAGTCTTATATCCACAATAGTAATATCACAACACAAAAACTCTTATTTATCCAAAGGCACTATAACACTGCACTTAACTTTCACATAAAAAGAGAGACTCAAATTCCACTTGAAGATCAAACGCTGTGCTTTGAGAGAGGAATTTGGATCAATCTCCCTATGAGTTCGTAGATTCTCTCAAAATGTCTAAGGAGAGTTCAACAAATTCCTACACTCAATCCAATGTAGTTGATACGTCGCCTGAAGAATCTTGGTTGCCTTCCCAAATCGTGTTGACTCACAAGAAATCCTCCTCTCGCTTGCAAAATTGTGTTACTCCTCTTAGAAGTCGTCTCGCTCTCATAGACTGTAGAATTGCTGATTCTTAAAATTCACCATCATCAATATTAATTCTCATTTTTGCTTTGTATTAGGGGAAACTTGCATCTCAGCAGGTATCCAAATCACATGCTCATCACTCAAATGACATTTCAAATGAAACAAAAGAAAAAGCACAAAATGAAAAAAGGAATCTATCAAAAGTTAGATAGATTGATATAGGGTGGTTGCTTCCTATGCAAATTTTGAATTTTCAGTTTAGACTTAAGATTGGTCCGTTATGAGTTTACAGTCCACCGACCTTCACACAGCTTTACCGTATTTCATTTATGTTGTGAGACCCTTTAAGAAAATGCGAGGAGAAGAAGTGTTCCATTAATCATCTGCTACACACATGAATGTAGTTTCAATCATTGCATAACAAATTAGGGGCTCCCTTCCTCAACATTTAATTCGCTCACTCTATGTAATTTTCCATCCCGCCAGTGGGAACGCATGGCTCCGCCCGCTTCATAGAAGTTTAGAATCTGTCTTACTCCCCCTCCTTTCACAGAGCATCCTCTTATAGTTTCTCAATTTCCGGCCTCACTTTCGCTAAGAAAATTTAAATAAAATCCTTCAAAAATCATGTTTATCCAACAAATAAACCACAATTCTCAACTTCATGAAAGACATACTTTATCATCTGATGAATAATACAACCTCATCAATTATGCAAAAGACCAAAATTATCTAAAGTCATAAAAATTCATAAAGATCGTTATTTCCGTTCTACTCTGACACCCCCTCTACCTAACAACTCATTGACAAAACTTCATTTATCCATATTTATAAGACACTAATAACTCACTTGTAGATCCCATTACAAATAAAATACTAAAAGTTATCTCATCTATAGGTTAATCACTAATACAGAACCTATGTCTCAAAAGACCATCACAAAATCTATTATAAAGAATTCACAAAACTTCACCTCTGTGAATTAACAAGCTTAAATATTCCAAACAAACACGTGAAACGTCACAACAAGACATCACTATGGAACACCGGAGACGCCGAGCGTTTCAACAGACGCTGTATGTTGTCTGCCACGACTGGCATTGGTAAAGTAATACGATAGTCCGACGCAACGATGAGAATAGTACAAAGTAAGTGCTCGTAGTTTTATCGGGGGTCTACACTGGCGGTACTCATTTAGCTTAATTATAAGCTATTTCGTCCTAATGTCGCCTTCGTTTCTGACGATGCTCCCTTTTTATATATTTTGAATTAGGATGGAGTCTCCACCCTCCTCATTGTGTGCTACGGACCATTCTCATGGTTCTAAAGATGGCCTCGAGATAGGCGAATTTGATGTTACCGTTTAAAAATTAGGCGGCGTAGAAGATATTTATTACTGACTAGAATATTAATTTAGGGACCTTAAGTACCCTCACAGCGTTAAATTTAATTCTGTGTAATAAGTCTTTTGTTCAGGGATTAATTAAATTATTTGTTGTTTATACAGGGTGACCCAAACTTATCCAGCATAATTGTTTAGGAATATTATATGGTTCAAATGGAACAAAAAATATCCTATAAACATTACATCTAGTTTCGATCGTGTGAGATATCGACGTTTATCTATTTTCTTGTACAGTTGTTAAAGCAAATAAATAAAACACTTGAGAGCGCAGATCACTTCTATTCTGCATACTGATAGGACATCACAATGAACTACAAAACAAAACTAAAATCTACAAGGAATACGAATAAGAAGAAAGTAACAAATCAATGTCGAGGAAGCCCCTCAGAATGGTTGCCCCCCAGCTCCAATGTACTGGTTACATCTTCGGACAACTGAGCTGATATCTGCCACAATCTGGTCGGGTGTAATTGCTCGACTACAAGCTTGAATGGATGCAATGAGCTCATCTCTGGTTTTGGGCGGATTGCTGTAGACCTCCTCCTTTAGTGTTCCCCACAGAAGAAAATCTAATGGGGTGAGGTCCGGTGACCTAGGAGCCAAGCCACTGGACCACCTCTACCGATCCATCTGTCCGGATAATTGACATTCAACCAGTCTCGCACTCCTCTACCAAATTGGGCCGGGCATCCGTCCAATTGCTATCGGAGGTTTCTTCGTACATAAAATAAAAGAAAACAGATAAACATCGATATCTCACACACGATCGAAACTAAATGTAATGTTTACAGGATATTTTTTGTTCCATTTGAACCATACAATGTTCCTAAACAATTATGCTGAAAAGTTTGGGTTACCCTGCATATAAAATGTCCTCCCTTTTACTCTGCTGTCACTTACACGGAAGCTTAGCAGGAAAGCCGTGACACTTGGTAAATATATAACTAATATATTTTAATTAAAAAACAATAGTTTGAAGTATTTATTATGCAAATAAGAATTATTAAAAGCAAGCAGCTGAGGCGATCCAAAAAAATTCAAAGATCTTAAGTCATAGATAAAAGACATAAAATAGAAATTTAATTGAACCCACGCCCAATTAAAAACGAGTCATTGTTCATCTGATTCCCGTGCGGAAGAAACAGGCAAACACACAAAAATCAAAATTACTATACTAGCAGGAAATACCCACATTTTTTTAAAAACCAAATATAAACTAAAAGTTTCTTGTGCAGGAGAAACAAGCAGCCGAATACGTTAAGCAACAATATAAACACAGGGTGATTTACATCGAATGTAAAATATTTAAAGGGGGTATTATAGAGGTTAAGATAAACACAAAACGTCCTATGAACATGGGTTCAAATATGAACGATAACTGAGATATGAACAGAAATAAAAATGCCGCCACCAAGATCAACAATACCTAAAAGTCCAAATAGGATCAAAGTAAATCAATGTGTTTTTCAATAAACATAAATAGAGACAACTGATTTATCCCTTCTCATATATAGAGCAAAAGAATTCAAACAAATCAAATAGAAGTATTAATGCATTAGCATCGGAAATACAAAATACATTTCATAATATATAATCAATATATAATCAGTGATCTGAAATAGTACTAACAGCATCATCATAAATGCTTAACAGTACAAAGAATATATTAATTATTAAGGTGGTTTGTTTTTCAAAAGATTCCATTTAGAAAGTATTTCAAAATAACTGAATGCATAGGCATTCTAAAGATGAGCACTTACTCGCTGCTTAAACAATATATGCCATTTAAAGGACCACTGAATACATAAGTATTCAAACTTTACCATAAATGTTGAGTGACAATAATGGTAACTGGAAATGGATATCTCTGCTAAGAAAAGGAATAATGTAAATAGAACAATTACTAAATTACACAAAAGAAATACAAGTGTAAAAGTTTGACAACCACAGCGACAGCAAAATAATGTTACAAATAAATCTGAGTATAATAGAATACAAACAGGATGATCCTCAGAAAGAAAAAGAAACGCAAACAGTTCTCGAGCAATAAAAGGCTTTAAGTACAAAAGTTCTTTCATTAGTAGTTGCTGTATAAAATTGCATTATCTAGTCCAAAAGAACACAGAATGGTGAAAAAATTGACGGAGTGAAACATGTAATTTCGACAGCTAATCGTCAAAAACAAAAAGTTTATCAAGACAAAATCCAATATAATGGCTATTTCCTGATGAAAACCAATGCTGTGGACTAAGGCTGGGAGAAGTCATCACTGCTTGCTGTCGGCTGTAGAAGTGAAGCTCGCTGTTTTTTCGAATTATCCTCCGTTCCTTGATAACCATGGCTAGGCGCGTGTCCACCACGTCCAACAATGTTCATCGTCAGCACGAAGGGAACAATAGACTTGAACTTTGACAATATTGCAATATAAAACAAAATTCCAGGATAATATTCAAAAATATTATAATAATCTAGATAAATTAAACATGTGATTAAGGGCTTTATTTTTTTTTTTTTAAACTTGAACATCACACCTTGACCAGGAAAAGGCCTTCGACAAAGTGAACCAGGCGTTCCTCTTCGAAATTTTTCGTCATCTTCGTCTTCGGGCTTTTGCTGCAATTATCTCTGCACTATATGCTTCGGCCACACAAGTGTGGTGATCAATGGTTCCTCATCGTCGACCTTTGAACTCTTAAAAGGTAGATGTCAGGCAGGGGTGTCCTCTATCCCCCCTCCTGTATATCTTTTATTTGGAATCATTGCTTCAATTTGTGAGTTGCCACCCAGATGTTCGGGGATATGAGCCACCAGCTGCATTATTAACATCAAGACGCTTGCGTATGCAGACGACGTGGTGCTCTCTGCGTCGGATTCATATTCCCTGAACATATACTGTATATTTTAGCAGATACAGACTATAGAAGAAACAAAAAACTTTGCTATGTGGAACTAAAAAAATCTCGAATTAGCTATGTGATTCAATAAACCGAATTCAAAAGTCCACTTTTAATTATTAGAAAAATTATAAACCGAAAAAAAAAAGAAAATGAAAATTTATTTTTTGGTTTCTTTTCATGTGAACAAAATTACTTATTTTAATTAATTAAAGACGTATAAATGTTAATCATTGTTTATTGACTTTCTTTATAATTAATTATTCCTCTTTGAATTATATAAATTTAAGGAAATTAAATTAAGTAATATTTTGATAGTTGAATTGAAAATAATAAAATCATCACTTTTAGATTTTTAATTTTTTTTCTGTGATTATTTATCATTTTCAAATTAATAAATAAATAATTAGGCAAAGCAATGCTAGTCAGTGACTTACAACATTAATTGAGCAACAGAATAGAGATACATAATGCCCATGTTGCAATTGCCAAGACAAAAACATTCATAAGACAATACAGTAATGCGTGAAAATCGAATTTCTACAAACAAGATGGTAGAACATTAAAAAAAAATCACTGTTCAAAATTGGCTGGATTTCTGCTGTCAATCACGATGGGGTGATCTAATGGCAGCAACAAAACAAACAACATCGAGCCTCATCCAAAGCCATTAGCCATTGAGACTTCGCCACTCTAATTCATAACAGACATCAAGTTTACGGTGATAATTTTCCGAATGTGTATTGCGTTGTGTTTAGCATTCTTCAGTTTGCCAGCCTATGTCGCAATGGCAAAACATTTCCAAAATAATGAGTGACTCCGTGCATTGAGTTCCGTTCAAGAGAGACAGGCAATTAAGTTGCCTTTATCCCAAAATGATGCATCACACGCCAAGCAATATGCGAATATCTCGATGAAGTTTTGTCTTCCAAGATAAGAAGCAGCTCACAATATGAATGGAAACCCAAGATATAAAATGGGAAAATCCTGTGAATTTAAATTTGAATTATGCAATTGTCAATGAAGAATGTTTGACTCAAACCGGTAAATGTCAAACATATCTTAAGATATCGTCTAAAAGGTCCTCTGGTGAATGTATAGTATAGGTCAGGAGCTGTTGGAGCTGAAGCTGATGTAGTTGCCTCAGCAGACACCTAAACATAAATCTTTAGTCTCAGGCGTCCCGGCGCACATGCGTTAAGGGTCAAGCAGTTCACACAGGATTGCTCAACTTATGTAAACGCCTCAATACGAGGCCCGCTCACAAACTGGTGAGGCTCTAAAGGCCATCGGAAAAGTAAGATGAAAACTCAGGTCTCCTCCGATGACCTTACAAAGACGCTTGGAAGACGAAAAACGTTTCTTCTTCATAAACGGACCTAGCCGTGAGCATTGCAAGGAAGAAACGAACGTAATTGAATGGCCAACTGCCTCCAAACGATCGAGGGTGATGACTCCATCGGACCAGCCAAAATTCTTTATTGATGAAGGCGATCGCAATGGCTAGATCCAGTTTTAAAGCCTCACCAGTGGAATCGTTTATGAAGAAGTGGACGGACTGATATGAGAAATGCATCAGCTCATAATTCTGCCTCAAATGATCCCAGATCTACTGTGCAAACGGGCACTCATAAAAAAAATGTGGCTGACTGTCTCGACTACGCCGCAGAAAAGACATCCGTAGAGCCGACCACCCTCCGTTGATGGAGGCGTTAGAGGGAGTGAAATACGTGATGCAACTGTCGCCATTGGTAGTTGAAGAGAGTTCGTTCAAAGGCAATGGATTTAAGTAGCTTTAGAACTGCTGCTCACGGATAATCTGGATATAGACGGAAGATGTCAGTCGTCTCTCCAGAGTCGAACTGCTGGAAAAAAACACGAAGGAGGTAGATAACCCCAGTCTTGAGGATCAATGTGACGTAGTGTGGGAAAAAATGTCACTAAATCAACGGTGAATATCTTGTATATGTCAGGTTGACGACAGTGCATGATCACTGGCAACAAGGGAGGTAACGGTAGCCTATTCACCTTAAAAAAAAAACGTATGTGTGAGAAAACAGAGTTAGTCCACATAGGGGATGGGAAAAGGAATACTTGAATCATCGCAGCCAATCTGGCTGCAATAAGATGGAGTTTGATATTGGGTAAACCTAACCCACGCCTCTCAAAGGGAACGTTGCTGATAATGGATGAAGATGACCAGATGTCCTCCACACATAGATCACAATGACATTACGTAGTGTCCGAAGATCTTTAGACAAAGGCAAGGTGAATAGGCATTTGGAGGTTAACAAAGGCAGCACAGGCGTTTGATGAACCTCGCTTTGACAAACATCGATAATGGAAAACGAAGGTTTTTATCAAGGCGAGTGATATACTTCTCAATCACTTGTTGCCAGTGCATAGAATCCATAGCAGTCAGAAAAGAAAAGACATATCCTAACACTGTAATTTGGCCACACCATATCCTAATGCTGCTGGTAATGGATGAAGATGAGCAGATATCCTCCATCGTCCAATTCTCAAACGCAATTTTTTTTAGCCTTAACGAGGTTGATGGTACTCCCCATTGAAGCACTAAAGATGTCAAAATTTCTTTTATACAGGATGTTTCAAAATTATGTACAATAAATTTAGTGACATATTCTTCAGGTCAAAAGAAGACGAAAATGTTCTATAGCACTTTGTCTGGAAACGATTTATTTACGCGATACAGCCAACTAAACCTGTGGCTCCAAATTACAGGAATTGTTCAAAGTGCCCGCCACCAGCTCGCACGCACGCTTTGGCTCGTTGCATGAGCGACCGTCTGATGTCATGGAAGAGTTCGTCGCCAGCATTACGAACGGTTTGGCATGCATTTTCAATTCGTTGTCGCAGATCCATAATGTTAGGAACTTCTGTGCTGTAGACGATCGTTTTGACATGACCCCACAGAAAAAAGTCCAAGGGATTAAGGTCGGATGATCTTGCAGGCCAGGCTACCGGTCCACCTCGACCTATCCACCGATTCGTGTATGCAGCATTAAGGTGTGCTCGCACAACATGGCCTAAATGTGCTGGAGCGCCATCATGCATGAACCACATGTTAGATCTTATCAAAAGAGGAACATCTTCCAGTAATTCTGGCAATGCATTCTGCAGAAACAAAAGATACGTTCGCCCAGTCAATCGTGGCGGCAACACATAAGGGCCAATTAAGTTATTTCCGACAATTCCACACCAAATGTTCACGGAGAAACGCTCTTGATGCGCTCGAGCTCTGGTAACATGCGGGTTAGCATCTGCCCAATGGTGCTGGTTGTGAGAATTTACGATTCCTGTCCGGGTGAAGGTTGCTTCGTCCGTGAAAAGTATCTGGCTGAGACAACTAGGGTCTGCAGCATGACGACGTTGTATCCATTGGCAAAATATCGTCCGCTAACTACCGTGCTTCCCTACTGTATGATATTGGATTACTCGCAAACAAATCGTTTCCAGACAAAGTGCTATAGAACATTTTCGTCTTCTTTTGACCTGAAGAATATGTCACTAAATTTATTGTACTTAATTTTGAAACACCCTGTATATCAGCTTCTTAAAAAAAATTCACTTTCCTTGGTCACATGATCAGCCATCGCGCGATGTGCAGATAGTAAAAATTAACCACAATTTTCATATAATTGGAGCGACCGTCCAGCTGCATATGCCTGTTTCTGGTTGTAGAGTTTTGCTATAGTGCTAAAATGAATAGTGTCGCAATCGCGTAATACTCCCAATGCTAGCAGCTGTCCTCCTCTCGGATGACGGAAGTAGATGGCGTTAGTAGAGCTTGTTAGGGTACTGAGCTCTATTTACAACATTGAAGTCAATGGCGAATCTCGAGCGAATCTGTAATTAATCTTTCAATATTTTAATATAGATAATCTTTACATATTTTATAGGAAACTTAATTTAATAAATGAGCAGAATTTCTTCCGATTCTCTTAATAAAATTTAATAACATGCGTTTTTTTCTCTCTTGTGCGTTTCGATCTTAAAACAAATTGGCTATAAAAGCATATCGAGCATACATAATAAATTCTTACAGTTTTTTGCAATGCTAAAATGCATGTTTAAAAATATAAAATGCAACTTATAGAATCAAAGATGCATTTTGGAAAGAAAAAAAAACTGTTTTGGAAAAATATAAATATATTTTGCGAAACAGAATTTGATAGCTTGGAAATAAAAAGCTTATTTTGCGGAATGAAAAATGCATTTTGGAAAAAAAAAATAAAAAAAAAGCTAAAAAGCTGCTTGTGGAATTTTCAAATCCGCTTGGGCAAGCTAAAATTGTTAAAATATGAAACATTAAGAAGATAAAAATTGGATAAAGAGAATAAAAATTGGGGGGGGGGGGAAGGAGACGGGATAGTGTAATAGTGTAATTTTGAAAAGATTATGGAGTACTATTCTATTACCCTAATCATTAGGGCCTAATGGAATGAAACCACAATCTTCCTCACATATTTAACAATATTTTTATTTTTTTAATGCCATTTCCTACGGAATATATAAGTCCATTCTTTTTGAAAAATGTAAAATATCTTGTTCAAACTATTTCAACTTTGTGTGAAATTCAGAATATTTTAGATGATGTAGAGAATTATAATTTCGATAATTTCAGGAATGGGACCATTCGATAATTTTCAACACAAAGAAATGCAGTATGTTTATCAAAAACACTGTGTTCTAATAGTAGGTTATTTTAGTAAAGAATGTATGCAGAAAGTAGACAGTGATACAATTTGTCTTAAATGTAAATATTTAAAAAAATTGCTCTTTAATAATGAATCAAGGAAAAATAAAAAATCACTGGCCCTCATCGATGAGGTTCGCTCAAGAGTAAAAAAAACTGCAGAACCAATAAGCTAAGACTCTACAAAGACTGAAAATTAAAATTTAAAAATGTAATATAGAAATAGATCAATTAAAGAAAAAAAAATTCAAATTGAACAATCAGTAAACAAAAAAGAATAAAATCATTGCCGGAAAAGCAAGAACTTTCTGTGATGCAATTCGAAGACGATCAAAAAATGGTATGCTTTTTGATAAGGAGTGGATTCTTTAATGCCTTCTTATGAAAATGAAAAGCCCAAGATTATATGAACATCTTCGAATAAATAAAATACTTGTTCTGCCAAGTAAAAGAATTTTATCTAATTATTAAGTAGCGGAAGAATGGAGCTACTTATTGGTTTCACAATGTCCGTCCGTCTCAAACGTGGAAATTCTCCAGTTCAAGATATAATATCATTGCTGACGACTGAATAAGAAGATTGAAGTTTCATGTATTCAAAAGACATGACGACATTTCATGTATTCATGTATGTATTTCCGATGATTTAGTTAATTCTGGAGATCTTTTTACAGTTGAGGGTAAACTACAGAAAATATTGGCTGGCAGATCATGGTGCTTATTTTCAGAAAAACAGTGATGATAGATTGATTTACTATATTAGTGGATATGTGGCAAGTAAAACTGTAAAAAGTTTGAACTGTGAAGTTTGTAAAACGGAAATGTTAAGCACAAGAGAGATAATGACCGATGAAACTGTTAATTTGATAAAGGTGGTTTACTTTATCCCTCATTAAAACTGTTTAATTTTATTAAAAAACTTAGAAGATAATATTACACTGAAGTTTAGTTTCAATGAAATTCATCGGGATATGCATTGTGTCATATTTAAATTGTTAGAAAGTATATTTATTTAATTGGTTATCAAAATCATCAAAAGAAAATAACTTCTAAAATTTTTAAATTTTATGTTTTGACCAGGCTACATATTTTTTTATAAAAGGTATTAACAAGTCAAAAATTAATAAGAACAAAATGAAATTTTTAAAATTGCATAGAAGCTAACAGCTTAAAAATTAATGAGTTTTTTTTCCTAATGCATGTATTTCAATTTGTAAATAAATATTGAAAAGAATTTTGGCTCAAATTATTTCAAGCAAAACAATTTTAATATCTTTTATTCATTTAATTATTTATTGAAGAATGTGTTTAATAAAATAAAATATTATTTCTACTGAAATTTAATCGAATTAAAAGCAAAATTTTCGTTTGGAAAAACATGTTTAAATATGATATATCTAAGAACAACTTACACTATGATACCCTAACAGGGAAAAGTAACGCCATCTGGCCGTGTCATCCGGCAGTGAGACACGAGAACTACGCCGATTGCGACACTAGTCATTTTAGCCACTATAGTTTTGCAAACAATTAAACGATGCCGCAATTTAAAATACAGCCAGCGCCATCTCTCGGTATTAAATATAAATTTTGCGCTATCGAAAGTAATTTTGTTACAATCATTGCTCAGCCGAAACCCCTGAAGCTAATTAGAATACCCTCTCAAGGGGCAAAATTCCAAAAATCATTCAAATTGCCAAATACCAAATTTCATGGACTTAATTAATAATTATGGATTTAACTTAAAAATGACGGATTTTCATAAAAACTTACATCTCCTATTTGACGCCTTAGGGGATGAATTTCGTAAAACCCTTTCTTAATGAGTCTCTACATTATAAAATAAAACTACAGACCAAATTTCATATTAATAGCCTCGGCGGTTTCAGCTCGGCGATGATGAATGAATCAATCAGTTAGGACATTTTATTTTATATTTATAGATTTAGCAGTAACGAAGCATTGCCGGGTACGCTACTAATAAAGTAAACAAAAGTTTAAGAAAATCAAAGATTATTACGTTGCTACGATAATAACATCCGCGTGCTTTCCCATCGTTTCGGAATTCTCCTGGGAATTCTCCTTGGTGCAACACTAAGGCGTTCATGCTAGAAGAAACATATACGAGGGGAGTTCAATAAGTATTGCAACACATTTTTTTCTCGGCCAATTTTGGTTGAAAAAACTGGACATTTCTTGTGAAACATTTTCAAACATTTCCGCTTCGTCTCGTAAAGTTTCATTGACGTCCGATATGTGACAGCGCTTTAGTGTGCTGTTAAAGTGACGTCTACAATGGAGGTGCGTTCCAAACAACGGGCAGTGATTGAGTTTCTTTTGGCGGAAAGCCAGGGCATCTCAGATATTCAAAGGCGCTTGCAGAATGTCTACGGTGATCTGGCAGTGGACAAAAGCACGGTGAGTCGTTAGGCAAAGCGTGTGTTATCATCGCCGCAAGGTCAAGCAAAACTGTCTGATCTCCCGCGAGCTGGCCGGCCGTGCACAGCTCTGACTCCTGCAATGTCGGAACATGCGAACACTCAGATCAACGGATTTTCATCTGTTTGGCCCAATGAAGAACGCAATCCGTGGGACGCACTACGCGGATGACGAAGCAGTTATTGATGCAGCACGACGTTGGCTCCGACATCAACCAGTGGAATGGTACCGTGCAGATATACAGGCCCTCACTTCAAAGTGGCGTAAAGCCGTAGCATTGAATGGAAATTACGTTGAAAAATAGTGTTGTGTAGCTAAAAGATTGGGGAATAACATGGTGTATTTGAATGCTGAATAAAACCACCTCTTTTTCAGAAAAAAAGTGTGTTGCATTACTTATTGAACTCCCCTCGTATAATTCCTCGGGAACTTCGTGACTGATCCGGATCAAGAATACCCTAAATGTTGACCCAGACTATACTATATAACCGTACTAGGTTTCATCAAAATCCGTCCAGTAATAATTTTTGTGTGATGCGCTTACAAACAAACAGACAGAAAACAGATTTATTATATGTATAGATTTTTTTTTTTTACGCAAAGTTTTTTATCTCATTCTTTTATATTTTGTTATGAAATATATACATTTTACTTGTTATCTGTAAAATTTCAAAGAGATTTGATAAAATTAGCTTCAGATATGACTTTTTTAAACAAAAAGTACCAAAAAAATGTATTTGTTTATAACTTTTTAACAATTGCAAATTTTTTCAAAAATTTTTTGGGAATTTTTAATACTCCATTAGATACTATCAAATTATAATAAAAGTTTTAAATTTCAGGACATGTTAGTTTTTGAGGGGCCCACTTCAGGAATTCTTGCCCTATAGCGGCGCCACTTGTGAGTTGCGGTCTCACAGACTGTAGTACAGTCACTATACTCTAATATACGAAATCTTTAAAATTGTAATCTCAAAATCCGTTTATTGATAATAATTCAGTTTCTGAAAAGTATATTTAAACCCATTTAAGCGTAAACAATAACATTTGCTAACATGAATCAAATAAAGTGAACATATTTCAATTAGTCTTGTTGCCTTCTTCATCACATGCAATTTTTACTTCACTTAACAAAACAAGTGTCATTTTCCATTCTTTTTCTAATATATGAATATGGAAAATTCTGTTGTTTAGTAAAAAAAAAATTTATCTTTTAGCCTGTATTTATATTTAAAAATATACATTGATTCAGCTCTTTTATGAGGGTGTAATTCTTAATTATATAACATCTTATTGGCTAAATAGTTTCTTAAATGGACAATAGAAGATCTGTTAACTTTTTTAATAAATACCTGTTAGTAACGATTATCATTATTTTCCAAATGTGTAGTGCATTCATGCATGTCTATAGCGAAATTGTAGAGCAACGAAACCATCAAACTGTTTTTTTTTTGTTTTTTTTTTTGGAACTTCTCCCTTTCAAACAATTTCATAGCTCAAATGTAGGCAGATCTCATTGTGAAGAGGGTAGATAAGCTGAATAAAGATTTAAATAAATTGAAATAGTGGAATGGTATATTCGCACAGGCCTCCCACTTTGATATAAAATTAATATTTCTTGCGCAGGCTTTAGCTAGATGTAAAAAGTCCTTAGAAAAAATAAATCTCTTTGCTTATTTCACTCTTTGTCATAACAGTCTTGAGATGGTCCCCTTCTCTGACAACCCAATCGGTTCACCGGAGATATCTCTTCTCCATTCCTTCATCCTTTTCCTCCCTTCCACTTTTTTTTTTATAAACCTTATACAAAATTTGAAAAAACATGATTCGAAAGGTTGAGCTCCTATGTACAGTCGGGTGCAAAAAAGGTTTAGACTTAAGTCATAGTTGAGCCCGTGAATAGCACATCCCAAGAATATACCTGCTACCCTATTTCATTCAGAAGAGACAGGTTCAGTCTAATCTGCCCGACTGTACGTATTCAACATTTGGAATCACACGTATATTCGTACAGATGGATTTTCCCCCCGCAAAATTTCAATATATCTTCTCGAATCATGAGTTTTTAAGTGAATTTTAGTGAAAAATAAATTTAAGTAATGGATTTACTCATAACTACTACTGATATCTACAGAGAACGTTGCTGTTTATCCCTATTAATTATGAAAGATAGCATTTTTCACATAATACTAAAAATGTTCAAATAAAAGTTCAGAAATAAAGGCCAGGAGTTTCACTAGAAAACAGTTGGGTTATGGAACATTTCCCATATTCGTCGTCTGTCTACGAATCTATTCATCGTCTGTCTCTAAGAGTGAAGGCCTTTGTTTTCGTTTCAGAAATTCAAATATTTTTTTTTGCTGAAATCGACTTAAAAACTCATGATTCGTAAAGATATGTTGAAATTTTGAATAAAAAATTTTCCGTCTGTACGTATGTATGCATGTACGTATGCGACCAATTTTGTGCAGCTAACTCCTCTGAAACGGCAAATAGCCGAACCAAATAAAAATTATACATACTTAGAGGGTTCCTTAAATTGTGCCTTGGCGTATATTTTATGTCAATTGAGTAAGCCCTTTTCGAGATATTAATTATTTTCTAAAAATTAAAAAATGGCTGTAGCGTTCAAACGAGCGAACCAAACTCAATAAACTCGACATGCGCGTACTCCTCTCATTAAGGCGATTGTTTTTTGTAAATGACTTGTTTGGCTGTGATGAGCCGCTTTGGAGTTATTAACTATCCCCTCCCCCAAGACGCCTCTCCGTCAATTTTTTTTAATTTTTTTTTTATTTTTTATTTTTTTATCTTTAGAAATTCAGATAATGGGGTTCTTGAACTATACATTGGCCATTTTTTATGGAAATGGGCTAAGCCTTTTTAGAGAAATTAATTGTTTTTTTTGAAAAAATGAAGAAATGGCAGAAACATTCATTTCTAAGCTCCAAATACAATATAAACGGCATGAAGAGCTTTCTCTTATTGAAAAATGCAATTTTCTTTTTGATGTAGAATCCAGTATTTTTCAGTAGACGCAGACAATGCCTCCATAGGACCGCTGTTCCCAAAAGTTTACATGTGCACTAAAAAATTTTGAATTTTTGAAATTCTGACTTGGGATTCTTAAAGACCATTAAAAAGTAGAATAGGGATGTCTGTAAGACCCACTCTCTATCTCTTTGTCTTCATCGATAAAATTGGGTTCAAAACTTTAAAAGTTCCACACTTTCAGGGCCTCTATCTCCTAAACGGTTGGATCAATTGAAAAAACACCAAGAATAAAACATTTCTCGAATATTGTGTACAATCTGAAGATGCCATTAAAAATAGGGGTTTCTATTTAAGATTTCAAAGTGACCCACTCTTCCCAGCCCCCTCCCCTCACAAGGGGAGGGTAATTTTTTAACCAATGAATTTCCCCCGCGAAATGATTCACTTGTGATTTTGGACTTTTTTTCGTGCAATGCTTAGTTTCCGAGATATTCAGTTGTCTCAAGATAAATGCCTCACACTGTATATCGCTCCGTACATAAATCGCATTTGATGAAGATGCTGCTTATGTTGATGGTTATGGCTCATTATACAGCTCCATGGGTTGGATTTTATCACTCGGTGTTGAAACGTTTATATCATCAGATACGTTATTTGCATCGAACTGAGCAGTGAAAGTCATCGGCGCATTCGTATCGGGCTATTGTTCACTTTGGCGTCGCCACGACTCAACTTTCAGTCGTTTCTGCTGAGTTCGTAGACGTTCAACATCAGAATCTGGGTCTGTTTACCTGTGGACGTTTTCTATAATTTTTCTGGCCTTTATTATGCATAAACTTGGAAATTCTGTAATTTTTGCAAAATTTCCACAATTCGAAGGCCGATATCTTAGAGATTATTAAATAGTGAGATTTAATATTTAAGCTATTTTATAAAACGCAAAAAGATAAAACAAATGAAACCTAAAATGTCTTGCTATCACAAAGGAAACTGGAGCTAGACTAAATTAATCTCCGCCAGAGAGCAGATTTTCTGACTCAACTTTGTTCTTCGATTGCATCAGCCGATGACGTCAGCATGAAGTCGGTGAAAATCTAAAGCATGCTTTGTTTTATATACTATCATTCATTTTTTTATCATTAATAATTTACTTTTGACATTATTAAGGTTTTCGTGATCAACACTTTTCGTGACATTCACGATTTAAGCGTAGTATCCCAGTATCGAAACATAAGACGTATTCTACGTCAAAAAAAATTGTATTTTTCAATAAGAGGAAGCTCTTCATGCCGTTTATATTGTACTAGCAGAGGACCCGGCGTTGCCCGAGATAATTACGCTTGTAGTTAAACAGAACAACATCAAAAAGCTAAATTAAACCTCCAAATTGGTTAAATAATAACTCAATCACTACAATATCCATGCTAAGGACTATCCATGCTAAGAAAAATCCTAAAGACAGGAATTTACCTCTTCACTGAAAAAATCCATTCTATGTGATATACCGGGACTTGATTTACCGAAAAAAAATTTTTTTAAAGACTCACAATGGATGGACCTCTCCAAGGGTGCCTTCTAGTCTAAATAATTTTTTACTCACGTAATCTTACTTTAGATGTACAGTTGATGTTGTTGCAATTTCCTTTCTTCTTTCGATGTCTTGAAGCAAAAATTGGCCATTCATCACTTTGTGTAGTCTAGCGGTCGCCGATTCTTCTATTTGCTTGCTTACCATTTGCTCAATACAGCACGGAGCTAAAGGAGTGCTTCCTCTATCGTCTTTCACTCTTTCTAAATAGTCTGCTAACTCATTATCTCCAGTTACTGATCATTTTTAAAGATTTTCAAGAAATTGTTAAGTACTAAGAATTCTCTTTTCTAAGAAAAGCCTGAATAACAGGAATTCTATGCATTGAATTCTATATTGCACAAACTTTGCCTTGCATTGTTGGTCATGAAACATATATTGTTGATCCTTGCGTGCACACTTTTGGCAAACGTTCCTGATTTTCACCGAAAGTCACCCATGTGGGTGGATTTTCAGTTTCGTGCACACATTTGGCAAACGTTAATGATTTTCACCGAAAGTCACCCAAATGGTGCATTGCGTGTTGATACCATTGTTGATACTTATTGTTGCAAAACTTTGTCTTGCATTGTTGGTCATGAGATATTTCTCATTAATATGCCCTGCCATCGATTTTTTATCAATAATTATTATTTTTTCGAAATCTGAGGTAGACAGTGACTTTCCTCATGCTTTGAAGGTCATGTATGCGAAATTTTATCAAGATCGGAATAAAACTGCAGATTTGTATAAAAAAGAAACAAACAAACAAACAAACCCACAAACAAACCCACCAACAAACAAACAAACATCCTTCTTTATATATATAGAAGATAGATTGGAGTTTTGAAATGATTGTTTCTGCCATTTCTTCATTTTTTCAAAAAAAAAATTCATTTCTCTAAAAAGGGTTAGCCCATTTCCATAAAAATGCTCAGTGTATAGTTTAAGAACCCCACTGTCTGAATTTCTAAAAAATAAAAAAAATAAAAAAAAATAAAAAATGTCTCTAAGACCCACTCTCTATCTCTTTGTCTTCGTCAATAAAACTGGGTTCAAACTTCAGAAGTTCAACACTTTCAGAGTCTTTATCTCCTAAACGGTTGGATCAATTGAAAAAAAACCAAGAATAAAACATTTCTCGAATATTGTGTACAATCTGAATATACCATTAAAATTATGGGTTCCTATTTAAGATTTCAAAGTTACCCCGTCCCTCCAGCCCCCCCCCCCCCTCACAAGAGGCGGGGGGAGGGGTTAATATTTAACTAATGAATTTCTCCCACGAAATAATTCACTTTTGATTTTGGGCATTTTTTCGTACAATGTTTAGTTTCCGATATATTCAGTTGTCTCATGATAAATGCCTCGCCCTGTATATGCGGCAGTTTGGGACACGGAATCCATATTTCCTTCTATATTCATACACAATGAATTTAGATATTCGTGTAGCCTAATGTTTGTGATAGATTTTGTTTTGAGAAGGACTTGAAGCACCCAGGTAACAGAAGTGTGATATCTTAGCTTTATTACTTTCGTCAGTCCTGTGTGAAAGATTTCATGCTGTGTAGAACAAATATAAAACTATTCAAAAATATTGTATTATAAGTTATTGGAGAGCAGGCGTTTTTTGCAATTTTTTGAAATGTAACTCTTAACGAATGTGAACCTATACTGACAGACTGGTCTAACTATAGACGACTGATCGACGCTAATATCAATGATATTTGTATTGTTAAAGCTTTGTACAATGGTGTAATGAGATCTATACTAGGAAGTGTTTAATCTGAGTGGCCAGATTATTATGACAACCTGATGTTTGTAGGCAAATTAGGTATGATTTCGCGCTGAAGTTGCTAAAGAACCGGACTAGTGTAAATAGGCAAGCAGGTTGTTTACCACGACATTGGAACTGATTTGTTTCGGAAGATTATAGGTAAACGAAGCGATTTAGCAGCCTTTGATGATTGTTGGCGCTCTGTGCCATAGAGCTAATATCAGCAAAACGGCTGCATTCGTTAAATGTTCAAGAGCACCTGCTGTTAAATTGTTACAGACTGGACTCTCCGGAAAACTGGATCTGAACGTTCCAGTTGTGGCCATCAATGTTCGGGCAGAAAGGAGTGGCAAGACTGGTAGAAGACAACAGAAGGGCAACAGCGCATCAAATTGCCGCAGATCTTTATCAGGGATCCTCTCAAATGATCTCTGAACGCACTGTTCACCATACACTGCATTGTGTGGAATATGGGAGTCGAAGGCCAGTTCGAACACCTTTGCTATCTGCAGTTAACAAGATAAAACGTCTCCAATTCGCACAGGAACACAAGGATTGGACAGTTGAGCATCGGAATAAAGTCATTTGGTCTGATGAACCACGTTTTCAGTTGCATCATGCAGATAACAGAATGAGAATTTGACGGAAACTGCATGAAAGCATGGACCCGACATGCATGAGTACAATCGTTCAAGCGCGTTGGGGCTTTCATGGTTTGGGGCATATTTTCCTAGCATAATATGGTTCCTTTAATTTGTGTAGAAAAACGTCTGAATATCAGAACATACCTAAGTATCTTAGCTGATCAAGTTCATGCAATCATGTTGATGGTCTATCGTAATGGAGATGGCTTCTTCCAACGTGACAATGCGGCATGCCACGCTACTAATATTTTGCAGGAATAGTTTCAAGAACAAACAATTCCTGTGCGTTGTTTGCTGCAAAAAAATTTTTGCTACTGAATGAATGCTTTAATTTGATTCGACAATTAAAATTGATAGTAAGGCGAGATTGTTGCGATCGCCACGAACGACGACGAACCTGGCTTAGGTGGCCCCCATAATGACCAAATCTCAATTCAATTGAGCATTTGTGGGAGAAAGTTGAAAGAGCCATCAGACAAGTGGTCCCAAAACAACAAATTTCACACAACAGGACAGTCTTATTCATCAGGAAAAGACTGTTATGACAGCCTATAAAAGCAGGGAAAGACATCATCTGCGAAGCTCACTGATAGATCTGAAGGGGTTTGAAGCGGATTGTGGCCAGAAAGCACAAGACAACGGCATTCATGGTGTCAGATTCTTTGCATTACCTTTCAGCATCTCGTGGAGTAAATGCGAATCGCCGCTGTATTGAAGGCAGAAGATGGCCCAACGAAATATTGATGGGGTGGTCATAATAATCTGGCCACTCAGTGTATATTCATCCTAAAGTGTCGATATCTGATATGGAAATGTTGTTCAGTGCGATAATGAAATATTCACCAACAACTAGACCAGTCAGTGACAACATGGAGATGGATACTAATATTGCAATTATGACAGTTAGCATTATCAATGTAGATGCTACATTAAATTTATACGCTCTTAGCTTTATGAAGAAACATTTTAATTTAGATTTCAAACTCATCGAACCACCTATTACATTGGGTGGCAGTACTACAAATTTCATGTTTGCGCGAAATATTGGTTCTTGTCTGTTGCCATTTCTAACATACAACAAACACAGCCCCTTAATTCTCTTTGATTCCGTATCATTATCTCGTGGTAGGCCTGTGCGAATGTACTATTCCGCCATACAAATTTATTTTTGATCTGATATTCCTTAGCACAGTTAAGTAATTTAGTACAAAAACTACTACATAAATATTACAGGTTAATAGTTTGATACCTTGATTTTTGGCAACCTGATATAATGAAAATTGCTTTTTCTATCAGTAATTTATTTCCAAAAGTCAAAATAAATCCAAATAATTTCATTAAAATTCCATTTGTTCATTTTTTTTCGTTTCTTTTCGTTACGATTAACTTTTTATACTAAAGTTGAGAAGTAAACGTGTTTAATAGTACTTGTCAACTAATTTACTCAACCATAGTGCTTCTTGTTAATTACCATGGTTTTCAATTTTACATCGTGACATACTATAATAATTAACCCCCTAATGAATTTAATAATAACAACAATAGGAGAATACCCCACCAGATAATCCGGATGGAAAAGCCCCACGTTGTCCCCAACAGGCAAACTGCCCAAAACGGGTTAATGAAAAACATATAAATAACGAATTACAAATAAGAATTAAATAATAAAGACAAACCTTTATTTAAAAAGATTATTTAAAAGATTAAAAATTAATTAAGGCATCGCTATCCAACGATAAAAGGGTTTTAGCATCAAAATGTTACGAGCAGTAGAGGCTCGTAACTATAATAAGTGAAGGGGCACAAATACAAAATTTCAGGTTTTAGGCCTTTTCTTACAAAAGTTAGTATTTGGAGCCTCGCGGCATCTGCCGAGGCCTCAGAGGACTATATCAATTTTAGTGTGTAATAGCTAAAATTTTAAGCAACACATTATAAATATAAAACACTAGAAGAGGTACCCGGCGTTGCCCGGGATAATTACACTTGCACAAACTTTTCCTTTCATTGTTAGTCATGAGATATTGATTGTTGGTCCATGCAGAGCGTTTGTGAATTGCGTGTTGATACCATTGTTGATACCTATTGTTGTACAAACTTTGCCTTGCATTGTTGGTCATGAGATATTTCTCATTAATATGCCTTGCCATAACCATGAATATCGATTTTTTATCGATATTTATTATTTTTCCGAAATCTGAGGTAGACAGTGACCTTCCTCATGCTTTAAAGGTCATGTATGCGAAATTTTATCAAGATCGGAATAAAACTATAGATTTGTATAAAAAACGTACACACAGATCCACAGACGCACAGACCCAAAGACCCACAGACGCACAGACCCACAAACATCCTTCTTTATATATATAGAAGATAGATTTCAGGTTCTGGACTTCTAGTTTTAAATTTATAGCTTGATTTGAGATTGAGGCCGCAAGGCCCCTGCCAAGAGACTTATAGAATTTTTAATATAGATTAGATAAATTTTTAAATACTACACTACGATAAAACAAAATTTCAGGTCCCTAGGCCTTTCCGTTCAAATGTTATAGCTTCAATTGTATTTGAGGCCGCCAGGGGCCCTGAGGCCTATACCAATCTCCTTGTATATTGTCTATTATTTTTAAGTAATACACTGTAAAAATATAAAACTTCAAGTTTATATTCAAATGTTAGAGCTTATTTATGATTTGGGCTTCAGGGCCCCTGTGGAGTCCTAAGAGCCTTATACCAGTTTTTCGTGTATATTAGCTAAATTTTTAGTACACTACTATAAGTATAAAAAATTTCAGATTTCTAAGCCTTTTCGTTCAAACATTATAGCTCTGTTTGTGTTTAGGGTCCCTGCCAGGGCCCCAGAGGACTGTATAAGTTTTAGTGTATAAGAGCAAAACTTTTAAGTAACACACCGTAAATATGCAAGAATTCAGATTTCTGGACTTCCGGCTCAAACGTTATAGCTTGATTTGTGACTGGGGCTAAGGACCCCTGTCGAGACCCAAGAGCCTTATACAAGTTTTTAGTCATAGTCCCCAAATGTACTTGATGAAAAAAATTACGGTAGCATATTGTAAAAATCGGAGATGCATTTAGTAAATGAATTGCACATTCCCAAACATGTTAAAAATATTTATGAAGATAAAAAAAATTATCGAAGACGGGATTTGAACCCGTACCTGTCAAATAGAACTCTATGATGCGATTCGGCCATTTATAAAGTGTAGGCAATTATAACAAGCTTTATGAATTTTTTATCTCGGAAAAATTTGAAAAGCGAGTCTAATGGCTTTGCATGGGTGTTTAATTTTTTAAAAGCTGCTCGTAGAAAGTATTTTATCAAAATCGGCGAGTCCGAGTATGTGGAGTCTTCTTGTCAGAACGGGAAACATTCACTATGGCATTTAAGTCGTAACATTCATTTCGTCCCAGAGTCATTTCATTAATCATCTCTACATATTCAGCTCGTCATATTCATCTCGTTTCGATTAGCTACTCTGCCGTTTCAACACAAGAGTTTCTTCATTCATTAATTTCCAAAGGCCTTATATGCTTATGTTTATAAACGATAAGCATAACCTAACCTAACCTAACCTAACCTAACCACTCTCCAATCTTCAATCTAGATGAATAAACGAGCCAATCAGTTTTCAAATTGCATGTTACTGTTAGCCCATGTCATCTCCAATGCCAGCAGTCTCTCGAAATATTAGTGCGAACGATTTCACTTCTGCTCAGAATAAACAAAGAAAAGACATCATTTTTGAACATTTCTTAACTGATGCAATCTCTCCTCACATAGCAGACTTAAGAAAAAAAGGTTAATGTTAATAAAAATTCTGGTTTTCAATTTCTAGTAGAATTGAACTGCGAAAAATTCCCAGTTGCTTTTTAAATTACTTGGAAACGAAAAACAACGGCTAGTAGATCGCTTTTTAATTCACTTACGTTTAACAATAATTTGAAATAATGCTACTGTCAGATCAGTTCCTGTCGAACATCCGTGAAAATATACAGAACAATCCTATTCCATCTGTGAAAGATTCCAATGGGCGGGATGAGAGTCCGCTAATATTGGCGCAAATGTGGCTTTTTTTTTAGATATTACAAAATAATCGGGTAAAAAGGCATTGTAAAATTATTGAAAATTTCGTTTTTAAGAAAAAACCGTTTTAAAAGCACCAGGCATTATTAGATGGATTGATAATATATTTCGTAGGCTATTTTAGAACTTAAGAGTTCTTGTAAAATTTTGCTTTATTTTTTTTATTTATTTATTTATCTTTTTTACACTTCATTATTAAATGACAGTGGTGGGGATATACACAGCCATAAGACTGTTAAGGTTTCCTAAACATTTTTCTCAGCCAGGATTTAGAACTAATTTTTTGTTGTCCTTCACAAAACTAGTGGCTTGTCAACTGTGATAATTAATTAAGTTTACTTCCATATCGTAAGCTTCGGTAATGTTTATGGTATACTTCTTTTGGTTCGTATATGAAAAAGAATTTTTTTTAAATTTTCGAAACGTTAAATCTCAAATTATTACTTGAAATGTTTTCCTTTTTGACCGTTTTGTGATATTTCAAGTTACTTTTTAATTAACATCTTAAAAGACTTAAAGCCTCAATAGACGGATTCCCTGCTAAGCTAAATTTCCAATAGACCTCGACACCGAAAATGTAAGAATGCAGGGAGATTCGAAAGTCCCCGAACTCCAAGTTTAAAATGTACTTGCTGCAAAACCATAGAAGATACCCAAATATTGCTGCTTTTGATAGTTGTATGTGACCTTAGGAACGCGCTGTGCAACGTGAGAACACCACGTGACACGTCGGTTGCGCAGGCGCAGACAAACAGTAACATTCAGTCGGTAATGGTTTTTACGCAAGAACAGAGTCACATTCTTAGAAGTTTATTTTGCGGAAAAATCGTACCAACGTTGTATTCAGAGCTTTCAAAGGAAGTTTACTGATGCTCCTATACGGTACCAGGGAAAACAACTGTGTATGATATAATTTCTTTGTGGAAAAGCGGTTGGTTTATGTCTCCCATTGATAGTCTTCACATCCACAGTCAAAAGGTATTTACTCTTTTTAACTGTGTATGATGTTATACTGTATAACTCTTTCACGAGATGGGCAAGCTTCTAAAAAAAAAATTCAATCCTTCTTGCAGCGCTCTCCGTGGAAGTCAGTTCGGCAGCTATCTCAAGAGTTCGGGGCCTCGTATTCAGCCTGCTAGAGGGCTACTAAACGTCCAAAGCTACGACCATACTTAATTCGAGTATTGAAAGAGCTTCGTTCTTTGGATCCGGAAAAACGCATTGCTTACTGCTAATGTTTTAAGATTTTAAGCGCAAGAGTTTTACTGCATCAAGTTGGACTCTGTTGTTGCGTGAGAACCATTACTGACATAGCGTCACTGTTCGCCCGCGCCCGCGATCGCGCAAGTATCGTGTCACGTCGTGCTCTCACGTTGTGTAGTGCATTCCAAAGTTCACACACAACTGCCTCAAGCAACAATAGAAAAGATGAGATGAGGTGGAGTTAAATTTGCCAGACAGATTTGAAAGAAATGTTTATACAGGGTATAAATTATCTCCTTCAAAAAAAAAACTACACTACGATGTAGACGAAATTCAGGCGATTAAAGTGATATAAGACACTTGGGGCGCAAATCACAAGCAACGCCGTAAATTGAATCTCAAACTAAGCTGAATAGCGTGGCGCTGCAAGGAACGAGCCAAATGTGGGCGACTGCATTCGCGCGGCGCGGCCCGGCTGGTTCCCCCGCTCCCCACTACCTACCTCATACCGAAGAGTTCCGCCTTCCACCCCAACGTGACGTACTCTGCTCTCGCGCCGGAGTCAGTAGCACGAACAGTACCAACCTTGTTTAATACCGATAGCATTTATCATGTTTTTCATCAAATAGTATCGAGGAAATGAACAAATACTGGTAGTTCAACTAGCTTTTGGCGTACCGTCATTTTGTGAACACAGTCGCCCAAATTTGGCTCGTGCTACGCAGCGCCACGCCATGCAACATAGTTTGAGGTTCAATTTACGGCGTTACTTGCGATTTGCGCCCCAAGTGTCTTATATCACTTTAATCGCCTGAATTTCGTCTACATCGTAGCGTAGGTTTTTTTTGAAGGAGATAATTTACACCTTATATAATAATTACAAATTACTTTAATAAGTCAATTAAAATTTATATTTATTTATTTACGTCATGGAGAATATATTGTAATTGTTTAGAAAACTTAGTAATGCATTTATTTATATTAAATTTTTAAAATTTCAGATGGAGGGCTGATCCCATTTTGGTAGAGTACCACTTCTTGTACAGCGCATCTCAAAAGTTTGTTATCGTGCTTTTGAATGATTACAAAGAATTATTGAATGTAAAACACATTGTCATATCGATCGGAGGCGATCGGGAGGAGGCACGAGCATCGTGATGTTTCGATTAAAACAAACACAAAGAATCACGTGGCCTCTTCGCGGTCGTCCTCCCCCTTCGAGATGATCAGAGTAACCAAAGCCCCATTAGTGAGCGAGGAGAAGAGAGAAGCCAATGGGAAGAAGGCTAAAACGGTGTTTGAAGCACGTGGCGTCGCCGTTAGAATAAAAAAAGAGGGGAAGGGAGTAGGAACGGGGAGGAAAAGTTGGTTGGAGGATTGGAGCGGGATTCTGAGAAGAATCAAAATTGTAGCGGAAATGATGCTGAAAAAGGAAGCAATAGAAAGCGGTGTCAGCAACGTTTCAAGAGAATGAGAGCCGTAGAAATGTTGCTATAGAAGGAAAAGGCAAGAAAAGGAGGAAAGAAAGAGACCACTTCTCAGAAGCAGTAAAGGTTAATCATAGTGATTCTCGTGCAAGGCGCAATGTGGACGGTTTAGGTACCGTCCGAGCTTTTATATGGGCAGCTTAGCATTGAAGCCAGGTGCAACAGGGAAGCTTTATTCCGACAACTTTCGTCATAGTCGCATTATTTAGAATTCTTCCCCTCCACTTCGCAGAAGAGAGAATCGGGCAGCAGCGAGGCGGCAACGCTTAACCGGAGCGAGGAATTAGCAGGTAAAGGGGGGGGGGGGGGGAGTCTCCTATGTCACGTGGCCATGGAGCTCTTCAAGCCTTGCTTCCCCGGGTTAAAGTAGCCTACCCTGCAACCCCTTGTGGCGAGAAGACAACAGCGGCCCTTCAAGTAGCCCAGTGTATCTCTCTCGATCCTCTTTTAGATAATAGCTTGTAGGGGTGCTGTAAAGAAAGACGTTTAATGCAAATTGTATGAAATCATCTTGAATACTTAAAGTACTCTATTGACTGTCGAGTAACAGCAATTGCCGTTTGTGAAAATTCATAATCAGCAATAGGAACCAAGTCAAAGAGAAAACAATTCAATTTCATGAAATTACAAATGCTTGGATAATAAAAGCATTTGCAAAATCTTCAAATGAAATTGCAAGTGAGGTTGGACGCTCTGCATCTGGTACTAACAAAATAATAACTAGAGGTATAGTTACAAAGCCAAAATCGCCTTCTGGAAGGCTTAAAGGTAAACTCCACGGAAAAAAAATCGACTTTATTTTTTTTGCATCCTAACATTAATCCAGGTTAATAGAATATATATCATTCAAAATGTTTCGATTTTTCCTGATATTTTATTAAGAAAAAGGGATCAGAAAATTGAAAATTTGTGTGGAATCTTCCATTCCTTCTCCACAGAATACGGCGGAACAAGCTGTCATTTCTGCCGCGAGAACCTCGGGAAATTTCGTCGCCGAGATTCTAGTCGCTTAGAACGATTCTACATATCGTAAGATTTTGCTAACTTGTTTTATGTGGGAATGCCTTCAATTTGTTCTCTGTTTGGATGCGTAAATGTCATGTGGTCGTCAGCAGAAGACTCGTCAACAAAAGATGAATAAAGCAGACGACGCCGTTAAAAGACGTCATTTGTGGAGAGCCACTCCGAAAGCTGCTCACGAGAACTTCACGGAGGATCACGAGAGGAGCACGAGAAGGAGGCGAGAGAGGACAAGAGAAGCAGGGGAGAGAGCTAAGGGACGTCGTGAGAGACGGACGGATCGAGGCGAGTATCAGCAGACGTTAAATGCGCTGAATAAAGGTAAAGCTCGACGAGGCCTGAACGATGTGCAGCGAGGAGAACGCTACGAAGCAAAGGGGAGAGTAGCGAAGCTCAGCGAACCCGACTGCTTGGAGAGAGACACCACGACGGCGGCCGGTGAGCAACGACCGTTCGTCGGAGGTCTGAGCGGATGGGAGAGCGTGATTCTACAAGTCCGTCAAGGGAAAAACGACGAGGACTGGCAACGCTGGCTGGCATCTTTAATCCAAGAGGCGCTAAAGGAGAGCGGACACGAACCTAAGGCGACATACGGAGCGGCGAGCGAGACAAGGCATCCCGACGCCCACGTCGCAGATTCGACGACGAGAAGAGACTACCCGTACGTGGTTCCCGGAGAGGACTATCGGCATTTGCTATGCAGCGTTCACGGTAGGACTCTAGTTACTACATACATAAGCACGTATGTGCCTCAAATTTCAGTCAGCAATATCACGGTGATATCCCTTTGTCTGAGCCTCGCCGAGGCAAACTTTTGGAGAGAAACCATTGAGCGTGAGACAAGCGATATCACAGAAAACGTGTCCATAGTGGGAGTGTTCCCCAGCTCTTTTGGCTCATTCTTAATGAGTGGCCCAGGAGGGTTCATTGCAAGGCATTTAATTAATTTTCCCTTCTTCTAAGAATCGTGAAGAAAAGTTTAAAAAAAAAAAAAAAAAATTGAAATATTTTTTTTTTCTCCTTCCCCTGGAAGAATTCATTCTTCAGGAAGGTTTAGTGCGTCTCTTTTGTGTGCCAGATTTTAGTGCCAAATTTCCATCTTTCTTATTCACGGTAGAGCTGACGTTTGAATTAATTTAATGATAAATTGTGCCACATCATTAAATCCTGTATAATTCCGGAGTGAGACCGAACCCGTCAATATATTTAATTTTGGCTGTTTTTTTATTTTAGAAAGCTCCGCCCCACCTTCGAAGTTGCGAGCTTCGATTTCGAGGTTAATTGCATTAACGACCAGTAATGTGTTTGGTAGAGTGAAGTGTTTCGGCTCGCTATACGTTACCTTCGTAAGGATGGTGTGTGTTATAATTGCCCCCGTGCTGTTGTTACATGGCTTTTATTAAAGGTGTGTGTTCGTTTTGGTGCCCTCGTGACATGTGTTGATTTTGTGTTTGCTGCAGTGCAACGAATAAGTGTACAACTTAAGGTGTGAGTGTGTTCCACTTCCAAGCGTAATCAAGAGGCCACAAGTTTTGGTTCCTTGGTCCTCGACCTTCGAAAAAGAAGAGACCTACGTTGGATCTCCGCTCTACATCACGTCAGCATCGTTTGTTCTTCACATCGAAGGGCATCATCTTTTTCTTCTGTGTCTTCCTCGACAAGCCGCAGACAGCATCCTCACCGAGCTTCACATCGAAGGGCATCATCTTTATCTTCTGGGTCTTCCTCGACAAGCCGCAGACAGCATCATCACCGATCTTCACGTCTTACTTCCAGCATCGGGTAACAGCAGCCTCTTCTTGGTATTCTTCTGCTTCTGAGATGAACCGACGAGAGCTCCACGCAACGTAGATCCACTTCGACAATAGACGCCTGGGGTATGCTATGCCGTCGAGTTAACCTCGCCTCGACGCATATGCTACTTCCTTCTTCAAACTACAAACTACATCAATCTACAAGCGACTGGAACGCCTACGCGGATTCTTCCCCATTTGTTACCTGAACTTTGGACCTATAATTTTCAATTCGTAATTGCGGTCGTCCATAACCGCAATTGCAAAACAAAGCTTGGCAGCGGTCGGCATCGAAGAAGTCGTCAACTACTGTGGTTCTTTGTTATGGACTCAACACGATTTTCGCAAATAAAGTCTTCCACTGTATAAGGACCATTGTCGGCAAGCTGCTACTGATCATCAACTGTGTTATATTAAAACATCAATAAACTTTATTTAATCGAATTAATTAATGAACCAATAAAAACTTTATTTCTTTACTATTTTCTTTATACGTTCTCTCTTCCTTGTCATTGTTATTACACTCTGCTAATCGTCCACATGACAGTAAATAGACAGTCGGATAGAAATTTCACGTTTCATAGATTTCCACAATCAGAATCGATTAAAAAACAGTTTTTGACAGCGAGGGAACTGGTATCCAACTGCAAACAGCATCGTGTGCTCATTTTGAAGCGTCTTGCTTTGTCTACGCATCCGCCGTTTTAAATTCATTATCAATTCAAACAAGAAATGCGCTGAACTAGATCACGTATAAGGTGGAACTAGATGCTCTTCCAACTCTAAACGGGCCTGGCCTTCTTCAAGAACAACGACCGCAACAGCACTCGTTAAACGCCGAAGGAATGAGGAGGTAGGCCTATCTATCTTCTGTGTAAGGCACACGCCGCCCTAATGTGCACACGCCGACGCGGCAAGCAGAAGATCCCATTTCACGGTTTTATGCTACTGTATATCGCAGAAGTTGCAGTAGCATTTAATTCTGCTAACGGCCCTTGTATATCCCTGTCACTGTTATCAAAATCGCAGTCGTCACTACCGGTCTTGCTTCATATTCATAGTCCATTGCGATGCCCAACTGACAACTAACCGAACTATAACCGATAGCGTCCAATGTGTGACGTCACGAATTCGAAACTCCTTCTCACTTCTCGGCAACTTGTGACGTAACCATGGCGCCAGTTCTATCGCAGGGGGAGGGAAAAAATGAAAGTTTTTTAAATATTTTATCAATTTTGAGTACAAATTGAAAATTTATATACATGCTACGTTGTTATTGAGACTTTCATCTTTCATTTTAAACAATGTTGTTTTGGGTGTGGAGTTTACCTTTAAATGGACATCTTCCAGAGATGGTCGCCAACTTGTGCACAGTCGAATGGCAACTCAACAGGAACTTCCACATCAGTTCACCTAAAAAATATATAAACTTACTGACCACAGGCGTTTAAGAGCATCCCAACACTGAAATGTGCTAAAATGGCACGTCAATCACTGTTGAAATCTAACCATATTCAAGCACCTCTACAAAGGGTACGTGAAGATATTCTAATAGCTGCCTGTGCTTTTCATTGATGAGAAAAAGTGAAACCGGGATGGTCCAGATGGCTATCATTGTTTTTGGCACGATTTACGAAATCCAAAATGTTCTATAGTCAGTGCATTAAGCCAAGATGTGCAGTGCATTCGGATTTAATAGAGTGGCTCGTTTAGAATTCTTTCGTGCAGACAGAACTCAAAAGATTATCAGAGTGTCCCAACAGTTGATACCAAAACCGTATCTGCTAGGTGGACTTAATTGGCTCCTCTAATGGGACAATTCATCCGTTTGTACATTTTGCACTGCAAACGATTAGTCAAATTCATACTGAGAATAAATTCGCCACTACGAATACATATCACTTCATGTGTATTCTGATGGTTGTCAGTTCACTTTAGTAGCAGAACTCACATCAGTAATTGAAGATGTTTGGTACAATCTCAAGCCAGAATCGGTACAAAATTCTTATCTAGACAAGGGATGGTCTATGATTGATATAATGGTCTGTGTTAATTTCAATAAATTACTTAAACTTTTATAACCACATTTTTTTTCATTTTTGTAGAAATCTTCTTTAAGATGAGAGCTAGGGACTAGTGCTTTTTTGTAACTTAGATTATAGATAAAATTCTATTAAGAAGTTAATATTTGTTTTGCATTCAATACTTCTTTGAATTAATTAAAAAGGACGATTAGCTTATCCCAAAAGTAACTGGAGTGAGTTTTTTTCGCCCCGCTAGAGGTCTCCACGGTCGGCTGACCTCTAGCGGGGCTGATGAGTGGAAAGGGAATCTTGGATTTCGACCATCGCCAGTTGAATCCGAACTGTCAAAGGAAGCAGGTGTTTGAAGAGGCGCAGTCGTATTTGCATGCTCGCCACGTGGTGAAATACAGAGTTCTGCTGACCAAACTTATGGTGATTGAACTTATGAATTTTGAGTTGAACTCGATAAATCTGATTCGCAAACGGTTGAAATCTTCTATCACGACAATACTCCCTATCACATCTCCTCATCTGTCCGCGAATTTTTTCCAAAAAAATATTGCTTTCACACATTCACTATAGTCGTGACCTGGCGCCATGTGATTTCTTTTTGTTCCCCAAACTTAAACCTCACCTCAAGGAAAGTCATTGTGGATTAATAAGAACATCCAAAAAGAGTGACGTGTGCCCTCATTAATCCTACAGAAACACTTCCAGCACTGCTACGACGGGTGGAAAAATCGTTGGAACCATTGTATTGTTGCACACGGGTATTACTTCGAAGGTGATACAATTGTAAAATAGAAGTATTTTTCTAACAATCACTCTCGTTACTTTTGGCACATCCCTCGTATATCATAGCAATCCGTTTTGTAAGAGCAAACGTTGCTCTTATTTTATATACACAATTTTATTCTAAAATCTAAACCCTAAGTTCTAAATTCTAAACATTGTTTTTAAATGTAAAAGGAAAAATTAAGTTGACGAATAAAACGTTTCCTAGGACAGATATGCAAATGTGTGTGTGCGGGTATGAAGGCGTGTGCGTCGTTCGAGTGAGTTCTTGTGCATGTAGGCAAGCGGGCTTTTCTTCTGAATTCCCAGAACGTCGTCATCTTTAAAATCGAAGGAGACTTTGCGTTTTTCCCCTTTGACCTTCAAGGGATTTCGTTGATTTATACGAATGCCACCCTTGCCATTCCCCCGGTGAAGAAGAAGAAGAAGGGCATGAAGGGTGGTGGGCGAGGGGGGATAAGGAAAGGGGGTAGGGATTGGAGGCGTCTTTGCGACCGCAGTGCCCTCTCTCCACAATGAAATTCCCTCTGCAAATGACGTTTTTTTATGAGGAAATATTTGTCAAAAGAGGAACAGGGAAAAAAATCGCACCGTTTGAAAATCAGAACAAAATCTTTCATTGGCTGCCTCCAATTGTCATTTGCAGCCACAAAAGTTTAGTCCCCCCTCCCTCTTTTTTTTGTTTTATTCCGTCTTGCTTCTTTTAGTAAAACAATAAAAACGAGAGCAATCGAACCATGTCTCTACCATTCAACTTCGTTGCTTATTTATTTATACGCAGAAAAGAGCTTCAATTTTTCTTCAGATGAAAAGAAGAATCTGACGGAGGTACGGCACGCTTCTATTTCAGTAAGTTTATATATATTTCATTTAATTCTCCTCTCTTAATGCGTATGAAGGGAAACTGCGTTAAGGATAATAATGAATATCTTCTTTTGAATAACATCAAAATTCTAATTTTAAAATTAATTTTTTCGAAAAATAAATATTTTATCTTTACTTTTTCACCTATCGCTTAAAGAAATTCTTTAATTTTCCAACTGATCTCCAATAGCTTTTTAGAATCTCAATCTATAATTAATATAAAGAGTGACCAAAAGTCTTTCCAACATTACAAAATTTTATTACAAAAAGCCTATTGTTATTATAGCTGTATCGTTGGTCCCAAGAGAAAGACTAACTGATCAAGATTTTTTTGTCAAATCATTTCATGTGCATCATTTGTCGCCCACAAAACGTCAAAACAATATTCATTTTCGCGCTATATTTTTTGCACCATTTCTTGTGTAACACCAACAATAGCGTCAGTAATCCTTCTTCTCAATTAGCTCAGATCAGATACACGTGTCAGAAACAGTCTGTCTTTGAGGTGTACACTTGGAAGGGCTTCCTTGAAATGCTTCCTGCATAGTCTGAACAGTCTCTTCACTGACGGATGTCGCCCTGTACGCGGAACGGAGCCATACTCCCAGTCTTCTTAAACTTAGCAACGATGCTTTTGTAAGCATGTGGTGATGTCTATATTCTTCTTAAATTATGCTCTACAGTGATCGGTGACTTGGTAACATAAAACTGTGCTTTCTCCAGAACTGACGCGTAAACCTAAAGAAATAGACAAAAATTGCCACCTATACCAACTTAGCCACTACGTATAACAAAAAAAATCTTCATGAGTTAGTCTTTCTCTTTAACTGTAATAGTTTCTTTATAATAAAAGTCCGTAATGTCGGAAAGACTTTGTGATGCTGGAAAGACTTTTTGGCCATCCTATTTGAGTTGTATGTGCAGAGTTCCTCAGGATTCTTCGGAGCCTAAAAAGTTCCACAGGGATACAGGTCAATGCCTCCTGTATGTCAGTTAAAATTGTGCAGTAATAGTCGGTTGTAGCTGTGTATGTCGGACCACCGACCCAATTCATCGCAAAGATGTTGGATTGGAATTGAGTTCGGTTGAGTGTATTGGCCAGTCAATCACTGTAAAGTCTCAACTAATGTTTCTGGCATGACACATTGTCCAATTGACAGATTCCTTCATTGTTCAGCGATGATGTTAAGTGCTCGGTACTATTTATATTTTATTCATATAACAATTCTTAATCATAATAATCTCATGATTAAGTGAAGCGTGATCAACATGTTTAATTTCGCATACGTTCCCGTAACCTGATCAGATCCTTATATACGTAGGTTCACGGTCGATCGACACCCGAAGCCGAGGCTGTTCACAATGGCGTAAAAAAGCCAAATGTTTATAGTTAAACGAATTAACCGTACCGTCACTTCATAGCTTGGGTACAAGATCTCTGCGTTCAAGAATATCACTAAGAACTGAAACAAGATAGAAACAGGCTTTATTGATAATCAGAGAAGACGGAGTCGGTATGCCTATCGATAAAGGGAGATGGTTATTGCTTGTAAATATTCTGAATGGACTTTCTTTCATGTTTTTGATGTTTTAGCAGAAATGTAATACAGAAGGTTGTTAGGGATCTATGGTAACAAGCTACAGAGGGCCAGAAAAGGTGGAAAACCCCTTTCGCCACCATCGAGTGTGTTCAATCTATTGCCCTGCATCGCAGTTTCCACTGCAGGAACATCAAAGTCAATTCGTAACCCAGGCCTGTCGTAACCACTCCTGTTGATATGCTTTCCAAAGACCCTCCACTTTTCGCGGTCGTCTCTTTCTGAGGACCCGTTTAAGTAGGTCAAAGCCATAAAATCCATAATCGATCCGTCCGGCGACTTACGAGTATGTCGCTAAATCGCATGGAGCGGATTCCGGTATCTTCTTGCATACGTTCCAGGAACAGGTGAGTTGACGCGGCGGTGTGACTCGTCGCCTTGTCTTGATGTAGCCATACCTTGTTTACCTCTGTACCGTACTAACCGGGGATGTCTCCGGTAAATATTAGGGTTAGAAAGGTAGTCTGATAGTACATGACGTTGACTTTGGCTTTTCACTCAACTCTGGATGAAGTTAACTTGCCGTTGAAGCTGTATCCCGCCACGATCATGAAACTTTTTGAAAAATTTTCCTTGCATTCTCGGCATCATTTTCTGAAGTCCTTAGAACCCCTTGGACGCTAAACAATGGCTCGGCTCTTGTTGGAGTCGCTTAAATAAACATATGCCTCATCTAGTGTGACCACATATTTCCACTTTTTATCCGCCAGATATCGTTAATAAAGTTTACGGCAGTTGATCCGTCGCTCTTGAATATGGCGCGGCGACAACTTATGAACGTCGCTTCTCCAGTTGTAAATCACGGTTGATATTTGTGTTTACGGTATACACAGAGTCCCTACCTTCTGTGTAATGGGCCGTTATGTTGGTGCATTACATCCGGTTACGAGAGCCCGAACTTTTCGGACGAGTGGAGTATGGCTAGTGCATGGTCTCGGATTGGCCTACTTTTTACCCTAAGGATTAGCGCCGCTTCTGGTTTTGTCAATGTTATTTAGTACATTTGATATTCTTTTCTTGGAAACTACGAAGTCTCGCTTCTTGCATGCTTTCATAATTACGGAATAGCTGAATTTGACGTCGCAAAGGGCTGTTATATAGCCCTCCCAATACCTGTCAATTTTCGGTGGCATAACTCACTGTTTTTAGTTCGCTGTTCGAATACTAATTATTTTAATACCTGCCCTAACAATATTCCACATGATAGCTCACGTGAAATTAAGGTGCTCGCTATATTTAAAGATGTTACTTGTTACTATAGATCCCTAACAACCCTCTGTAAATTGTGTTATCTGGAAATTTAATTTCAGTTAACTCTGCCATGCCCAGTCCCAAGATAAATAAGTATATGATTGGGATTGACAGATTCTAAACTTATCTGCGATGAGTTACAGTGAATAAAGGTTCTGTATATTTAAAAAAATATTTTTTCATTCATTTGCCGAATTCTTCTTGAGAATATTTCATTTCCTAAACGTGTTTTCTGGCATAAGTTCGGTTTTTTATAACCCCTTCAGTGGTTAGAAAATTAATAACAAACCTTGCCTATCAGCAACTAGAGCTTTCAGGGTAATATGTTTTTGCTGAATCGTTTATCATCAGTCTGTATTTTTTTCGAAGAGATCAGACTAACATTGGCTTGCACTGTCACTGTTGTCAGGTGTCGAAAAATGCCGTTGATTATTGTTTTCCGCAACTTTAAAAGCGTTGTTGTCTCGATTCTGATAGTCATGCATGTTGAAACCTTCCTCTTTCTCGCACTGCATTGCCATTACAGTAAACCGTTCGCCTCATAGCATCCACCGTGACAATGGTTGTGGAGATATATGGGTGTTTCAAAAGGTATAATCCAAACTTCACACATAGATAGGAGCCATGAAGGTGAACAGATTCTGTTAATACATGAGGGGTCGGAACTCAACCATTTCCAAGGTAACGTTAGAGAGGGAAGCTGTAATCAGAGTGCACATGAAAACACATGAGTAAGTATGCACTGTGCGCACGTTCATTCTGGAATGCTAATCCACTGAAGCTTTACAAAAGATGCTGGCTCACATGTATGTATCGGCGCAACATGGACTCCCGTATGCAGCCAAAGATTCCGGGCATTTCTCTGATGTCGTCTGGAACAACTGCGATGCGAGCTGCCAGATTTTCAATGCTTGTCACAAGTGCTCGGTACACAACTGATTTCATATGGCCCAAAAAAAAGAAATCCTTGCTAAAGATCTGCAATCTGTTTGTGTTGTCCATTTTTTGCATGCTTTATAACTTGCCATTTGCTCCCCCATTAACTTGACAATGGTTGAGTTCCGACCCCTCATGTATTAAAAGAATCTGTTCACTTTCATGCTCCTATCTGTGTGTGAAGTTTGTATTATACCTTGAAACACCCTGGTTTATTAAGTACGCGTGGATAATTATAATTTAGCAAGTTTGAAACTTTGAAAGACTGTATAATGCTGCACATGAAGCGAATCACTGCAGAGCTATTTGCGCTCTGCAGTAGAAAATATTGATCAGAGAATGCAGTTCTAAAAACAAGTCCAAATATACTGAACCGTTTCTGTATGCCACTCCAAAACAAAAAAAAATGGCATTACTGCAAATTGCACTAAACGGAAATTCCAACGCATTTTCCTCCTTCTAATGAAAATTTAGATTGTTTATTTTTTCATTAGAAATCAAAATCAAATGGTCCCATGAGCATGTAGACCAAATATAATTGTTTCGCCCAAAAGATTTTTGGTTGCTAAACTCTAAACGCTTCCTCTTTAGTTTGGGCTATTCTACATTATAACAAGCCTGACAAGACCCTCTCACAATTGGCGATGCTTATTGGTTGTTTAAGCCACTAGATTTGCGAATTAAATCGTTTCTTAAACTTTTAAAAAAATCTGGAAAAAGAATAAGTGGATAAATTTTCAGCTTAATGTTTCTCTTATCTTTTATACCATTTCGGTTGTAATTAATTTTAAGTGCGTGCTTATTAAAAAAATAAATATTTAAATCAGTCCTGAAATTTAAGGTTGAATTTAATTTATCGTTGCAAGTTCCACGGATAAATGTTCGATGAGAAATGAAATAAATCTTTTGCGCGTATCATTTTTAAGAAAACTAACGAAATTGGAAAGAAGAATTCCTCCCCGTTTGCATAGAGATGAAGGAAACCCGAGGAGAGCTATGGATTTCGTTCAGCAAAGAAACGGAGCAACTGCGGTAAGATCACGATCATCGCTAACTCTACAAGTTCACGACTCACTGGGTTTCATTTGCTTTATCATTCATGAGAAGCGTCTTCGCCTAAAATTGAAAGAAGAAAGGAAAATATCATCATCACCCGAGGCTTTCTTCCTCTCCACTAATGCCAGAAAATATCAAATATGAAATGCGTTTGCCTTTTCTTTTTTAAATTCTGAATTCAAAATTTGACTTAAGGTGCGATTATTGAAATTTCAAAGCAGTTGGAAAGTTCCAAATGGAAAAGACATCAAGATGGAACTAATTTTAACTTGAGATGTAATTTCAAGTGTAATAAGCATTATCTGCTCTCCGTGTCCTAAATTACGGAATTTGAGTGATGAATAAAATCTTGCAAATATTCTAAGAAAGAATTTTAACTGTGAAGGAGAAATACACTTATTAGGAGATTTAGCAGAAAGCTATGAGAGGCGTTAAAATTTGACCTGGGTTTTATTTTTTATAAAATCAGGAAACTACAAAATAAGATACACACAGACATCAGTTATTTCTCAAAGAACTCTCCTTGGTTCTCTACACATTTTTTTCCAGCGTTCTAGGAGCATCTGGATACCGGTTCTGTAGAAATTTTCAGGCTGATGTCGAAACCATGTCAGGACAGCCTTTTTCACACTTCCTCATTGGAGCCATCCTCTACCCTCCCAAGAACTCTTTCAATAGTCCAAAAAGGTGACAGTTCCAAGGGGAGAGATTCGGGTTGTATGGAGGCGGGTAAAAATGCCCATAATCAGTTTGGCTGTGTGTGGTCTGGCATTGTCTTCCAGAAAAGAAACACCACTGGTAAGCTGTCACGTGGTTCCAAGAAAAGATCATTTTGGAGCTAGAATTATGTCGGGGCCAGGGATCGTCATCGGAGACGAGTCACGAAAGTGATGACGATGGATGACGATAAAAGCGTCAACGGGCACGTGACAAAGGGGGAGAGTGATTGGAAAGTCGGACTGTGTGGACGACAGGAGAGGTGGCGACAACTTGAGCGGAACGAAGGCGAGGAAAGAAAGGTCGAGCGAGGAAAGTCGCAGAGTTTATCCTCGTCGGGCTCACCATAGAAAACTCCACGCTGGAACAGCGACAGGTAACTTCCGTAAAGGAGCGGAGTCCACCACTCCCGAGCTCACGGGGGACTCTCGCTCGCACACGGGGTCGAGAGACAAATTCTCTGAGCTACGTCGAGGGCAGCGGAAATTCCGAGCCGAGTGTTAAAAGGCCAGTCACGGAGCGACAGAGGTGGAGTTTTGAAGCGAGAAGCCCGTCCGGTAACGTATCTCCTCACAACGACAGAGCTTCGTTCCCCTCCGTGGATTTGTATCATGAATTCAACCAACGGAGATTCCATTCCATGAGCAGAGAGAAGGAGACGGCTACATACGTCAAATTGAAGGGAGCCCACTATCAACTACTGTATATGTAAGTCGAGACATTATTTTCTACCTCATAACTTTTCTACAAGTAAATTACGAGAAGGAGTTCTTGTCTTGGTTTTAAAGCTTATTCTTGTGAAAGTGCTGGCGGCATTTGTCTGCGATAGTTTGTGTGAAATGTAGTTTTATGCGGGCGTTTTATTTACTTGTCTAGTCCGCCATTAGAGAAACTGTTCGTTTATTCTTTGTGCATGCGTTTTTGTGATTTTACAGTGCACGACAAGCCTTCGTCGCAGCTCTAATCAAATCACATGCTACAAATTATAATTAGTTATTTGGTTCTCTGCTGTTGTTCGATTTAGTGTGGGAGCCGCCATACTTTTATAAATTATTTTTCCGATTTAACATAATTAATGTTTGAATCTCAGAAGCAATTTGAACTACCAATCGTTTTTCAACGTTTTGTGTAATTCTGCTACGAGAATTTACGCATTATTGAGACTTAAAAATACAATACATTTTTCTAAGATATTATAAATTTTAATAGAAGACACTTTGAAATTAAAATCATGTTAAGCCTTGAGTTTGAGTATCGTTAACACAGGAAATCGGCATTAATTACAAGATCCAGCTCTTTGGAAGAAGAGCCATGCAGGTGTGGAGTTGATATAATATCTTCTCTTGCTCAGAAATTTTAAGCGTACCTGTTGAAAAATAAGCCGATCACGTGATAATTATTCGCTAGGAGGGGTTAGAGAGACAATTGGATCACCAAATTTTGAAAATAAGTTTGTTCAACTAGAAGTGAGGAACGTTGCAGATGGATATAGGTGCTGGTATGAAACAAATGATCATAGAGGTTTCAAGAGCCAAATGAACGAAGGAGAAGATTTTCTATATGCAGTGAGTCAAATTCAAAGCTGAGGCACAGTAAAAAGTTACCCGGATCCTGCCTAAAGAACTAATGAATTAATGAAGTTATTTTAGTGGAGGTTGAGGCCTTCACTTTTGCCCTAGATTATTCTGAGTCCATGTATATATTCAGTTTTACATGAATATTGAATACAGTGTTATTATAAATCTGTTTTGTTTGAAGAGTTGTGGTGCAGCTCAAGAAGAAGAACCACCTACGCGACGCTTACGCCATTGACACAAAAGACGACAGTCATTTTCCCTTCGACGGAACGGTAATCTCCTGTTTCCACTCAATTTGCAAACCTTGAATCAGCAATCCATTATATATATAATGAATTAATATTTAAAGTTAACAAATATATGATTGTATACTTTTATAAAAATTTATAGTAAATTTTATTAAAAGTTTTAACTGTCTCTCCTCTAGTCGAATTCATTTAACAAGGGAATTTATATTTAAAAAATGGGAACGAAGAAACATTTTAATTATCTGGAAATCGTTAAGTTTATTAAAAAATGGATAATCTACGCTCCCTTCCATTTACTCTCTAAGCACGGTCCTGCGGAGAAGTTTTTCCTGATCCTCCCTAAGCAGATCACGACTGAAATTCTATTACTTTTATAGGGACAGAAGGATGTGTTGGATTGGCCGGGCAGTGATGTAAGCTCCTCATAACTTATTTGGTTAAAACCCCAGACCCAACAGTAGCCCCGGCGACAATTTATCTAAACAATATACCTGTAAATTGCATAGGAATAATTAATCCATTATTTGTGTTTATTTGATGAATTACCCGAGACTCAGGTCGGCAGTCGGCTACAAGAGTCCAGCATAGCTATCAGGTCAAGTTATATGTCCAGCCAGTTGTAGGACAATGAGACATTTAATGTGGTATATTTAAATGGTTACATTTTATTCATCTTTTAAATTGTAGCTTCCACTGTTCAGTAAATTTATTACTTTAATTCTTATCCATAGCGTTTCCAAGTCTTGTCTTGTCCACGTGACATAAGGAGTCCTGGTCGCTTTTTCCTTAGTGCTGGCTTCAGGGACGTCCTCAATGTGTTACTGTAGTAGGGTGTTACGTTCTTCCAGGAAATCGACATGAATGATACCCTTAATGTCCCAGAATACAGTCGCCATCACGTTCGTTGCCGACGGTGTCATCTTATATTTCTTGGGCCGTGCTGAGTCAGTGTGTCGCCATTCCATGCTCGCACGCTTGCTTTCAGGAGTATGGTGGTGAATCCATGTCTCGTCGGTGGTCACAACACGCCTTAGGAAGCTGTCACTTTCCCTGTCATATCGCTGAAGCAGCATGGAACAGAATTCAACCCAGGTGGTTTTGTGATTCTCGGAGAGTTGCTTAGGGACCCATCTGGCACAGATCTTGTTGAATTTCAGCTTATCGTGGATGATGGTCTCCACACTGCCAGTGTGATGTTCAGTATTGAAGCCAATTCTCGGACTTGAATCCAATTGGTATACGCCATTTTCCGAGTACGCATTCAAAATCGTAACAGTGCTCACATGCGATTACTAGCCAGCACGTGTTACGACGTTGAGTGCCTAACTCGGAAGCCACTCGTTGGAATTCGATCTAATTTTAACGGTATACAACGTTTATGTACCCTATTATTTCCCCAAATTTCATCATCCTAGATGTTGTAGAACCTGAGTTATTTACATGTTGCTATTGGTGGCGGCATTTTTATTTCTGTTCATATCTCACTCAGTTAGCGTTCAAATTCGGACCCATGTTCATATGAACTTTTTTGCTTAGAATTATCTATACTACCTGTAGATACTACCTGTATATAGATTAACAAAAAATTAATCCTCCCCGAGTAGGGTAAGTCAAGTAGCAGACCCTGCGGTCATCTAATCTAATTTACCCTTTTATCTACACTTTGTACCTCTTCCCAAATTTTTTAATCAAAAATTGATTTTTTTCGAACGTAATATGTAGAAAATGTAAAAAAGCTCGTATCTTCTTTCCTTTCTCATCATTTCCGTTTGTATGACATATCACATGCCATATTTTGCCATAGTTCTAAAGACCAAGTGACTGCCACCCCCGAAACTCCAACCCCACTGGAACAATTGAGACTAAACTTCATAGTAATGTAGATCTTGCCAAGAGGAATCTGGATACTGAATTTCACTCCTTTACGTACCTAAATAGTACATAGATCTTTTGTCCTCTCTGAACCCCATCCTCGTAATTCCGACTCTAGTGCAACTATCAAAACCAAACTAAATAGTGAAGGCGTGTGTCCCTACTAAGGTACATTCCGAATTTCAACCTTCTACCTCAAAAAATGTAGAAATTATGAAGGAGACGGATTTCTTCCGCTCCTTAATAATATCGATTATGAGCGCTTGAGCAATCGTGCGTTGATAAAGCGATCGTCGCGCTTAAAACAAACAGAAAGTAACAGTGTATACATTCTTGATGAATCTATTATTATACGACATCCCATTCTTTACAGTCACTACTTTAGCACGTGAATTCGGCTTGAAGGTGTCCACGAAAAATTCTGATAAGTTCATACGGCCGAGTAAAACCTTGGTGGTCATATCTCTGACAACAGAATTTAAAAAAGTTAGTCCGTTTTCAAGTTATCATGCAAACGGCGGACGGCCGGATAAACGTACAGACCAAGGGCGCATTCTTATAAGCAGTTTTTTCTAAAGCTCCTATTAACGGCGTAAACAACATAAACAGCTCGCAATATTAACTAAGCATTAGGCGAAAGAACCGTGAATGACCGGCTGGTTCAACGATGGTTCAAAAAATTTCGTGCTGGTGATGAGGACCTCAGACGATTGTTGACAATGATGTCTTGCAAACAATTTTTGAAGCTGATCGACATAAAACTTCTCGATAAGTTGCAGAAAAAATAGGCATCGGTCAGCTTAGTGGTTGGATGCAGGAGAAGCTCAAAAATCGTTTCCAAAGCCAAATCTGCCCCCGCAGAAGGTTATGGTGACAGCAGTATGGTGGTCGGCAAGTGGAACCATCAACTACAGCTTCTTGAAACTGGGTGAAACAATAACAGCTGCAAAATACTGTCAGAGAATTGACAAAATGCATGAACAATTGCGGCACCCAAGTCCAGCATTGATCAATCGAAAGACACCAATTCTTCTCCATGATGACGCTAGACCACACATTGCAAAAGTGACCGTGAACAAACTCAACAGATTGGGTTATGAAGTTTAGCCTCACCCGCCTGCTCACCGCATTTGTCGTCTACTAATTACCATTCTTTCAAGCATCTCGATAATTTTCTGAATGGGACAGTTTTCAGAAACCAGGAAGCTGCCTTCAAATCATTCGTCGATTCCAGAACTCCAGAATTTTATGTGCTACGCATACATAAACTTGCGTTGCATAGGCAGAAGTGTGTAGATTTAGGAGCTTTAGCAAAAAGCTACTTATAAGAAAGCACGCTTGGTCTCTACGTTTATCCGGCCGTTCACCGTTTGCACGAAAAATTGAAAACGGATTAACTTTTTGAAATATGACCATCAAAGTCTTAGCTCGGCCGTATCAACTTTTAAGAATTTTACGTGGACCCCTTCAAGTCGAATTCACGTGCTAAAACAGTGACTGTAAAGAAAACCAAGATAATGGTATGTCATATAACAATCGATTTGTCAAGAAGGAATATATTGTTACTTTCTGTTCATCTTTTAGGCATTATTGACATCGGTACGCAACATGAAATCGCTTTGTCGACGCACGATTGCTCAAGTGCTCATAAATTATATTATTATACTTTGTCCAACGTAGTTCAACCGGGGGGTGTCCAGTTAAATTTCCAATTTCAATTGTTAAACATTGTTAGTTTTACTTAGCAACAATGTCCAACAATTGAAATCGGAAATTTAATTAGACACGTCCAGTTTTTCTTTCGTTGAACAGAGTATAAGTAGCGGTTTTATAATGTCCATCCGTCCCCTTCATAATGTCTGTATTTTTTGAGGTAGAAGGTTGAAATTCGGAATGTACCTTACTATGCCTTCACTATTTAGTTTGGTTTTGATTGGTGCTCTAGGATTAAATTATGAGGGTGGGATTCAGGGCGTGTCTAAAAAGTCCGACCTGTCGCCACCCGTTAAAGCCCGTCACAAAGCTCATTTTGGAGCCACCAGTGACTGACTCGAAATTTTGACTATGTCCGAACAACTTGGGAACGGTGCAGGCATACGTAGCTGGCTTTATTCATTTTAAAATTTTCTCCCGATTCGGACGACCCTCGATCCATAACGCGACCGGTCGCGCTAATTCTGACCAGAGTTCAAAGGCGGTCGCGATTAATGCGACCGTTCGCATTATGAACTGTTTTCGCCCGAATCGGGAGAGATTTTAAAATGAATATAAAGCCAGTTACGTATGCCTTCATCGTTCCCGCGTCGATCGGACATAGTCAAAATTTCGAGTCAGTTACTGGTGGGTCCAAAACGAGCTTTGTGACGGGCTTTGACCAGTCGCAACCGGTCGGACTTTTTAGACATACCCTCAGAGAAGACAAAAGATCTATGTATTATTTACGTCCATAAAGGAGTAAAATGCAGTATCCAGATTCCTCTAGGCAAGATCTACTTTACTATGAAGTTTAGGCCAAATATTTCAGCGGGGTTGGATTTGCGAGGGTGGTAGTCACTTGGTCGTTAGAACTATGGCAACATATGGCATGTGATATGTCATTCCATGAGACTCACCTTTTCCATATGCGATATATTATACCATATATCATTCGGAAATTCTAAGAAAGGAAAGAAGATACGAGCTTTTTTACATTTTCTACACACTACACATTTGATTAAAAAAAATTGGGGGGAGGAAAAAAAGTGCAGAAAAAGGGGTAAAAATATATGACCGCATGGTCTGCTATTTGCCTACCCTACTCAGGGGGGAGTAATTTCTTGTTAAGAAATGTATAAATGTATTTCTCCTTCACTGCTAAAGCTCCTCCTTGGAATGTTTACAAGATTTTATTTAATTTTGATTGAAAATGTTGATCCATTGTTAAGATATTCACTTTTATTTTTGACAAATAAAAACTACATTTTCCAGGCACCAAACTGTTAGAACCTTGCTCAGAGGATTTTCCTATAAACAGTGATAAAACCTAAAAATAGTTAACCTAATTATTATTATTAACCTACATTTGCCATGACCTTGATGTAGATTTCCCTAACGCCTGGAATAAACGTCGCAGCCCTGTGGAACGGTTTTTGCGGTCAAGTGGCTTAACATTCCTAGTGACTTGTAACTAGGTTTGTATGGTAACTTTTGTATGTAAACTAAAAGATTTTGCAAAGAAAGTATAGTTACTCCTAGAAACTGTAATTTTTCGTTTTTGTTTAATTTTCTCCTATTTGTAATTATTTACTTAGAAGTCAGTATTTTCAATATGTTTAAACACGTCATCGGTCTTTATTTGTAGTTTTTGTTTAATAAAATTTTTTAATGAATTCTCTCAATCCAGCTGTTATTGGAAAATTGTTTTAAAATTCTCCAATAAACACAGGAAATTACAACCTCTTTCGATGAATGAACATTCTCATTTTATATGCAGTAGAGATAATAAAATTGCTGTATCATTTCGTAATGGTTATATTGCACGTAAACGAAAAAGTCGAAAATTTCTGAAAATTATCATCGTAATCATTTCCATTGCATAGTCTGTTTTTATTTTTATTTATTTTTTACTCCGTTTAGGAGTTTCTCCTTTCTCGAGGAAAATTTGCATTAAAAATGGCTTTCATTATGTAGGAGGGAGGAGGGAGAATGGGAACGGGGGATTTTGGGGGTGTGGAGAATTGACGGTGGTAGGAGATTTACGGTGCATTAGCCGAAGATGCCGGGTGGAACGGCCTCGTTAAGAGAGGGTAAAAGATAACGATTAGGCGTTCAATGGGAAAGGAGAGAAAACAAACAATAATAAGGGTTTTTAAATTCGGTCGTAGAGGAAAAATGATAATATACGGCAGATTATTTTTATCACTCCTCCGCCCTCATTCCTCGATTATTTGTTTGTTTAATAATGCTTATCGTTATTTCGTTGCGAAAAATTTAAAACGCTCCTTTTGCGATTATCATTCCGGCAGCATTGATGGGGAGCTTCTGGCTTGGAAATTAAATTTTACTCTCGGTTCCCTTTCTAAGTCATTAAATGAATTACTGGAAATAAAATATAAGGCTTTAACAACCCGTAAGGGATGAAACAATTATGTTCACTCATCGTGATATCATCTAAAAAACGATTATAATTAAATTGAGTCAATTTTGAGGCTTCGCTAAAAACATACAAGTTTTCAAGAGATATCCAGGAAACTCGGATTATTAGTAAACAAATTTCAATCAGCTCTGTTATATTGATTTTCCAAGCCCGCTGATTACGAAGATAGTATCAAGATTGCTATTGTTTAACTGCTTCGGGTGATATAAGCAAGTTATGTTTTATAAAGCCAGTAACTGAATGTGCTTCATTTAAAACATCGGAAAAAAAAAGAAAATCATTCCAAACATAGAATAGTCTTTCGTCTGTAAGTAAATATCTTTTAGAAGACATGTTCACCGTGAAATTATTATGAATAGATATAGATATGAACAGTTATAGATATTATAGAAAAATACGCAAAAACAATACATCACTGTAAAATAGTAATTCTCTTTCTGGTCAACAAAGAGATTTTAAATGTCATGAATTCAGCATTGTATGGTCCAGAAGTCAGGATACAGATAAAGTTAACTGAGGAATTTAACTTTGGAATGAGAATACTGTTCCCTTATCTCCGAAATGATAAAATAAAGAAAAAATAAATGCATTGGTACTGTCTGTCAAAAAAAGTGTGTGCACTGTAAATTTCTTGGCAACATAACTAAGGTGGAAAATTTTTGTGCAACAATGTCATGTACTGCGCGCTGTACGAACAGGCTATTTCTCTGTATCACTTCTCGCATTCGAATGCAAAGATTTTTAGGACAACTGTGAAACAGCAATGACTAGGAGATATGCGAAACGGTTCGAAGCAGTTTTCTTGTGTTCACATGCGATAATTCCGAAAAGGTCGCAAGCAGCCGCAGTGAAAAAAAAATCAGCGGCATTTGTAAGGAAGTTGGTGAAGTATTTTGAAAATCAGAAAAAATGTCGATGACCCACCGGAACGAGGCGGAACGAGAAAGACCACTAAACAACAAGGCAAACAAACAACTTGCGGGAAGGGAAAAACTGAGACGTAAAGGTATTAAGTTGTTTCTGGAGACACTAAGAAGCCGTCTGCGGGAGAAAAATATAAAATGGCGAAGTACGATGAATCGAAAACCATGTGCAGAAATGCCTCCATTGAGCACAGGAAAATATGGATCGTGACTGGGGCAATGTCGTTTTCTCGGATGAATCCTCGTTTTGGTCAAGTGATTCTCCACGACGAGCAAGGTCATCCCCCACAAACAGAACTTTGCACCGTACGATTAAATACCCTGTAAAGGTCTTGTCTGGGGGGGGGGGGGGGGGTGCTTCACAAAAAATGGATTTGGGAATTGCGCATCTTTACTGGGAATCTGAAAGATCAAAAACTGGTTCCAAATCTATAAAAAGATTCTGTTACCATCTGTTCGAAGATTGTACGGAAGGACAAATACATATTGGTTTCTTCAAGAGGACAATGACCCGAAACATCTTAGTAGGCTGTGCACACAATGGAAAGGACAACGTGCAGAATGAACTTGGGCTTTAGCTCTTGCAGATCTTGTGCCAGTGGTGGAAGTCTTAACAGAACGTCCCATAGGTCTTCTATGGGTGCAACATTTTTTTTTTTTGACGATAAGTGTATGTTATTTTCCAGAAATTTGTGTGCCAGAAATTAGATCTGTTTTAAGTATATGGGGGTCCAAATATCACCATCTGCGGGATAAGAGAAAATTTCGATGAGTATCTTTGTTTTGAAGGCCATAAGTCGGAAACCGTGCATCTTCGAATCCATGTTGTAATAAATGTTTTTTTTTTTTTTTTTTTTTTTACGTATATAAGATGAGTTCATTCTTGAAACAATACCCGCTATTTTTGAAATATCTTATTTACTCATAAACGAAAGCGATTTTACATTGACAATTGTATCGATTATTCGAGGAAAAACAAAAAAAAGAAGACATTACTTCAAGAATTTCCAGGGGGGAGGCCGTGGCCTGGTGGGCTTCCACTGAACACACAACTCCACTGAACACACATTTTCCAGTTCTTGATGTACGCGAACGCGGAGAGAAGCGGTTACCTGTTATGAATTCATATAGATCTTAGATGTGAGATCTTCTATTTCTTCAGCATTCAGTGGGTCCCGGATGACGAGCCCACCACCGATCTTAGTCAAGGAGAAAGACCATAAAAGGATTCACAGTGCCAATGAAGCTTTCAATGCTAAGATATCAAGCACCTTCGAATGATATGTCATGAATGAATATGACGTAAAATAAATGATTGTCAAAATTGGGTCAGTGGTATGGGGTTTTTTGGAAAGAGAATAGCTTACTTCATTGAGCGCCATTATCACTTGTGTTTTGAAGGGACATAGAAAACTAGGACCCGAGGTCCGACGCAGAATCTTAGAAGTTTAAAATCTAAGGATGCCTATTAACTTATTACAGGGTCGAGTCACTGAAGTATGACCGCCATATGTACCGTTTATGTAAATACGGTTGTGCCTATTCACGGGGGCGGGGGGGGGGAGATAAACCTGCCTGTTGGAAGACATATAAAGGTGGTTTCAGAGGAACAGTTCTTACATATACTGTAGTCGCCATCATGGGTAAAGCACGCGACCTAACAGACCTTGAGAAAGGTATGATCATAGGGTACCGTGCAGAAGGCGGAAGCATTTCGGAAACCGCAGATTTCATGATATGTTCGCGTAGTGCCGTAATTAAGGTGTACAATGAATGAAAGAATGGACAACATGTGCATTCGAGGCGTGCAAACTATAGGGGACTACGGGCCGTTAATGAACGGGCTGAGCGGCGCTTGCGACGGCTGATTAAGAGTGACCGACGCGCTACCGTCGATACATTGACAGCCCAAATGAACGAGAAATGCACCAGAAAGCTATTGAGAACGACTTTGCAACGCACATTATTGCGTCTTGGCCTCCGCAGCAGACGTCTGGTTCCAGCAACCATGTTGACAAATATGCATCGCAAGAAACGACGTGCATTTGCATTGCAGTACAAACATTGGTCCCTAGACCAGTGGAACAAGGTTGCATTTTCCGATGAGTCGCGTTTTCTACCGCTTCATATCGATGGGTGCTGGCGTATCTGCCGTGAGACATCCGAAAACAAACTACTGGAAACCATTTTTGGGCGGCAAGAAGCTGGAGGAGGCAGTTTCATGGTATGGGGCATGTTTTCGTGGCCTGTTTTGGGTCCACTACTTCATCTGGAAGGTAACGTCAGTAGCTTTTCATACTTATCCATCGTTGCCGACCAGGTGCATTCCTACATGGAACTGTGGTTCCTGCAAATGATGGCATATTTCAGCAGGATAATGCCACAGGCCACGTGGCTAAAATTTGCCGTGCATGGCTCGAGGAGCATGAGGATGAGTTCCACTTATTACTCTGTCCTTCAAACTTCCCATATCTTAATCCTTGCAAGAATCTGTGGGAACACCTGGATCGACACGTCAGGCAGCGAGACCCTCCATCCCGGAATCTTCATGAGTTGCGTGATGCTCTGCTGTTCGCATGGACACAGATTCCTGTTGCCTCCTTCCAAGCACTCAATGAGTCTTTGTCCCGTCGCCTAGCTGCTGTTTTGGCTGCAAAAAGAGGCTATTCAGGTAGGTGGTCATAATGCAGTGACTCGACCCTGTATTTCAAATTACATTCTAAAGCCCGTCAATTCTCCTCTTCTCAAGTTTATAATTCAACGATTTCATCCACTCATGAACACGACTTCATGGAAACCGGTTTGGACATATTTAATTTAATTTAATTTAATTTAATTTAATTTAATTAAAGATTAAAGGAGGAGCATCTTCTCGGCAATCTTTTCATGTCAATCTTCTTACAAATCATTTTTAATTATATATTAGAATTTGTTCATATGTGTTGTTAAACATTTGTCTTAATACGAATTCACACAAGCGTCCTTCGTTTATACGTGCTATTGAACTTAATTTTTTAATCATACTTACGCGTGATAAACATGCACGTAAACATGCAGATGCTAGTGTTATTTGTCAAAAGGGAAAATGAAAATTTGTGATTATGATAATATAGTATATAATTTCGTTGGTTTAATAACACTGAAAAAAATTTATTAATAAAATTTCAAACAAAATTTACGTCTGGTAGTTGCCGCTGTTTTTCGTTCTTAACAAATGGGCAAACAATGTCGTTGCTCAGCGCTTGTATAACAATTATTCAGTTGCATGCCAACATGGTTATTATGAAATTTGATATTGATCTTGAAACTTTTAATAACTTTTTTAAAAAAATTTCGAAACTATCAAAAGGCACGCCTATAGGAAGTGCGTAGCCAACGAGAAAGTCAGGCCGGGGCACTTAAAAGTCACATGACCAAAGCAGATCGAGGAACAATCCAATCTTCATTGTTTCCAACAATCGAAAAAAACACAGATTGTTAAAATCCAAGATGGAAACAAATGAAGGTTACATTGTTACTCGGACTAGTATGGTCAGGTGATTTTTCCGCGCCGGGGCAACGCCTCCTATAAAGAAAGCCTCGGCACTGAAACGTCATACATTGTTACATCATCATAAGTCGACCAAAATTAGGGCTTATTATTGGTATAAATATGATTAACAAAGGACGAAGTATGATGATGTAATAATGTATGACGTTTCAATGCGGAGGCTTTCTTTATAGGAGGTTCGCCGGAGCACTAAAAAAGTCACATGACCAAAGTAGATCGAGCAACAATCCAACTTCATTGTTTCCATCATGGATTTTAACAGTCAGTGTTTTTTTCGATTGTTGGAAACAATGAAAATTGGATTGTTGTTCGATCTATTTTGGTCATGTGACTTTTAAATACCCCGGCCTGTCTTTCTATATTCCGTCCAGCCTTGTTTGCGCGAAATATGATGGACATGTTAATTGTTATGTATTGTTTAATTTTTTGTTGTAACAATGTTCAACAATTGAAACTGCCATCAGATTTCGCGCAAACTTAGGCTGAATAGACTATAGTTGGCTTTGGCATCATCACGAGGCCAACGAGAGACAGGCCGGGGCACTCAAAAGTCACATGATCATCGGGGTCCGGCCAACAATTCATCCTTTATTGTCTCCATCTTGAATTTTAACAATCAGTATTTTTTTATTTGTTGGAAACAATGAAGAATGGATTGTTGCCCGGACCCCGATGATCATGTAATTTTTGAGTGCCCTGGCCTGTCTCTCGTCGGCCTCGCATCATCACAGCTGACGTCATTTGCGCAACGAAGGGTCCTATAGCCCAGAAATGGGAACCGCTGGTTCCAAACATTGGATCCGCGCAATATCCTCGTATGTATTAGTGACGTTGAAACGGGCATCATTAAAAATGATATCTCTTAAATTATTATGTAATGTGTAGATTTTATATCAATATTAAGACATTTAGTACCATTATATTATTCACAACATCAATATTACAACGCTTTTTAATCTCTTAACGAAAGAAAGCTATCGTTCCCGGATCATTCTTTCTTCTGGGAGACGATAGAAGTGTAAATCGCTGTTTTCGCTCCTTCTGGAGGAGTTAGGAACGTAACAATTTCACATCTTATAAGTGTTATAAACACTGGGTTTATACGAAACGATTTTATTCCATCTCTATGTTGGAACGATACGTGAAGTACCGAATCGAGAAGACATGTTTGGAAGCAATCCGAGTCAAGTGACTAAGAGCACCCACAAAGCCATCTAGATAAACAGGCCCTGACGCGGAAAAGTCACCTGACCATTTTAGTCCGAGCAACAATATGACCTTCATTGTTTACATCTTGGATTTTTACAATCAGTATTTTTTCATTTGTTTAGACTAACAGTAAGATGGGCAGATGATTTTCCGCATCAGAGCAGGCATAGAAACTACCAGGCCTGAACATGACGTCAATAATGTATTATTCGAGGCCAACGAGATAACAAGGCCTGGAAGCGAAAAAGTCACCTGACCAACTGGGTGCTAGTACGGTCTTTTAATCAACTTCTGTGTGTGCACACGCGCAAATTCCGTTAATGTACTCAATAATTGGACTGCTGTATTTATGGAAGAAACCCTTTTAGTCCCCTCTATCGCATGAATTTGGCTACATCTCAAACTTAACAATACAATTTAACGATCGTACAAAGTAACAAAACTGTCAGCTACTATTACGTGTTCAGCAACAAATACATAACATCAGCTGATAGTTTTGTTACGTTGTACGATCACTAAATTATATTGTTAAAGTTTGAATTTTGCGCGTATGCACAAACCAGGGGATTAAAAGACCGTGGTGCTAGTAACCAATGACGTATATTAAAGATAGACTCCGGATCCATTTGTTAACAGCGGCAAAAAGTGAAGCAAATTGAGCCATGACAGTTCTGGGCAGGAGTGAGCCGTGGAGTAATTAGCTGAATGGCTGCTTTGTTTTTGAAGATTTTGAGCCCGAGGAATAATTAATTCAAAACCATTCCTAAAAGTTGTTCTGCAAAACAGACACGAAAAAGGATCAGGAATCATTTTCTACAAGCATAAATCAAAAATACGTAACTAAAATGAAAATACGTAACTGAAAGACGATCGAAACGAAATTGAAATTGAAACCATGATCGAAAAATTGTTTATATAATATAATAAAATACTTCAAATACAAAGTAAACGAAAAGATAAACTTCTCACTCCGTGATCGGCTTGTGAAAGAATTATTAATCAGCTACTCTCATGTTTAGCCATGTGTTTTGCATCATCTTCACTCACTTTCGGCCATGGCTGTTCTGGGTATGGAGCTTCCCATTTTGCTTCAAGTAACAACAATTGCTTCGGAGTCTATTTTTAATATACGTCATTGCTAGTAACAATCCAACCTTCATTGGCTCCTTCTTGGATGCTAACAATCATTGTTTTTCTTTTTGTTGGAAACAATGAAGATTGGATTGTTACTATCACCGTAGCCATTATGATAACATAGCCTGTTCAATCAACACCACCTCTACCAACACCACCTAAGGAGAAAGCCTGAGCGCGGAAACGTCATACATTGTTAAAACGTGTTAGGTAGTCATCTTTAATCGCATTTCTGCCAATAATAAGCCCGAAATTATGACTCCGTTTGATGATGTAACAATGTATGAAATTTTTGCGGTCAGGCTTTGAGTAGAGGTGGTGTTGCCTCTACTCAAAGCCTGAGCGCGAAAACGTCATACATTGTTACATCACCTACGATAGGGTATTGTTAATCATATTTCTACCAATAATAAGCCCGAAATTATTCCTACCGTAGGTGATGTAACAATGTATGATTTTTTCCGTGAGCAGGCTTTCTCTCTAGGCTCATTCGGCCTTCCTCCATTGTTCAAACTGTCTCCAAAAATTGTAGACGAAAAAGGATAAAAACTAGTACAGCTTAGCGACAAAATTTAACAGTTTCTGTTGGTTCAAAGCCTAAAATGATATGGAAAGCCTGTCCATTCACATTTTGACTAAAAATTACAAACAACTTCACTTTTCTATATGAAAAATGAAGTAATCTTTATTTAGTTTTAACATTTTTCATAAATAAATAGCATAAACGATTGAAACAATGTCAAATTTTATCGTTAGGCGGTGCTAGGTTTTATCCTTTTTCGTCTACATTTTTGGGGGCACAGTTGGAAGGCAAATGGACAGGCTCTGGTCACAGATTACCGATGTATTCGGTAATCTCTGGGCTATGTTATCATGATGGCTATGCTAGCAGCCAATTGGTCAGGTGACTTTTTCGCTTCCAGGCCTTGTTATCTCGTGCATTATTGAAGAACCAAGATTATGACGTTGAATTTACTTCTGTAATAGCATCACCAGAACTACGTAACAGTGTTTTATCTTTTCCATGTTCAGACCTAGTAGTTTCTAGAAGGCCGTGGTCAGGGCAACGCCACAAAGCATTAAAACATTAATACGTACAACGTATATTATAGTTATAACATCTAACTGAATATCAAATTTTTCGCGAACTTTTCATCTTTAACTGAGATTTGTTAAATGCATGATTTTCATCTGCTAACAAGTTAATTACACGAACATGTAGATTTCCACCAAATTGAAATATATTACCCATATAAAGCTACTATTGATGCTTGCAAAAATAAGAAAATACTAAATTTTGTTTTTTTTTCAACATAAACCGAAAAAACAAAAAAAATTGAGCAAATATAGCCATACAAAGACTCCACTGTTAAACCGGTGTGTATGTGTTTTATTGCGCTCTCAACTTCTTTCTTCACTACGCACGAATCCACTTCATCTGAAAACAACGCTATCGCTTCCAAGGTATGCTTTCGCGTACAACTACGTGTATGTCCCTTATAAGTGAAATACGAATGTCGATTTCCCCGTCATTGAGTTTTAAGATCTCAGGCATTTTTTATATAAAGTGATCGTAAAGTTTCCTTTACTTCTGAAAGATTTTGAATAACCCAGAAAGTACATGTACAATCTGAATGAAATTTTTATGTGATGCTCTCAACAGATGAGGTATCTCACAAAAATTGATCGGATGAGGCCACAACCCTTTCGAATTAACACTGTCTTCAAACGCAGATTGTACTATCCCATAGAGAAGTTGACGCTAACGTTTAGCCATATGCTTGTGTACCTCCTTGAGCGCCTCCTTATTCAGATTAAAATGGTACGTCATGTAATACCAATAAGTTTATGGTATGCTTATTTTTATCCAAAGTTATTCATACTTGTTCGGATAAATGGTCTTTACTATCATCCTGTGTCTTGTGACCGTTGTAACTAAATAAAACTTATCACGAGAATTACAGTTTCATTGGCAGATACTACTTTCGGTATAAACGTTTTTCGTAAAGTTCAATATATTGCTTAACAATCGTCTGATTTATTTATTTATACTGGGTGATTCTTTCTGCGCTACACCCAAGAAAATGCGACTATCTAAGATTAGAAAGATAAAAGATTAAAAAAAATTAATGCTCATTTTATTGTGTAGTTTTTAATTTTTCTTGCATTTTTTGATGTTTTCCCTCTTTGATGAATACATCTCTTCCCTAGCGAGTTTCTTTAAATCTTTGTCCTTTTTAGTGAGAAAGGAGGCCTTTGGAGAGTTCTTGAAGAATGAGACCAGGGGCCTCTGGGAGCAACTAGCACAAAGCGGAGAAAATGGGCAAAAGCAACGAGTGAGTAGAGAATTTCATTTAAATGTACGACAAGAAACAAAATTACGGGAGAGAGAGAGAGAGAGAGAGAGAGAGAGAGAGAGAGAGAGAGAGAGAATTGTTACCTAGGCGCCATCTAAAATCTGGCGTTGCCGTTTCCCCAAGAGCTTTTATTAGGTTACCGTGGATGACAGAACTGTGGTGACAGATCACGCGATTAGCGCTCCCTCGAGCGTCCACCCATTCGCGTCGACCGCCGCTCCTTCTTTGTTAGAACTGCCAGCAGCAAATGCATCATCAAATTACGCGTTCGCGAGGCCAAAGAGGAGAAGGAATTGGTCCCCCTCGGCCGCTCTTATTGGACAGGGCGAAAACTCAAATAGCTTCCACTGGACAACAACGGCTGCAGTCTCCACAGAGTTCGCACAAGCTCCCTTTTGTTGTAAATACAATGGTTTGTTCTCGATTGTCGCCAGAGTCTGTCGTTGTCACTTCTGTCGCGCAGTTGTCATTATCGCTGTGATTAGGAATGCTCGGAATGCAAACAGTTGAACCCGATCGGATCAATACCTTATGACAAAGGGGACGTTCCTCTTTTACGAGCTTTCACTCTCTATCCTGTCTTGAGGCCGTCTTCTTATATACGTGTACTAATGCATTTTCGTTTAATTAAAGGAGGAATGTAACATGTCATACGTGCTGAAATGCGTGATGGAACTTTGAGAGCTTATTTTCAGTAAAACTATGTTTGAGGCATCAACCATCAAAATTATGTTTACGACGAAAAATACCAAGGATTAAATTAAAAGGGATTCCAAAATTATTCAAGTGCATTTTTGGCGTAAATTAATATCTTCCAATGCAACTTATTTTCAATTTTAAAGCTTTCCCATATTATTGTTTATTATTAAGAAACTGCTGAAAAAGAATATGTATCGATTTACCAGCTCTGAAATTTAATTTAGCAACGGAAACGGATAACTGAGAATTTAAAAAATATTAAATTCGCAATTGTCTAAGCGATTTCTTTAAAATGTTGATGAATCTAGAGATGGGCTATATGAGTTTCTGAAAAATTAAATATTTCAAAAAGTCCTAAGCTTAATGAAATTCAAAGTATAGTATCAAATTTCATAATATCTAAAACCTCATTTAATACTTCTTTCAGATAAGCCTGATACTCATTTCAAAAAAATAAAGAAGTTGCACCTCATTTATATAAAACATGAAAAATATTATAAAAATAAAGGAAATTTTTTAAAAAGGTTATTTCATTATATTATCATCTTGAATCCCATTTCCTGCTATTGTGATTACAAGAAAACGTAAGTCACATTTACGTACGCACAGCTCCTATTCAAAATATTAGAATACTCACAGAAGACAACATTCTGATTGACATATTTGCCCAATGGTAACTCGTTTCATTAAAATGAAAATTGTACAGAGAATGAGGTGTCTTGCTATTGGCGTAACAAAAGTAAGATTCATAACTAGGTCATTTAAATAAGATAAAAAAATAAACTAACGATTCAGAAAATTAGAATACGTAATTTACTGGTTCAAAATATTAGAATATCGGGGTGGGAAGGGTAGTTGACCCTTCCGGTCAGTTGAAAGTTTGTAAGCATAATATCTCTGTCATTGAACACTACTTGGAAGCTATTTGTCTCACTGCAATGGGTCGTAAAAGCGACATTTCAGCGACAACGAAAACCCTCATCATAGTCCTACATCAAAACGCAGAAGGAAATAGCCACAAAGTCAAACCTACAGATTGTATAGTATCAAGAACTATTCAGCAACGCAAATGTGGTGACAGCTTTGTGAAAAGACGACGCAACTGCCGAAGAAAAGGAGCAACAACTGTGCGGGATGAAAGGTGCCTGAGGAACATCATCAAGAAAAACTGTTTCAAAAGCGTTGGCACATTCATCGACTGTAGGGCCTGCATAGAATACACATCTCCAGGTCAACTGAAGTTTGTATCAAGAATCCCAAAAATAAAGCCCGCGCTGACGCGCTAGCAAAGGAACTCTCGTGTGAAGTGGTGCAGAGAGCATCTTTTCTGGAGTGATGATGAATGGAACAACGTACTGTTCAGCGATGAATCAGTGTTCTGCGTGTGCCATGGTGACATAGGTTCCCGCGTGTGAAGAACGACGACAGAAGCATTCAGCAGAGAGTATCTTAAACGTTCTGTCAAATTTGCAGCATCTGTCATGGTAGGGATATTTTTGGCCGCTGAAAGAGTAGGACACTTATGTGTTTTGAAGACCCGTGTAACTCCGAAGTATATCAAGAAGTATTGGAGAATTACATGTTCGACTCTGCAGAAGAGCTGTGTGGTGAGGAATTCATATTCCAATAGGATAGTGGGTCCTGCCACAACTCTAAAGCAACAACGGCATGGCAGAAATCTCGAAACATTACGGTGGTTCCTTGGCCTGCCAATTCTCCCGATCTCAACCCAATAGAGAACTTATGGGGTGTAATGAAAAAGCGGCTCCAAGTCATGTCACCAGGGAATAAAGCTGATCTGTTTGGGACATGTGTGGAATTCTTACAAAGTTTGGACTGTGCGAGGCTTGTTGGCAATATGAGAAACAAATTACGGTCTGTGATCAAAGCACGAGCGGATGCTATCAAATATTGAAAATTTCAAGAATGCCAGTTGGCGTTAATGAATGTTTACTCGTTAGCTTGTCCACGCATTCTAATATTTTGAACCAATAAATTAAGTATTCTAATTTTCTGAATCGTTAGTTTATTTAAATGACCTAGTTTTGAATCTTACTTTCGTTACACCAATAGCAAGACACCTCCTTCTCTGTACAATTTTAATTTTAATGAAACGAGTTACCATTGGGCCAGTATGTCAATGAGAATGTTGTCTTCTATGAGTATTCTAATATTTTGAATAGGAGTTGTAGAATCGTTTCATTAATTTTCTATAATGTGAACTTCTTGTATGGCGTCTGTCTTCATTAAGCTACATTGCTGTGCAGCACCCTTCCTGAATTAGTTCTCACGAGTAAGTACAAAAATACTGCAATGTTTAATTTTATTCATACAATCTAAGTCTATGCGAATGGAATTTCTTTAATGTTTTATGATTTGCTATAATTATCTCAGCGTCATGTATTCACTTGGATGATGTATAATTAGAGGAAGAGTAAAGTGTCTTTTGCCTCAAAATTTCGGTAGTAAACTTCGGTGTTTGCTGCTGACGAGCAATTGAGGTCTTTTATGAGTAACAATTTACACAAATGCAGCTTTCGTGGGATATTTCGTCAACATTTGCCGTGTAATTAATTTTCTGCCTTGATTCTTAGACCGTTGCAGCCGATTCGACATAGTATGAGGGGAAGTCCATAATGGATATAGAAATGAAACAAGCAAGAGTACTAATTTGAATACTACTTTTACTTTTCCACATAATCTCCCTGTACAATGAAGCACTTGTTCCATCATTACACAAGACCCTCAAAAATAACAGCATAAAATTCTTTGGGCTGCTATCTGAACCAGACGGTCAATTAGCTTTGTACGGCTTCATCGCCGGAAAAGTGATGCTCACAGTCATCTGGGATTACTAGGGTATATTGTTTACCACATTTCTGCAGCAAGAATAAACTGTAAATGCCGACTCCTACTGTAACATCCTGATGAAACTTCGTAATTTAATTCGACGTCAGCGACCAGAACTCCTCATCAAAAGCGTGTTATTATTGCATGATAACGCGCGTCTTCATATTGCAAACAAGGCGACTGAGATGCTGCGAAAGTTCAACTGGGAAGTTTTTGAGGATCCTTCGTTTAGCCCTTGCCTTGCTCCAAGTGACTTCCATTTGTTCGGCTTCAAGCTGTACAAAATAACATCACCGCCTGTTGCAAACAGCAGCTCAAAGAATTTTATGCTGCCGGTTTTGTGGGGCTTGTAAAACGATGTAAGAAGTGCCTCAATACACATGAAGGTAATACGGTAAAATAAATGTAGATTTCAAATCAGAATTTATATTTGTTTTTTATTCTATATCCATTTGTAACTTACTTACTGACTTCCTCTCGTTTATTTAAATCTGATTATGTAATCATAGAGTAGGCACCCGGCTCCGCTCGGGTTGGTTGAATACAGGAAAGTCAGGTTGTTTAGGGTAAATTTTTTTAAAGAGTAAATAAAGAATGGCCTGTGAACATTTTTACACGCCAAACCTCAGATTAAATTATTAATGAAAATAAAAAAGAAAAAAATTCCACCTAACCTAACCTATCGTAAAACAATCTTATATCAATGATATGGCTGTTTCAATGATTATTAGTTTTTTTAGATCATTTGTTAAAGAATGGTCTTCTATTAATAAATTATGTGCATGAGATCAGAGGCGTAATAAAATGGATTCATTAAAAATTAGTTGATTAGTTTATTTTGTAAGTATCAAATTAAGGATATTTTTCGCGGACCAGCCGTTGAGGAAAGCCTTTATGTCTTCCTTGCCTGAACTTGATGAATCATAAAGTTCGACTGACGAAAGAGATGGGCGACTTTTCTGGGCAAAAAACATTTTGAACGGCAAAGGCTTTCCCGAAAAATGCTTACTGTGTGGTATAGGGGCATTATTCTGTTCGTACAGGCTTCTGGCTGTGGTATCATGAAAGACAGCAGAACTTGTCGCAGCATGTCATCCAAATGTCGTTTGGCTGTTAAGTTTGTACGTATGATATCCAGGGAACATTTCGGGGTCTGCGATCCCTTCATCGGTGAGTCAGAACTCACTGATGAAGGGATCGTAGACCCCGAAATGTAAATCTGAGGCATTAAAAATTATGTATTGTGGATTTGGGGTTTTGTGGATTTGTGGATTTGTGGTTTCGTTGCTTTTGCTGGTTGATAGTTGTCTCCACAGTTTCTTGGCTCTTTTTCAATTATATCCATGGGAGATCTGCTATTGTTGCAGATGGCACCCCAGGTCGTGCCACTGTAGAGTAAACTTTTTATTGCCCACAGATTCAACTGATTCCATGCACGGGTATCGATCTTACTTTGATTTATAGATAATTCTACAAGGTAAGAACAAACAAATTTCGGGAAGGTACTTTATTTATTTATTTATTTATTTATTTATTTAATAATATTACTAAATACTTAGTTTATTATTTTTATTTCTTTATTATTTTATTTAAATATTTTTATACAGTATCCCCTTCAAAATAGTCCCTTGCGAAGCTATAAAGTGTCCTGGAAGTCTTTTTGTTAAAACGAGTCAAACACTGTATCTGCTCATTCGTGAACTTTCACTTGGATCTTCATTTTCGGAAAGAGGGCAAAGTCTGCAGGAGCTAAATCCAGCAAGTAGGGTAGACGCGGAAGCGAAATCATGTTGTATTTCGCAAGAAACCCGCATGTGAAGAGAGCTTGTTGTATTGTCGTGGTAGTGCATCCAGCTTTTTTCAGTATTTTCACGCTGCAGATCTGGTCACTTTCGCCGAATGTCCTCCCTCAGATTGCTCGTTGCTCGAATTTGCTCTTTCTCAAATTTAATTTCCGTTATTAAATCACAGACGACCTCACACTTGTGGTCACAATAGCAGTGTTTTTTCAGTCCCCAATGCGCATGAAACAAAATCCTTTCAAAAGCTGATTTATGAACGTTAAGGGCATAATTTACTGCACTTGTGGACGTGTGCTGTCATTTGTTGGCGAGATGCGCAACCAGTAATGGAACTTTTTGATCGCACCTCGTATCCGTGCATAACCTGTAAAGTAAAAATTTCTCAAAATTTCCTTTTCTTAAAATTGTTTTCATTTGTGATACGAGGTGTTCCATGAAACTTGATATTAACCAACTTTTGCCATCATTGATAAACGTGATTTTCTAAGAACCTTTTAATGGTCAGTATCTCTTCCAACAAGGTTGCAGACTAAAAGCGGTTAATGATCTCGATAACCACCAACACTGTGCAATTATAAGCTTTCTTTATAAAAAAACAAACTAACAAATTAATGTAAACTTGAGATAATGGAATTTTTCCTTCCAATTTTTCTGATATCATTTCTTTATAAAGCATTCAGTACGATTGTACATCCACAATTACTTGAAATATTACGAGCGTTGGAAGTGCTCGGTCAGATCCTAGCGCTTACTGCCGATATATTTAAGGATCGTCTTAATAAAATATGTTTCAGTAATGAGGAACATATTCAAGAATCAACTCGAGGCATTCTACACGAATCGGTAATAACAACTGTTTTATTTGGCGTCTATATGCCCACGCTTGCTGTTTTACTGCTGTAACTGAACATCAGGATTTATGTAGATGACATTTCCTTAACAATGGCTTGTGATAATTATGACGATATTAAGGTATATCAAGTAATTTATCAGGATCTATTTAGGAATGATCAGGACCAGTAAATACCATTTTTAGCGGATTAGTTCACGTTCCATGAAGATCATTTAAAAAACGGGTCACTTTAAAATGTACGAGGAACCAAAGAATAAACAATCACATACACCGCAAATTTGTGGGCATCATTTTTGATATGATTTAAATTTTAATATCACATCTATTACATCATTCTCCGATCCAATACACAACCTTTCTTCTAAGAAAACTGCAGGTCACCTTATTTAAAGTGGAGATGACAGTTGTCTTCAAATCGATCATTATCGCTAAATTGAACTATGATTCATACAATGTGGACGTCTCTTTCTTCATATGTTTTGAAGAGGTTAAATTATGTCTACAATTATATCGTGAGAGCAGTATTCTCCTTATCAGCCTATATGGAATAGACTTAAACCATAGCCAACCTATAGGAGCTAATAGAGCCTTAAGGATACCTAACTATCTTTGTCAATTTATTTGTAATTGTTAATAATATCGGCGGAAAATCGGGGTAGATAGATCCACTGAGGCTGTTATAGGGAAAGACATTTCTTTATAATTCATTAAGGACATGGAACAAACGCCATTTTATACAAATCACGCTAATACTTTCTGTAATGCCTCAACAGTCGCAATCACTAATGTTAACGAAATAGATTTGTAGTTACGTATAGTTATTTCTTGTGTCTCATCAGTCAGATAGCATGTAGCATATGTGCTGTTCTTTAGGAACGCATTGACAAAAAACAATAAAGAAACATGTTATCGACACGGATGGTTTAAATGCCATATCTATTGAAGATAGTCAATGACCGAAATGATCAAAAGTTTCCGGACATGGTACTTTTGTCCTGCGATCTTGAATTCACGAAATTTAATGTGGGGTTGAACCTCCCTTTGTTTTTATTGCACCTCCACTCTCTCAGGAAGACTTTCCATCAAATTCTGGTTGATAGCTTCAGGAGTTTTCTTTCATTCTTCCCGAAGAGCGTTGATGAGCTCAAACACAGATGTGGTCTATAACCTTCGTTCCAATACATCCAACAAGCGGTCAGTGTTATTTATATCGGGGCTTTGTGCAGGCCAATCCATAACTTCAACCTCTGTCTCTTTAAATCATTTCTGCATACCCTTTTGCTTTGTGACAAGCGTCTTTGTCATGTTGGTACAGGGATGCTCCAAACCCAAACTGTTGCCGCAATATTGGCAATGCAGAATTGTCCAAAATGTTAAGGTAAGTTGCAAACGTCTTCATTCCTGCTACTGGGCTATTTTGGGCCTAGTCAGTCAGGAGAAATCTTGGCAATCCCAAAAGACACTGAGCATCACCTTCCCCGATGACGCCTGCTTTTTTGCCTTCTTTGGTGGTCATCTTCAACTCTTGCTTGGCCACATTCAAAGCATGTGCAACGTTGAATGCACACCTCTTCGAAGCCCTCTTTGCGTTTTTTATAGCAAAATCTATGATGTTTCGTATGAATAGGACCTTTCACTGTTTATGAAGGTAGGACAACGCAAAACTTCATAATAGGCATCACACAGTCAGGCATGAATCGTTCTTCGGGTATCCGGCAGACCGAAACT
>JAHWFO010061024.1:1685669-1728265 GCA_023313115.1 Rhysida immarginata | reverse complement strand
TTACTATTCCCCATGCAAACTATATATAAACCCGTCCGTTAGTACAACTTTCATAACTTCAGGATAATTCTCTAATATTCTATTTGCTTTTAGAGAATTATCCTTTTTTGCTTTGATAAAGGATAGGCTCTATCCGAAACGTCAGCTCTTTATTTGATTTTTTAGTTTTATTTTGATTATACTTATATATTTTGTATTTTGTTATTTGTTTATTATTATTTTATTTTTCAGTTGTATTTATCATCATAAACAAGTACATTATGATGAGTAACATAATTTTAAAGATGAGCTGAAACTTTTACGTACGAGTTCTTCAGTGAGATTAGTTATTTTACTAAACCGTTTCTTATTCATTCTGTCTTTTCCAGAACATTTTATTTAAGGCATTATTCATAACTATGAAGTTAAATTATGAAATTAATTTACCGATGCTAATGAAGTTTAAAATGTGCCCCTTGTGGCATAGCATATTTCTTTTAAGTCCGCCAAACCGACAGCTCTACAGTAGACTATTCTCAGGTGGCAATGGCAACACAACTTCATCATGATTATGATATAGTATGCAACTATACGTCGAATTTAACGAGCTTCTAATGTCATTCACATTTAAACTCCAAATGTCAGTTCTTGGCGCAAAGAACAAAATAAATTAAGGACATTTTACAACGCCAAATTGATGAATATTAATGCGTTTCTTTTCACTTCATTAAAATTAAAATATAACATTAAACTAGGAAGATTTGTTATTTATAGTTTTCAACTCCGCTTTATATCGCTTTAATAGATTCTTAACAAAACAATTACCTTAGTTCAAAAAGTAATGCTACCAAAAACATAAGCTTAACATTCTATGTCTCTTCACTACCAAAGACTCTCTAACTTGCTCTATGAAAAATTTAGTATTTTAATTATAGCAATTAATTTTTTAAACCATACATGAAAATTCCTTTAAATTTCAATGTTTACGCTTTATTGTAATTAAGCTTTTGATAAGAATTATTCTCTTAATTAACCGAATCTGTCCGCTAAGTAATAAAATTGCAGCCACGCGGGATTGTTGTGGTGGATCCTTGTCCAGGCGCCTCAATTGCATCTCCTTTGCTCCTGAGGTTTAATTACCAAAACTTGCTAACTTCCACTCAAAACTTTAACAAGTACATTGATTAATTATTTAATAATGTGGAGAGAAGAGAATTCTTTCATTAAAATTTAACGTTATAAAATCAAAGCTCAAAATTTGCTTGCTGTACTAACGCTGGTTGAGAGACAGTCGAAATGGTACAAATATGTAAACTTACAGTTTAAATTATTGTATTATAATAATAATATAGCTAAGGCAGAAGGCATTGATAGTTCTAAAATTATCTTTTTAATAGTTTATAAGTGAAATAAAAAAGCTGCATTGCTATAGATTGTTCATCTGTTCGACTGTTCACAAATTTCTGGGAACTTTAAGCACATTTAAGAGAGTGTTTTTTACGAATGTTTGAAAAATTTATTTCGCACTTTTAAAACTGCTTTTTCTTTTAAAAAAAAAAGTTGTAATGCTATAAAGAGCAGTATCATAAATTTAAATTAACAAATTAAAAATTGGTTTAAATTGCAGTTGAACCCCGTTATTACGAATTCCCGTTTAATAAGAATTAGTTCTCTGGTCCGTCCCAGTGAATGCTATTCTTTCATTCCCGGATAATATGAATCCGGATAATACGAAAAATTTTGTCACCTGAAATTCATAACAACGGGTTTCGAATGTAATTATCTTAAAGGTTATTTAATTTTTTGATACCATTTATAAAAAGAGCATATCTTATTCAATCGCGTAATATTTTCGCGTCGTATTCATGTAAATTTTACAAAGAAAAACGGGAATTAGCAGATTTTTTTTCTGCAGATTTTTTTTTTTTTTACATTGGACTTTCTTAACAGTCTTAGAAAGACCTAGACTGCTACGAAAATTATAATTTTCTTGAAATTTTATCCTATAAGGATATTTTTTAATGTACATGTATAAACTGCAGATATCAAGGCCGATCGGTAAAACAAAATAGATATTTATTAACGACGTGGACAGGCGTAATTTTCTTCTTAGAGTTCACACGTTACTTACAATAACGAAATTTCTATATTGTATTCCAGAATTGTTCTTTCTGTGTCAGGATACTTGCCTCATCAATTCGTTGTGAAAATGACATATAGATATAAAAAATAACGCCATTTAAAAAGAACTTAGCAAAAATTCAAGATAAAACAATCGCCTTATTTGAACGAATCCTGTAATTGAGGATATTCGTGAAAATGACTAGACAATGTGATGACTAAGAGAGATAAGATCATTTGCTTAAATGGACCAAACAATTGAAGACACAGGATACAAAATGATATGATACATGGATGGCAGGAGACTTGGACAAGGAATTTACAAAAGGCGGGAATCCGAAGGCACCTCTGATAATATAAAACTCGGGGATAAGTATATACAGTACATGATCAAAGGAGTTGGGACACCCCTGTGAACACCTGGACTGGACTAGACTGGGCCCGCTCATCAAGGTGGACGGAAACCTCAATCTGATGGTTACAGGACCATTCTGGATAACGGGACACTTCCAGCGCTGTGGGAACACTTCGGTGACGGGCCGTTCCTCTTCCAGCACGACAATGCGTCTTGCCACAAAGCAAGATCCATAACCGACTGGTTTGACGAGATGCGGGTTGAAGAAATGGATTGGCCCGCCCAGAGTCCTGATCTCAACCCCATAGGACATCTTTGGGACGAATTGGAACGACGTGTGAGATCCAGGATGGTTCGCCCTACATCTGTCCAGGAACTGACCACGACACTTCTCGAGGAATGGAGGTCAATACCTGTGGACCCATACCGTAATCTTGTGGACAGTATGCCATGTAGGGTGGAGGCAGTGATAGCAGCTCGGGGTGGTCCTACACACTACTGATTGAAGCTTTTTGCGGCTTTACGGTAGAGCAACAGGTGTCCCAACTCCTTTGATCATGTAGTGTAGAAAATCATTTGTCAAAATTTTTCAATTATGTTATTGACCTGACAACTATGCTTTCCAGCAATATACGAGGGGAAATCAAAAAGAAATTGAGTAAATTTTTCACAGCAAAACTGTCAGGTATTTGCAAAAAACATTATATTCATTTTGAAGAGCATGTAATTCTTTACCACCCCGGGAGATGGCAGGCGTGTACGCTTTCTGCATGCATAGCTACCGCTGTTCCAAAATGGCGGGTAAGCTGGAGACATTCGAAACTGTGGAGATCCGGAGCGTGGTCAGGTTTCTGTGGTCAAAGGGACGAAAGCCTTCTGAAATCCTTCGCGAGTTGCGTGCAAAGTACGGGGACACATGCATGACATTGAAAAATGCGTGTAACAGGTCTACCAAGTTTACATCGAGGGCAAAATTGTTCTCGATGAACCATGTTCTGGAGCGATGAAACAAAAATATCAGTATAAACGGTCCCGATGGATGGCAGTTTTACTGGCATGACTTACGGCGAGATGAGGAAATTCAAACGTCAACAAAATGTTGGAAGTGTCATGGTTTGGACAGCGTTTGGATGGAACGAACACTGCTTTTATGAGTAGCCGAATGAATGCTGAAAAGTATCAGGCTTTGTTGGAAACACATCTTTTGCTATTTGGAGAAGATATTGGCGGTCCTTCATGGACATTTCAACAGGACAATGCCCCTGTTCACAACTACATTTCAGTAATTTGTGGATAAAGGTGTTCGAGTAATGGAATGGCCTCCTTATTCCCCGGATTTTATTCTAATGGAGAATCTGTGTGGGTTATTAGCCCGTAATTTTTATGAGGGGGAAAACAGTATAAGGGAGGCCCGTGTAATTTGGACCCCCTAAGGAAAAGGGCTGCAACTTCTATTCTAAATTTTCAAACATAGGTATATAGTGGACATTTCGGGCTATCTTTTGATGCACTATTTTTATGGAATACTGTAATGATTTGAGTTTCATATGAAATTTAAAATATTTTGCATTCGGTCCGAATTACATAACGGGTAGTGTAAATTGAACAACGTGGTCCAGTTACAACAATTGGCCGAGTAATAGCAGAAACTTTGTTTTAACTTATGTGTTTATAAGTGCACTGTGAAAAATACAAATGATCAGCAACCCTATGGAACGTATTACACCCACCGGCCAATGAATTATAACCCTTCGTTCAATATGGTATTGATCCTCCTTTGGCTGTAATTAAAGTACATACGTGGTTTGGCATGGACTCTACAAGGTGTTGCAATGCAGGTAAGGTAATCGCAGACCATGCATTCGTCAGAGAGACCTTCAGGTCCTGCAGAGTAGACGGAAGCGGATGCCTTCGACGAATGTCTCTTTCCAAGAAGTCCCAAACATTCTCGATCGGATTCAAATCTGGACTTTGCGCAGGCCACGGTAGATGTTGCAACTCGGTGTCATGTTCAGAAAACCACTCCTGAACAATTCTTGCTCGATGGAGAGTAGCATTGTCGTCCATGAAGAACCCGTCACCATTTGGGTACAAATGCACCACTGCAGGATGGACTTGATCTGCAACAATGTTCAGGTAGTCTTTGGGTTTCACCCGACTGTCAAGGAATATCAGGGGACCCTTCCCATACCAACAAAATATGGCCCATACCAAGACACCTCCTCCTGGAGCTTGAACTGTGTTCACAACACATGAGGGGTCCATCGCTTCACGGGGCTGCCGCCAAATTTAACTGCCGGCCATCGGTGCAAAACAGTGTGTAACGTGACTCGTCCGACCACATCACCTTTTTCCAGTCGTCTACTGTCCAGTCACACCGTTCTTTACACCACTGCAGGCGAACTTTCCGGTTTGTTGCTGAACCAGGAGCTTCCACACTGGCTTGCGACTTCCCATCCCTATTCGCTTCAACTCTCGGCGCATTGTTCTGGAGAAGATGGGTTGCGATGACCCTTCATTGAAGTCTGCCGTCAGTTGCTCCACAGTATACCTTCGGTTTTGCCGCACAATCCGTCTCAGAGGACGTCGGTCCCTGTCTGTGTTGATTGTTTTTGATCCACAATTCTGCCGTTTCGACAACTCTTGTGGGTTCTGTTTCCACGCACTGAACACCTTGGAGACCTGACCTTTTGAGATACCGGTCAGTTGTACTGTCCTGGAAATCGTAGCTCCAGCTAGACGGGCTCCCACAATAACTCCTTTTTGGAACTCTGACAGGTCTGCTGTTTTCCCCATTTTGCTCAACTTGAGCAGCTGCAGCTTGTTCTTATCCTGTACCTGCAGCTTGGAATGAGCATGTACCTCACATGATTGCATTCATTTGCATATCACAATCGTTTCTGATCTGTGACCCCGCTTTACGTATCAGTACAGTAATTCATCACGGGTTTCTAATCGACCCTGGTCTAATTTACACGAAATACATATAGTCCAAATTACACAACACGCCAACAATTCTAAAATCAAAAATGGCGACCAAACTTCAAAACCTTTCCAACTAAAACCATGCCTATTAACAAGTACATAGACTCCTATTCTTTAAACCATCCCTGATACATACCGGCACTGACACTTATACGTAGTTATATACACGATTACTGTCTTACCTCAAAGTAACATTAGACCGTATCAAAAGAGAAAATTTGATATATTTTCACTAATAACTTAAGCAATACAACCAGTGTTTTTCATACGATTCTAGGTAAGGGCTGTGATCATTTTTCCATCAGGACAGTGGCGCCATCTAACGTGCAATTAAAGGCTGGTTCGATTTACACGACGGTCCAAATTACACGGGTCTCCCTTTATACTGTCAATGATTTGAAACAAGAAATGTAACCTGCTAGGGAAAGATTGAAATTTCCGTCATGAGAAAGTTAATAGAATCAATGCTCGATCGAATTTTCAAAATTTTGTTATTTCAAAATCTGGTCGTTTTATATACTACTAGAAAATGTGGCTTTATTTTTTTGCAAAAGACAAAATCATAAAATGTGCGTTATTTATTTTATTTTTCAAATAATCATTGTTATATTGCAGGAATATGTAATAAACAATCCAATATAGTCATATATTCATTTGCTTTATCGTTCGATTAAATATTGCATGGAATTCATGAAAAAACTAGGTGGCTTTATATTTACGCAACGCACCTTGTGTTATATAGGCCGGCCGCTAGCGAAATATTGGCCTGAAAACTTAGAGGCCCTACCCTCTATTGATGTAATACGCTACTGGGATAAAGTTTCTTGGTAATTTCTTGGGATAATACATGTAAATAACATGGTAATCTGTGGTAAAATACTCTAGACCAGCGCTCTAGGCTTTATAAATTCAACTTGAGCATACCTTATATTCTTATTAAATGAAATAGAAAACCATTTGATTTATGTGAAAATTCCAAACCTACTGGTAAGAATTTCAAATTTACAAGTATTTAGAATAAAAACGAAATTTTATGTTTATCATTTTTAAGTGAAATAAACATTGAATAAAATTTTCTTTGAGAATATACTAAACAGTAAATCTAACAGCCCAATAAAAAGGTTAACTTTGTTCGTCCCCCCCCCCCCTCCCCGCCAGTTATTTTCATCATTATTTTTAGTCAAAAACTTTATGAAACAGTCAGTAATATAGTCCCCTCATTGTGCACGACTTCCTGATAACGTTCCACTAGCTTTTGTAGAATAATATAACATCTAGATGGTAAAAATCCCAGATCTTGTCTCGTAAGATCCATCCAACCACGTTTTCAGCTACACGTCGTTGTTAAGCGAAACCCTTCGCAAAGTGTTGGAGAGTGACCAGAAGATCTTTTCTGAATGTACTAAGACCAGTAGAATATGATAGTGCGGTAGAAGTTCCCAATCGAGCTCTTGAATATCAGCTTTGGTCTGATCCGCGACGTGGTGGACCAGCTTTGTCGTTGAAGAAGCACTCTAGCGTCGATCGGTCATTTTAGTTGGATTACGTCGTTGAACCGGTTCATTTGCTGAATGCAGAGCTGTGCATTGACCATATTGTCGTTTCCAAGAAATTCATGGTAGATGGGGTTAAGTTCTACAATCCTATACAACGAGGAGAGCCTGTGAGGTCGAATTCTCTCTCCATTCAATAAGAGTGCCTTTTCCGAAAATAACACAAGCGTCTCGAACAGCTTTGGCAGGTTTGGAGCCTTCACTGAAAGCGAAGTTAAGCTGGTGTCGAAAATGCTCATCTTCGTCTACTTGCACTCTGTCGTCATGTGACTAAAAAGAGTTAAATCAAATTTCAAAAACGATGAACAGATACGAAAAACCATATACTCCGATTAAAACATTTTTCATATTATCAATACTTGGGATAACAGTGGGAAAACCGAATGAATTAGTCTAAGAATTCAATACTTAAAACTTTGTCTGAAAGTTTATTTACTTTTATTAAAGGAAAAACAGCCATGCTAATCATAGTGGGTTATGTGAAACTTCATTTCACGAAAACCAGAATGAATCAAAAGACCACTATACCACAAGAATATTTTAATTGACGGATACGTATTTCGGCAGCACTGCTGTCTTCTTCAGCATCCAACTATCGACCACGACCAGTAGAGTACAGACGGCTCTACTGATCTGCCGAAATACGTATCCGTCAATTAAAATATTCTTGTGGAATAGTGGTCTTTTGATTCATTCTGGTTTTCGAAGTTATCCACAGATTCTGGCGTAATTATCTCCTTTTGATATTCATTTCACGTGTTATTTTCTGTATTATAGTATCAACTATTTTGATTTTCTTATTGCAAATAATTATTTGCCTTAGATATCTGAGGGAGTTATTTTTAAGGAAAAAGAGAGAGAATCGTTAGACTGATGTCGTGGGTGTTTAGATTTATTCTCCTTCACCTTCTGTCTGTGTTGAAGCTCTTAATCAGGATGAATGTTTCCCCCACAGGGTGAAATGATTCATTGCGTGGTGAAGCCAACAGAAAAAAATGGAAGATAAACTCTTTGATCTAAGCACAAGTAGATAAAGAAACGTTCTCTCTATTCAGTACGCCCTCTCTTTTCAACCCACGCAAATCTTTAAAAAAGATTTTTATCCAAACTTTTAAGAAACGCAAAAAAAATACCCAATTTCAAGATAAAATGAAAAAATATTAGTTTCATTTATTCGCAGAGGCAATTCTTTTTTTTTTTCTTCTTTCTTTCTGTTTATCTACTGAGTGCAACTATGTGTCTGCCTTTACCCAACAATCTTGCCTACTCCTTTCTTAAAATTTATAGTATTAAGAGTAGAAAGAAATCTGCGGAATGAATGTGTTAGCTTGTAGGTTCAAGAAAGTTTCGCAATATTAATCCGATCCGTCCCACGTTAGGATGTCCATGAGTGGCTAGAAAAAAAACAGCATACTGTATCTGAAAAAGCTGTTTTGTTGCAATGAAATATCTAAAGATACTGGAAGAATCCAATGTACTCCAAAATGTCTTGATAGATTCTTAAATACATTCTTAAATTTTATTTTTGAAAGCGAAAATCGTGTTTGGAAATTATAAAGAAGAAAAAGTAAATTTGAAACCAATTATGCTCCTCCATATGCTTGCATTGGCGTGTAGGTTTGTGTGCGCATTAGTTGTACACTCAAAGTATATTTGTACAAGTAACGAGATTCTGCAATGCTTTTGATGGAATTAAAATGTTAACGATGATTGATGAGTTACTGTTAAGACGAAAAATTCGCAACAGATGGGGAAAGTTCAGTGGATAGCGCCTGCACTTTATAATTAATTGAGAGTTTTGAAATGTTTCCGTTCGGTGTCATTTTCATTTACATAGGAAAAGTAATAAAAGCTCGTGCGTCTCGCTGATCCTCGAGTGAATTCCTGAGCAACCGGGGCGCATGCGCGTCGATGCGTTGAAGATACCCTCGCTTTTTTATTTCTCATCTTTTCCTCCGCTCTCTCTCATCATCAGTGTTTTGCAGGCGTGAACATCGCTCAGCAAACTCTTTTGATTCTCTCGTGATCCTCTCGGCTTCAATGCGAAACTTTTTAATTTTCGTGTTTATGGCGCTCGTTATGCAGGTCGTTAGGTGAGATCTCTGAAAAATTGAAGCGATGGCTTCGAATTCGTTAATCATTGATATTCACCCTTCAGATGGTTTGATATACAGACGTTCTCGTTTAAGCGCAGAGTAATCGAAACTTCTGATGGAAATTACAATTGACGTCGAAATTTTTATCTTTCACTCTTTCACAAATATCAGACATTCGAAAGCAATCAGCAAAGGAAATGTAATTTGAAAACGTAATTTAATATGCTAGGAAAAATATTAGCAGCTATCTTTGATGTCGTATACCTCAGCAGAATAAGATTGGCAAGTGAATGTTCACAATTTCGAATTAAAGGAATTCTACACGAGTGTCGTTATCGCTTGCGGGTTAAATAATTATCGAGTACTTGGTTTTGTGAGACCTGCTTGTTGGAGGTTGTATGGTACATTTTATTTTATTTTTATTTTTATTTTATTTTAATTCATTGGATTACATGAATTGTAATATTTTAATTCATTTGAACTTTCCAATTACTTTGAATTGAAAAGAAGACGCATGTTCTAGAGGGACAAACACAGAAGTTCATTAAATATGATAAAAAATGGACACAGGCTAGTAAGACCCTGAAAACGACGGACTTTTCGGATAGAGACTATCCTTTGTGAAAGCAAAACATAAAAATAATGATAAAAACAATACACCATAAAAGCGGAAACACATCATGATTATTTTTATACACTTTTACTTAATTCACAACTTCTGTTACGTTCAAATCTTGTAATCAATTTTTCACTCACTTCCCCTTGTTCTAACGACTTCAAATTTGGCGCACTGATCTATTTTTATAGTTTCGGTAATAACAAAAAAATTAAGGGTTTAAAGGCCACTGTTAAATATCGCAAGCAACCTGTAATTAAATAGTTATCATACAAGTTTTGGAAAAATCTGTGACGATATTGTTTGACCAGTTGTTATAAATGAAAAACGCCGGTAACTTCCAGACGTGAATTTCGTTTGAAATGTCGTTAACAAACATTTTTCATTTGTTGCTGAAGGTCGTTTTTACTTGAAGATTCAATCAAAAGTAGCTTGGAACTTTTAAATCTAAAATAAGTTTTAAAAATGTAAGCTGAAAATGTTTTTAAGCTGATTTAATTTTAATTCCGGGTAGGGGAATGGGGCACCAGTACAGTTTTTTTTCATTTTTGCCATATTTGTAGCAAAACCGTGGGTTAAAAATTGATTGCATATCCAAGACCAAAAAGAATAAAATAAAAAATTTAAAAAAACTTTATAAAATGGGCTAAAAAGTAAAAATTAACCTTTTGATTCCTCATATTTAGGAACTCATAAAATTAAAAATAAACGTAATAAACGTATTTATATCAGGCGTGATGACGATTCATTGTTTGTCCGTCTTTGTACTAATTTTAATACTTAAGACAGCGACAGTGAGTAGCCCAGAAGTTGCGCCGTTTCAAAGAATACTGGTTTCGAGACACGGTGTCATCTCAATTTGTTTTCTTTTCAACTGATAAATCAGCAGTTATTACCATTCTGATACCGAACACACTATCAACAGAAAGTCGGTTTGGAGATTATACAGATATATACACACAGTCTATCAGGGATCGACATTAGCGATTACCAGGTTGCCACAGACTACACTATCAAAAATTCATTCTGGCAACTTGTTTTTATCACGGCTAGTTGCCTGCCCGGTATTGCAGGTTGCCGACGGGGCAACAAACTGTGATAATCAAGTTGCCAAATGAATTTTTTGTAGTCTATGGCAACCTGACAACCGCTAATTTCAGTGCACACTGCATTGTCGTTTTGATACGTGTCGCTGTTTGTTCTATAGGTGCCTCATTTCTCTAGGCTAAAGGCGGTCATGATGAATGGGCTGTTCAGTGCATATGCAGTGCGCAGATAAACTAGGCTTCAGTTTGTTCAGTGATAAACACAACAGAATAGTCGACCGGATGACATGAATAACTTCGAACGAAGAATGATTGTGGATGCTCGAAGAACTGGATTTCCCAAAAGGTCACCCTATAGTGGTATTCATTGTCTGGGATATACAATCCATGGTAAATGGAAAAACATGGAGTCTGAAACAACATTTTCGTCGAAAAGTTTAGTACCATGGTTATCGCCGGGATTATTTATATTTGCATTATACTTTTGTAGGAAAGACTTTTAAGATCGTGAAACTACCCTGTTATAATGGCCTTTTTTAATTCAAACGTGAAGTGGGTATCGCAAATTATTTATCTTTTAACAAGAGGGATCGCGATTCGAAAAACGTTTAAAACCACTGATCTAGTAGATGACGGAGGCAATAAAAGATTGTCCTGCATCTAACAGAATCAACTATCCCGGTGCTGCCTCACTTAATTTGGCTATTGTAGCAAACAGCCATCTGGAGTGGCTCTTTGCGAAACATAAGAAAACACGCCTTCAATGCACTTAGGATAAGGGTATTTGAATAAGGATAAAAAGAAAGCCCACAAAGTAACAGAATGGTTTATGGAGCTTGACAGTGAGTTCAGATTGTTACATTCGCCAGATCTCAAACTGTATTGGATAAAAAAGGAGAATCTACACGTTATTAGTAGGTTGTTCAGATTAAAGAAAATAGTCTGCAGTAATTTAAAAGATGTATATGGTCTATCACTTTGTTCAAAGTGAAACAGTTCTTTTAAGAGTTGTCTAGTTTACTACTTTATTTCCCCTTAACGAAGAACACTACGGGGTAAAAAATACCATTTAAAAGGCCAGCTGTCAATTTTCAGTAATGGTGAAAGTTTAATTTCCGACAGAGGAATTGTTTTCTTTTCAAATGTCAAGGGAAATTTGAGGACGAGCAAAAAATAGGACGAGACTTTCGCCTTTTACCAAAAACATTTGTTTGAAGAAAGTATAAAGAGAAGAGGAAAAAAAGTAAGTAAATACTTTTTTTGTTTTACATTTTTTCCTTTCTCTTCTATGCCGATGATGGATGCTTTCTCGCCACGAGATGATCGATGTCACGTGCTAATAAAATGTCACTGCCTCTGGATATCAGAAAGAAAAACAAGGATAGAAAAATCTGCAAGGTTTTGTTTAACAAATATTTGCTAAAGATATTTTGAAATTTTCAAAGTAATTCTCCAAGGACGCCATAACAGAAATGGAAAACAGTTTGTTTTGAATTCTAATGAGACTATAAAAACGTATAACATAGGCTATATAAACGTATCAAAATGTTCATTATTGTGAACAGTTTATTCATTTGAAAAAAAAAATATCATAAAACTTGAGTTCAATCTCTAATAGGCAGGGTGTCCATAAATAATCTTTACAACTTTAGACTTTAATAACTACAACACCATATAAGATAACAAGACACGGTCTTCAGCATGTGACAAGTAAACTCAAAGTTTTTTTTGTTTTATGTGAAGCAGTTTTGACGAGAAATGTGGACCCTACAGTAAAAAGTGCGTTGCCTGGTTCATAGAGGCTAAGGTAGATATCCAAGTGCAACGGAACCAAGGTTCGATTCGGTGCCGCCTCGATCACCTGATCTCACACCACTGGACTTCTTCCTGTGAGGTTTCCTAAAGGACCAGTTGTACCGAACCAGCGTTAGAGACTTAGTGGACATGAGGACACGCATTCTCAGTGCTTTTGCACTCTACGCGGGGGGCACACACATTCAGGTTTATGAATGAGGAAAAAAAAAACTTTGAGTTTATTTGTCACATGCTGAAAACCGTTTCTTGTTATCTTGTACTTATTAACATCTAAAGTTGTAAAGATCATTTATGGATACCTGCCTATACCTGCCAAAGGACCAAGCAAAAGTGGTCGTTAAGCTCAGGTGGTTGTTATATACAGGTTCAATATAAAATACAAATCAATAACATATTCAGCAGGCGATTATGTTTTACACCTTTGCCCACACTGGAATAGTCCAGACAGTTGGCACCGTAAACTTCTACCATTTCCCCATGAATTTCAGCGAGTTTCTTACCTTTTGCGAAAAGAAACCTTATAACAGCTCGCTGTTCTTCCACTGTAGACGATGTGATAACGGCGGCCATTTATAAGACGACTGGTAGAATTTAGTGCGCGTGCGCAGGAACAATTCTTGTTATGCAATATCTGTGCATGTACTCAGCCTTCTTTTTGGCTGTTAACAATGTACTCAGCCTTCTTTCCAGCGACAATATTTCCTCCACCCCCCGTGAAAAAAAAATCTTACCACCATATCTGGAGAGCTTGTTAACATCTGGACATGAAAGCATCGTGTCACGCGAGCTGACAGCGGAGGCTGATCGCGGAGCTGAAGATGAGATAAAGCAATTACTAGTGGCGCCATCCATTGATGCGATCGGGAGTGATAATCGAAGGAAGAAGAGGAAAAGAGGGCGAGTGCGGAAGTGACGCAACAACCTGCGAACGTGATTTCTAGGTCAGTTAAGAAGAAGCCAGCGATCGAGAAGGTGGACGACGAGCAACCCGCCGCGACCAAAAAGGTCTCGAATGATAGGACCACGTCGTCAATGAAGGAGCGTGTTTCTAAAGCGAGTAGGAGTACGAAAAGCGAGGCGAACGTGTCGGGTAACCGGGCCAAGCAGCAAACTTCGCCGCCAGAAAAGCCCACTGCGTCGAGCACGTTGCAGAGCTCCAGCGATCCGATATTGCGTCGCCAAAGAGAGGCTACACCTGCCTTAGCGGTGTTCATAATATAAGGACCCTATTGCAAAACTGCCTACAGGCAAAACCAGTCATCATAAAAGTGCGAAATTTTGTGGAGGACGTAATGAAGTGATGTGAATTTGTTTCAGCGAAAGAAAAAAAATTAGTTACGAATTTCTCCACCCGAGGGCGATTTACGTTGAATACATGTAGTAAAATGTAAATTTATGTGTCGTCACGCAGCAGGTGTTACCTATAGGGAGTGCAAGTGACTACGTCACAGCTGACGTCATTTGCGCGATGAACGGGCCGAGAGCCTAGGAAATGGGATCGCTGGTTCCAAACATTGGAACCACGCAATATACGTACTAGTAACGTTGAAACGGGCGGCCAATAAAAATGACATCTCTTAAATTATTATGTTAATTTGTGTAATTTATATTATTATTAAGACATTTAATACCATTATATAATTTATACATTAATATTAGAACGCTTTTTAATCATTTTTAATCACTTAACAAAAGAATGCCATCGTTCGCGGATCTTTCTTTCTTTGGGAAAACGATAGATGTCTAAATCGCTGTTTTGGCTCCTTCTTGAGCAGTGAGGAACTAAACAATTTCGCATCTTAAATGTGTTATAAACACTGGGCTTATACAAAACGATTTTATTCCATCCCTACGTTGGAACCATGTTAAATCCCGAAGCGAGAAGACTTGTTTGTAACCAAATCGAGTCACGTGACTGAAGAATTCCAAGGACTGACGTCACACTTGCACTCCCTATAAAACCGAGGAACGTTCGCGGTGATCCTGTGTTCAATGTGTATGCCGCTCACAATGACTTAAGTTTACGAGATCGTGCGTATGTTACCAAAATAGTAATTCCGCAGTAGCTTCACTACGGAAATTTCGGACTTTAAAGGGGAAAATGATAACGAAATTTGAAGAAACAGGATCATTGTCAGTTTCGTCCTGGCAGAGGAAGAAAACTTGTGGCTGCAGACGCATTAGAGGAGGTTTCGCTTCAGGTGGAAGAGGACAGAGCTCCAAAATCCCATGATTCAAATGTCCATAAGATCATGCGGATATACTCCGATATTATCCGAATAAACTATCACTTGTGCAGCAGGTGCTTCCACATGATTGTGACGATGACTCCAGTTCTCACTTCAGTTTCTTGTTCGCGTTGAAGTCGATGTAGAATGGCGATGGAATATTCTCTGGACAGACGAAGCGCATTTACACTTGGACGGGGCAGTGAATACACACAAGTGCCGCATTTGGAAACCAGAAAATCCGCACGCTTTCTTAGAGCTTCCGTTGCGTTCCCCAAAAGTGAGCGTATGGTGTGGATTTACGGCATCATTTATTCTCGGCCCGTACTTCTTCGAGGAGTTAAGCTCTAGAAGTCCAGTGAGATGCTCGATCACAAGGCAGCGATATGCTTCGCTGTTAGAGAACGAAATTATTCCGGCTCTGCAAGCCCGTCAGTGCCTTGCACGTACAATCTTTATGCATGACGGAGCTCCTCCACACGTTGCATTGTGTGTTAAGGATGTTCTTAGACGACATTTTACAGAAGAACGTGTCATCAGCCGTCACTTCCGTCATGTGTAGCCTGCCCGTTTCCCAGACCTCACTCTATACGTCTTTTGGCTTTGGGAACATTTGAAACATCTGATAAGTCGTGAAAATCCAAGAACTTTACCTGATCTTTAGGACAGCATTTCACGCCACGTGCGCAACATTTCGCCGCACACACTTCCGTCAGCTGTGGAACATGCCATCTTGCGATTTCAGATGGTATCTGAAAATGATGGCTATCATGTGGAATTTGTTGTGATGTAATTTGTTGTGTTTTACACATGTTGAACCTGTTAAACTATTGTACGCGTGTGGCTAAATGTGTAATTATTTATAAAACACGCTCTGGTGGCGAAATTCGTAACTAATATTTTTTTTCGCTGAAACATTCGCATCCCTTCATTACATCCTCCACAGAATTTCACACTTTTCTGACGACTGATTTGCCTGTAGGCAGCTTTACAATAGGGTCCTTTAATTATAGATACCCTGTACATTCCATGTGCATATTACAATTTTAATCTTAAATGGAAATTATCAATTTATCCATTTAGGATTTATTTTATTTTCCATCTTCAACTTAAACAGTATCCCAATTTACATTACCTAGGTACTGCTCGGGATTCACGAGAAGACCTCTGAGTTCCACAATTCCACCACTACACGGCAGAAACGTTTGGGTGAGTTCATTTCTAAAAAGGTTGGACAGGGATGTTCACGGAAAGAACAAATGTATCAGGGAGGGGGGGGGGGAGCATATAAAATAATTTTTGATTTTCTTGTTAAACAATATTGTTATTTTTTCCTGACCTCAAAATGGAGAAGAGACGGAAAGGACAAGCCGTTCACAGTGAAGCGCGAAATATGATGTTATCGGTAATACAACTTTTTGATAATGAAGCAGAAAAGAAGATGCTGAAAGTTCCAATCACCCAGGCCACAAGACGTGCTGCAATGGCAACAGGATTAAGTGAGAAAACTACTATTCCTATAAAGAGGGAAGCCAAAATCGTACAGATGGAGAAAGGATCAGCGTCGCAACTTTCTGGAGATCATTACCTGAAAAAAAAACAATCTCGTCCAGATCAGTGTGTGATTCAAAGATTAGTGAACGAATTTTGCTTCAACCATAACAAATTCCCAACTGTTCAGAAGCTTGTGCCAATTCTGAAAGAAAAGACTGACTTTCATTGGAGTAAAAAGTCTCTTTGTAGACTTTTGCGAGAGATTGGTTTTAAATGGAGGAAATGCCGTAACAAACGATTAGTGCTCATGACAAACCAGACATCGTCGCATGGAGAGGAAGGTATTTGCGTCAAATGAGGTCGTTAAGGGATGCTGGAAGAAAAATAATCTTCTTTGACGAAACTTGGATAGACAGTAATCTCACTTTTAAACGTTGCTGGCAAAATAATGAAAGCAGCGTCATGGCAATGTTAACTCATCAAAACGACTAATTTTGTTCATGCAGGAAGTGTAGAAGGATTTATCAGCAATGCATCTCTCATGTATAAGGCGTCATCAACATCAGGCAATTATCACGGGCAAATGAACAGCCAGTTATTTGAAAAGTGGGCCATTGAAAAATTAATTCCTAACTTACCAGACAATTCGGTTATTATTTTCGACAATGCCCCTTATCATTCCGTTGCAGAGGAGAAGATTCCGAACAAAAAATTCCCTCAAGATCAAAATGCAGGAGTGGCTACAGGAACGTCATAGTAAGTTCAGCGAGAAAGATCGAAAATTTGAACTTTTTGATCCCATCCAGCAACAAAAAACTCCAATGAAAGTTTTCAAGATTGATATGCTGTTTGAGAAATTTGGCCATCAAGTTGTGCGACTACCACCATGTCACTGTGATCTGAATGTTATCGAATATGTCTGGGCAGCTGTTAAAATTACGTGCGCAATCACAATTGTTTATCAGACTTATCAATGGACTCTTTACATCAATTAACTCAGAGTGCATTAAGCAGTGTTTCCCCGCAAGATTGGCGATGCTATTGTGACCATGTTAAAAGATTAGAAGAAAAATACTGGATTGCAGATAGACTTCTTGAGAACACTGTCGACCAACTCATTATCCGGTTAAGTTCGGAATCAGAAAGCGAAGAAAGTGGAACATTAAGTAAGGAAGAAAGTAACGATAGCGATTATTAAAAAATTGATGTTGAGTCTATCAAACTTTGTTTTCAGTATTGAAAAAAAGAAAGAAAATCACTACTATCACTCAGTTTTATGAATTACATGTAACTTTTTATGTAAACCCTTACTGAATATCATTTTCATGTTTGTAATTTTATTTAACACGTTTTCTTGAACTGCGCGTGAAGTTAAAAACGCTTGCAATATTTACAAAGTTATTTCTTGTTTACCACCACCATTGAAAATTGACTTTGCTTTTTTTTTTATTGTGCGATAGTCGTAGATTAGTCCAACCTATTTTCTTTTTTTTTTTTGATTGTGCGATAGTCCAACCTTTTGAGAAATGAACTCGCCCAAATGTTTCTGCCGTGTATTGGTGGAATTGTGCAACTCAGAGGTCTTCTCTTGAGTCCAGGACAGTAGCTGTAGTGCGACATCATTGAAAACATGCATGATTACGGTTCATTGTGAACATTTTAAGGCCGGTCCTATCCGTCTCTCTACCTTTCCAATTAATCTTACCTTCAGTGCTTTAAGTATACTCGTAGAAACCAACGCAGTGTTTCCTTAAAAGCCCAGTGCCGAAGACGGCGCCATCTCAGTAAACAATATCGCGCTATCTCAGTATACAATAAAACTATATCATTGTATCGTATTCCATTATAATATTATTTAATAATTTATCGTTGCGGTTTTCAATTGTAATTAATTAACCGCTTCATCCTTATGGTCAGTCTTCTAATTTACTTGTAAATATATGTGGCAGTGAATACCGGAAAAATACATTCTACGATAAAAATACGTTTCCCTTAGTACTTGATTATCTTAAAATTTGAAATTTCTCTGAAACAGAAGTGGGTTATAAATTGTTTTCGCGTTCATAAAACGAATTTCAGTTCATAAAACGGATAAACATGAACAAGACTTATTAGCTTTATTTAGGGAAAAATGCTCTGAAATTGATTTTCAGGCCTAATTTCTTATTGGAAACTTTATTTTCATACAAAATTAACCAAATCGCTTCCTTCTCGGATTTATACTCGAATTCTTTCTTAGACTGATCGCAACTCTGTTTATTAATATGTTTTCGTTGTTTCCCGAAATGTTTTCCGCTCGTTATGTAAATCATGTTCTTTTCCGTGGGCAAATTATTTTTTTCATTCCGTAGCGAAAAATTTTAATCCACTTATTATCCCGAAATGTTAACATTTGCAAAGTACTGATTTACGCGCAAACTGGCGAAAGTGTTTTGCGAACGCTTCCTCTCAGGCGTTCATGATGTTGTGCAGCTGCTAAGGGAGCGTAAACAGCAAAGCGTGGCTCGAGGCCAGCCAGTGAGCAAAGCGGCTCCTGCCAGATGAGATATTAATTGAAAATCAGGTCCCTTCCTTGATGACGAGAGAGAGAGTGGGAGGGAGGTTGTTGAGAAGGAGCCCCGTTGCTTTCCAGTTCACCAGCGCTACATAGAAGAGTCCGTGGTGCTCGTGGGGCGAGAGAGGGTCGTCTCCCATGGTAACACAAGGAGAGAATACGGTTGTGCGATAGCAACGGATGTTCTCTCAAGAAAAAGGGAGTTTGTTTCTTCAACTTAAAAGGGACTGAGGGAGAAAGAAAGAAAGAAAAGAAATAGACAGAGAGACATATTGCTTAACGACTTAATAATCCATCAGCGGAGGAGACAGCTTTCTGGAATGGCCACTTTTAAGGTTGAAGCAATAGAAAGTTGTATGAAGTTGGGAAAAGACGAAGTGATGAAAACACACATTTAGAATAAATTAATTTTCGAACTTTGGACAAAAAATGTATTCTGGTGAAAACAGCGTTTTCTTTAAATTGTTATTCTTTTGTGTTCTACCATCCAGTTTTCATATTGCTCGCGTTTGCGTATTTTTACTTCTGATGTTCCTTAGGCTAACACACAAATTTCTGGAATGGTTAGTGTGTGCGTGTAAAATGAAGATAATTCAGAAAAGTATTGGCAAATAAACAGCAAATGCGTAGGAAAAAATTGATAAAGAATATGGAAAATTTTGAAATTCATTTTAGAAGTACTGTAATAGGGAGTGAGCATTTTACATGTAATTAAATGCCAATTAATTACTAGCAGAATCTAATTAAATTTTATTGGATTCTACTTTTGGGAATTTTAAAGAAAGCTTTATTTTTGAAACCAATACATGTAACTGTGGATGACAAACAAATTTACCTCTTAACCACATTCCGAAACCTCTGTTGTTAAGGAGCCCCTGTTTTACAAAGTTGACTACCCCTATAAAATTGTATTAAGTTCAAATATCTACAGTGACACCCAGTGAGTAAATAGACACCTTGCTCTGCGGTCATTTATTTATTCTATTTGCTATACGTATTTCTTACACATGAACTTCAGAACTTTCTTGCCGCGCCTTTTGTTTTCTGCAGAGCTTTAATCCGGTTGGGCATGGAATCAAATTGGTTTGGGTGATCTTTTTGGAGCAAACATTCGAAAAGTTCTTCACGGAAAGCACGTTTTTATGAATGTTTTCTGACGGCACGATCAAGCATACTCCAGATTCATATCGGATGACTGACTGGCCCATGGTAGTTTTTGGATGCCCTGTTGTGCCTGGCAAACTTGCATTCTTCGAGCAGTGTGACAAGGAGCACCGTCCTCAATGAATAGAATGGATGTTTCGTCAGGAATCTCGCCGGAAAATATTGGCAAAAGCTCTTCCCTAATATACGATGCTTTATTATGTATTAATGTTACCACACATTTCAAGAGCTCTGATTGTCCAGTGCTCAAATAGCGCCCCACACAATATAAAAATCACCATGCTTGACAGTTGTTTGCAGTCGGTGTTTTAAACTGTGAAATAAGCTGGTTGACAATGGACAATGGAATCTAAAGTGTGCGGGAGATTTTCCTTTGGCTGACACGATCTTCGTATTGTCCAACAATACGCTCTCGTTGAAAGTCACTCAATTCTGTGGCACCAGGCGTTCGAGGCATGTTTCTTAAAGATGAGAATAAGTTACTGAAAACAATAATGCAAAATGTAAGTGCACATTGACTGTTATTTCTATGAAAAACACGAATAAACCTGAAATGTGGGGTGTCTATTTACTTATCGGTTAAGTTAATTTTTCCTTCAAGTCCAGTCATCGACAAAGTCTATGACCGCCCATGAGCAACACCACCTAGACAGAAAGCCGACGCACAGAAGCGTCATACATTGTTACATCACGCTAAAGCAGATATAGTTAATCGTATTTCTACTAATAATAAGCCCTAAATTTGGCCGTTTGCGAGGCCTACGAGATAACAAGGCCTGGAAGCGAAAAAGTCACCTAACCAACTGGGTGCTAGTAACAATCCAGCCTTCACAGTTTCCAACAAAAGGAAAAACGCTGATTGTTAACATCCAAGATGGAGACAATGAAGGTTGGATTGTTGCTAGCACCCAGTTGGTCAGGTGACTTTTTCGCTTCCAGGCCTTGTTATCTCGTTGGCCTCGGGCCGTTTGATAATGATGTAACAATGCATACAGTTTCTGTGCGCAGGCCTTCTGTCTAGGTGGTGTTGCGATGAGTCGAATCAACACAACACCTCCTAGAAAGAAAGCCTGTGCACGGAAAATCATGCATTGTTACATGATCATAAGAAGTCATAATTTTAGGCTTATTATTGGTAGAAATCATGATCTGTAAATTAAGGTGGTCGTTGAACTAGGCAAAAACCAGGGTTAATGACTTTTTCTGCCAGTGGTGGTATCCTGTCCAATAGGGCCGTATAAGGAGGTAGAGAAGCAAGGAGATTTATTTTTCCCTATTCTCGGCCTTATTGACATAGTTTACATTAACTGCTAAAATATAATAAACACTGGTTTTAAATAATGCGAATGGCTGCTAATCCGACCCGAAGCGACGGTTCGCCCTCTATAGTGATAATCTTCATTAATCTGATACAACAATGGTGGGACGGGATAGTTCAATGACCACCTTCATTTACAGATCATGGTAGAAATACGATTAACAATGCCTTTTTATGATGTAGCAGTGTATGAATTTTCAGTGCACAGGCTTTATTTTTAGGAGGTGTCGATCAACACCACCTAAAGATAAGGTCTGGACCAAGGCTAACGAGAAACACAGGCACCGGCACTGAAAAGTCACCTGATCAAGATAGGTCTAGCAACAATCCAACCTTTATTGTTTCCAACAAACCAAAAAATCGTGATTGTTAAAATCCAAGATAGAAACAATGAAAGTTACATTGTTGCTAGACCTATCTTGGTCAGGTGACTTTTCAGTGCCGGAGCCTGTCTTTCTCGTTAGCCTCGGGCCTGGGCACTTTTCCTACAAAGAAAGCTCTGGCAGTGAAACGTCATACATTGTTACATAATCATAAGTCGACCAAATTTAAAGCTCATTATTGGTAGAAATGCGGTTAACAAAGGACGAAGTATGATGATGTAACAATATATGACGTTTCAGTGCGGAGGCTTTCTTTATAGGAGCAACATCTAGAAAGAAAGCCAAACAACTGAAACGTCATACATTGTTACATCATCATAATTAGACCAAATTTAAGGCTTCTTATTGGTAGAAATACGTTTAACAATGGTCCAAACATGATGAAGTAACAATGTATGACGTTTCAGTTGTTTGGCTTACTTATGAGGTGTTGATAGGAGGCGTTGGCCTGGGCGCTGAAACGTCATTACATTGTTACGCGAGGCTAACGAGAAATACTGTGCCCGCGCCACGAGAAGGTGGCTGCGTTTCCAAAATTTCTCACATAGCGCGCTAGCTGCCTTGGCCAATCCATTTTGCTAAAGGGTAGGAGTAGTATACTGCAAAGTTACTCAGGGCTTGGAAAAAGTTATTTTTGTATATGGAAATTCGTGCAAAAATGGTGTAATACTGTATTGAATAAATGATGTGTTGTTTTATTATTTCATTGAGTTAATTAAATTGTTTTCGATTAGGCATTTAAATACGTGAATAATTCTAGGGATGGTTTTCCCTTAATTTTGAAATAACTATTGAAAATATGAAACTCTGCACTGAAAAGTTAATTTAAAATAACGAACAAAAATTGATGTTCTGTAGGGAAGCATTTGTTTCTTTCTCCAGCATAACTACTTCTACCCTATAGAAAAATGGATTGGCCAAAGCACCTAGCGCGCCATATGAGACATTTTGGAAACGCAACCGCCTTCTCGTGGCGCGGGCACAGTACAGGCTCCGGCACTGAAAAGTCACCTGACCAAGATAGGTCTATTAACAATCCAACCTTCATTGTTTCCAACAAAGAAAAAAACATGGATTGTTAAAATACAAGATGGAAACAATGAAAGTTACATTGTTAATAGACCTATCTTGGTCAGGTGACTTTTCAGTGTCGGAGCCTGTCTTTCTCGTTAGCCTCAATTGTTACAAGGCTTATTATTGGTACATCAGCTCAGTAGAGAAAATTCGGGGCTTATTATTGGTGGAAATGCGATTAACAATTCCCTACTGAGGTGATGTAACAACGTAACGAAGTTTCAGCGCCCAGGCAACAGCACCTAGACAGAAGGCCTGCGCATAGAAATGTCATACATCGTTACATCCAATGACGTATATTAAAGATAGACTCCGAATCCTATTGTTAACAGCGGCAAAAAGTGAAGCAAATTGAGCTATGATAGTTCTGGGCAGGAGTGAGCCGTGGAGTAATTAGCTGTCTGGCTGCTTTGTTTTTGAAGATTTTGGGCTTGAGGAATAATTAATTCAAAACCATTCCTCAAAGTTAAAGTGCATACAATTGTACAAACAGACAAGAAAAAGGATCAGGAATCATTTTTCACAAAAATAAATCAAAAATACGTAACTAAAATGAAAATACGTAACTGAAAGACAATCGAAACGAAATTGAAACCATTATCGAAAAATTGTTTATAAAATATAATAAAATACTTCAAATACAAATTAAACGAAAAGATAAACTTATCACCCCGTGATCGGCGTGTGAAAGAATTATTAATCAGCTACTCTCGTGTTTAGCCATGTGTTTTGCATCATCTTCACTCACTTTCGGCCATGACAGTTCTGGGCATGGAGCTTCCCAATTTGCTTCAAGTTACAACAATATAATTCGGAGTCTATCTTTAATATACGTCATTGGTTACATCATTATCAAACGGCCAAATTTAGGGCTTATTATTGGTAGAAATACGATTAACAAGACCCGCTTTAGTGTGATGTAACAAAGTATGACGTTTCTGTGCGCAGACCTTCTGTTTAGGTGGTGTTGCAACACCATCTAAAGACAAGGCCTGAGCGCGGAAACGTCATACATTGTTAAAACGTCATAAGTAGTCATCTCGAAGCCAACGAGAAAGACAGGCCTCGAAGCGGAAAAGTCACCTGACCAACTGGGTCCGAACAACAATCCAATCTTCATTGTCTCCATGTTGGATTTTAACAATCAGTATTTTTTCGTTTGTTGGAAACAATGAATGTTAGATTGTTGTTCGGACCCAGATGGTCAGGTGACTTTTCCGCTTCGAGGCCTGTCTTTCTCGTTGGCCTCGTAGTCATCTTTAATCGCATTTCTACCAATGATAAGCCCGAAATTATGACTAGGTATGATGGTGTAACAATGAAATTTCTGTGCGCAGGCCTTCTCTTTAGGTGGTGTTGGGTGTTGGCCCAGGCCTTATCTTTAAGTGGTGTTGGTCGAATCGCTCCATCACAGCATTGTTGATATTACAACAGAGATCTTGTGTTGAATGTAATAATTACTTTTAAACCATGCAAACCTAATCAAAAATTGAATTTCAACAAAATTAAGACATCCTGTGTTTTACATTAAGACCCCATTTATTGGTTCCATTGAAATGCATATTTTTTACTTCACAGTTATGTGATATTTCAGGTGTTATATTGTTAGACAATTAAACGCAAAAAGATGATATAGAAACTTATTTTCTCTAGTTTATATAGGGCACCCGTTATTGGCGACTTCAGCTGTTTATATAGGGAAGCATCATTGTTGAGATCTAATACTAACAACGATAAACGCTATCGTTGACAATAGTAAACGCATGCTCTTCCCCATTCATCCGCTATTTTGTACGGAACCTGAAGTCGCCAATACAAAAAAACTGATCGATACAGAGGTGAATCTAAAATAGGGGGGGGGGAGACCAACTGCGGGGGTTGGTTGCCCATACAAAAACAAATAAAATTCATGTAGACATATTGTCATGAATGCTTGGCTGCTGAGTTATTCCACTACAAAGAATCAAAGCTGACTACAATAGAAATAGCACCAAGTTCGCCTCCATTCCAATGTGTATTCTGAATCTTGATTTAACTGAATCAGTTTAACTCATAAAATTTACACCTACTTCCAGTTCCTGAAGAAATTTCATCCATCGTGCCAACACCTCCTAGAAAGACCTTTGCATTACCATGACCTCCTTTATTATTACAGACCTGTTTTACTGAATAATTTCCATTGTTGCTTTTGGCATTCCTCAATTTCGCTATGGCCCTGTTTAACCTCCCTTTTGCTACCAACAGAGATGAACAAAATGTAGTACAAACAAAATAAAAATAATACATAACGTATTAAATTTATTTTACGTAGAATCTTTTATTTTTAAAGGAAGTTAAATAATGAATAAAAAGAAACCTAAATTTGGTTAATGAAATGAATGCTTATTCAGTTTGTTTTAACGTCACTGAAAAGTCACCTGACCATCTTAGTCCAAGCAACAATGTAACCTTCATTGTTGGAAACAATCAGAGAGGGAGGTTAAACAGCGCCATGGCAAAATTGAGAAATGCAAAAAGCAACAATGTAAATTATTCAGTAAAACAGGTCTGTAATAATAAAGGAGGTCATGGCACTACAGTCTGTAGAATAAAAGAAAAAAAACTGACACCATGCCAGTTTTTCTTTTATTGTACAGACTTACATTGCACGGAAACGTTGTGGTGAACGGAATGAAAACCTCGTATCCTGGCTGGCACGGCACCACTTATATGGAGAACGGGACCCGAACCTTGCCTCACGGCACCACTTATTTGGAGAACGGGGCAGCAACGACCAGGAGAAACCCTGAATCCTAGGGATCACGGCACCAGTTATATGGAAAACGGGGAAAAGGGAACCACTACGATTTTGGCGAACGATTCAACGATCCTGAATTTGCGTAGTGTTAAGGATGGTAAAAGTGTATAGTGGAATTCAGGAGGTTGAACCACTACCAAACTCGCAATGAAGGACAAGAAAGAGCAAAAAACGCCAAAAGCAAAAAAAACAAGGTTATAAATAAGACTTAAACTTAAATAACGCTTCAAATAAAAAGGCATAAAAAAAGCAAAACAAGACAGTTTAATAAACAAAACAAAATAACAAAAGTAAATAACAATCAACAACAAAGCAATCAATCATAAAAAGCAAAACAGTAACATAACAAAAACACGGCTTTCAACCCACAAAGCAAAAAACAAATAAAATGTTACCTACAATCATACTACCTAACACAGGGCGACAGTCATCCTCAGAGTACTGCTGGCTAGGCGCTCTCGTGAGCAGAGAAAGAGAAAGAAAACTGTCTGGGCCATAGATAACGCCTTTATTAGACAGAGTGAAAGTTGGATTGGGTAACAAGGATATAAAGTAGGAAACGGAGAAAACAAGAAGACGGAGAATGGTTAAGCGAGTAAAAACAGCAAAGTACGACCGTAAAACGCAAATCGGTGCGAACTTGCCTACGATAATCTCAGCTTACCGACGGAGCTACGATGATTCTCTGGAAGAGCTGATGAGATGGAGAAAGTCAGTGAGGACCCGGCGTGAGGAAAAGAGACGGCTGAGACCAATGAGACAGAGGGGATCGACCAAGTGTCAAGCAAAGCCGTCCCCAAACAATGCCGAACGAGACTGAGAACCCATCCGTCTACGACAAGGCTCGAAGCCGTAGGACCATCGGCGACGACCAATTCCGAGGTCCGATCTCGCACCAGCGATCGCCCAGCGACAATCTCTGCCCGACCAGCGAGCGAGGTCTCACGACTTGCTCCCCTGGCCGGCCGGTCGCAATCTCTCCAAAACTCGGAGAGAAAATCTGTCTAAAACTTCATAAAGAAGCCGACACAAGTCAATCGACCAATCAATTGACAGCCAAACCCGTGTCATCCGATCCAAGCAAGAGTCACTCTCTCACAAAAGGACGAAACTAAGAAAAACGCGCTAATTAAGCTGACTCCTCTGTCCAAGAGCGGAAAAGGGCCATAAAACCCATGGCAACGAAAGGCTATTCAGCAAAGGGGAACCACCACCTCCAACGAGGTCAAAGGTCTCCCGCTGAATAGCCAAGCCCTAAACAAGAAGAGAGGCTTAATTAAATATTCAGAGGGCAAAAATCCATGAATATTACGAAAAAGCTAAAATATGGAACCAAACATCAGCTCCACGAGAAAAAGCTGTCATGTGTAAATACACAGAGCGAAAAAAGGGAGGGAAGGACTGCACAATCACCATAACGTCATACATTGTTACATCATAAAAAGTCTAGTGTTAACAATGCCACCTAAAGACAAGGTCTGAAATATCATGCATTGCTACATCATCATCAGAGGGCGACATTTAGGGCTTATTATTGGACTACTACCAACAATTAGGAATTTCTACTAATAATAAGCCCTAAATCTCGACCTCTGACGATGATATAGCAATGTATGACGATTCCGTGCAAAGGCTTTCTTTTTAGGAGTAAAGTTCTAGATAGATAAGAAGATGACAAGATGCATTATCATCTTGGTACATAAAGTCATCGTCGCTGTAATGTTCTTCAGCCGTCTTCAAAGCAAATGTTTCCAAAATACTGATGTAAGCTTCCGCATTTACAGTACTTGTAAGGATGGCAAGACTACCCACACCCCTGTGAGTGATACTTCCCCATACCAAAACACCCTTGGGGAATTTGGTTGAAGATTGGAGACAGTCAGGATGAAACTTTTCTTCCGGTCGTCTGAAAACGGATTTTCCATCGCTGTCTCCATAACCAAGGCACACTCGTGACTCGTCTGTGAACATAACTTTATTCCAGTCTAAATCTGTCCACTCTTTGAGCTGTTTCGCCCATTTCAGTCGATCTCTCTTATTCTTCTCTGTCATGTGTGGCTTGGTGGCCGCCTTGCACCGTCTGTAGCCCCTCTCCTTCAATCGAGATAGTACAGTTCGATCTGTGATATTGACACCCGTTTGTTTCCATCCATTGTTGATCTCCCATGATGAAAAACGTTGCCTCTTGACGATTTTCACCAACTGTCTATCATCTCGGCTGGATGTTGCACGGGGTCTTCCACATCTTTTCTTGTTAACAGTGCTTCCATTTTTGGCTTGTTTAGCCAAAACGTTTGACACGTTCCTTGGGAGCATTGGATCGTTTTCGCAATGGATTGTTGAGTGTGACCCTCAGTTTTCAACTTCAGAATTAATATTTTGCCTGTAGTACCGAGTTAACGTGTCTTAGCCATCTTGGCACCAGAAAATAAAGTTAATACTACAAAATTGTCTTTTATATTTTACTAATATCACTTGATTAACCTACTATGATTTACATATCATTTGCATACCGTTGACCATTGGTTAATCGTAATTATTCCATATTTTTTTTCCACTCTTTTGGACTATTCCATATTTTTTTTCCAGACACGTACTCTTTCGAGATAGCATATTTATGTAACTATCCAGCGAAATCGGCTAGGATTAGCAATGTAGTTGTTAATATATTGAGCAAACGTATAGCTAAAAGGGAATTGCACAATTTCGCTTCATTGTTTATTATTAGTAATTTTAGTGAGATGCAAATGTGAAAATGAAAAATATTCCATACTTTTTTCCAAGGGTTGTAGTTTGGTTTTATCGTATGTAATTGTAATTTTCATGAAAAAATAAACCGTATCAATGTTAAAATGAAAATGTGCATTAAATCTATTGAAAATCATTATTTAAAAGGTTTAGATATTTTTATTATTTTCCTAGTTTCGAGTTGTTATTGTCCTCCCTATTTCAGCAGTAGAACGCATTAAATTAGCCCATGCGTACGACGTAACAAAGGCTGAAATATCGGTGGAGGCTGAAATAATTTATTCTAAGAATTTATTCTAAGAAGAAGCCACAAAACAATGCCTGTTATGCTAATTATTGCGTAAATAGGCTACAGCAATCGATAGAGAATCTTCTTGAGGTTAATTGATCATTGTATTTTGGAAGTCGGTCTAACACTATGGGTGCTTCTAAAAACTCTCGAGCGCTCATTTTCAATCATGTGATCGTTTACCCCTGATCGCGCTCGCTCTATTCACCCGCTCATGAAGTTTTTTGACAGCGCCAAGGGCAACGAGATAACAGCCCGATCAGTAAATAAGAGGTAACTGCCACAGAAACTCGTTACGCTTTCAAACTTTCTGTTTTAGGCGTAATTATTTTTTGTCCAATATTATAATCTGATGGGGATTTATTAGATTTCAATGCATTAATTCATGTATGACAATAAATACGAGTGTGTTGAAAAAATCTACGTACGAGAGTGCACGTACGATAAAACGAAACTTTAAAGAAAATTCGAAACCTAAGAGAAAAATTCAAAAAATAAAATATATAAAACAATCTTTGCTTTTATCTTCAGCTCCTTCGCCCCTGCGTGTATCTTGACCTGTTCTGTGCCTTCATTTTCATTACAAAACTATAAACCGCATTGGGAACAGACTTCGAGGTGGGATACGCTTTCACTGTCGGGCATATTTCTAATTCAGCAAATATACGCACTGATCCAATGCTATTAATGAGAGGAAAACTTTAAACATTAGGTTTTGGATCATCGAGGAACAGTGAAAAAAACTCCGCTTCACAACGTTATCATTGTAAAGAGATATTTGGTTATTTCTAAAACACATCTCCATCAACAATTAATATTGATACATGATTATTTATTCAACTGGAATGATACATAGAAATGCAAAATAAGCAATACATTTGGTCTTAATATTTTGTTTCATATTTTTTTTTACTATAACCTTCTCTTCAGACTAGCAATTATCGCAGACGATTTTTTTTATTGCGCAGACACCGCTTTTCCTTCGCGTTCAGTTCTCGAAGATTTTATATTCAGTTTTTTCGATTGTGGGATTCATGAGTGAAAAATTCGTCTGGAATTCATGTTGTGCTTAGATCAAGGAGAACAAATGCAAATAAAATAATTTATTACAGACTTACAGAAGTCCATTCGCTTTCTAGGATCCACTTTTAACAAGCCCCGTATGAGAGTGTTCAATGAATGTGATGACGTGAAGTTACTTCTGGAAAAAAAACGTATTTTATTTATAATAAACTTCATAATTTTTCTTCAAACACAAGGTGGTTAAACTTAAACTTTCCCTGCTTAACGCAATCTTATACAGGAAACTTAAGTACGGATACCAAACTCGGTAGGAATTATGTCCCAATTAAGGGCCACGAGATTTGCACGATTCACCGTTTCCGTTAGCACCATACTAGATTACCAGGTTGCTTTTACCTTTCACAGGTGTTTCTTGCCTCAAGGACCATGGAGGCCAAATTGTTAGCCGATACACGGAGATGGTTCGTGCAGTCGGGCAGCAGGCTATGCTACACTGTCTGACTGTGCTGGACCTAAATGGGCGCCATTTCAAGCACACATTGTAATCTGACTGGCGCTATGTTACACAACCAGGTACATTATATTGTAAGCCATCGCAAAGCATTAAAAGTTCATTTCAATAGAATTGCTTACTGATTATTTCTCTTTTCCATATTCTTGGGCCGGCCAGGTGGCCAAGAGGGCTAGGGCGTAGGCTTTCTAGATCTCGAGTCCGCCTGGCTGTGGGTTCGAATCCCGCTGTGGGCATGGATGTTTGTGTTTGTCCAGGGCTGCGTACAGATAACTTGTGTAAAAGGCGCAAAATGACCTAAGTAGTCGACGCCTTAATTTCTAGAACCCCCCCCCCCATATTCTTGGCAATATTCACATTACATTCCTGTTCGAGTGACCACTTGTTTTCAACATAGAGACGGTTAAGTAGGGAAAGTTTAATTAGAATCATCCTGTATTTTTTCGTTCAAGAGAATTCAATTAATACTAGGTTTTGCAAAAGTTCTATTACACTTGTAAGGACCTCCGCAAAAATGGCATAAGTATGTGTGTGATGCAGTTAGAAACCGTTTTTATTGTCAGAATTGATTTTGGTGTATACACAATGCATACTAATCGATGTAACCGCCATCGGCGGGAAGCACACGCTCTAGGCGAGGTCTAAAGGCTCGAGAAACGTTACGGATGTAGTCTTTTTTCATGGCGGTCCACACGCGGTTCACAGATGCTTTCAGCTGGTCGATGTTGCTGTGACGAATCTTGTAGGCCTTGCTCTCGATATGCGCCCACAAGCTGTAGTCAAGAGGGTTGAGGTCGGGCGACTGAGGAGGCCAAAACTCCTTAGACCAGAAGTTAATGTTCGACCCCACCACTCTTGAACGGTCTTGGCACTGTGGGCCCGGGCACCGTCCTGTTGAAAGACGTAGTCCGCATTTCTCGTCACCTTTTTCACCCAGGACAGAACGTTCTTGGCAAGATGTCCTTGTAGTCGACCGCTGTAAGCCTGTAAACGGTCGGGAACCAGATTGACGGCATTTTCATGCCATTCGACGCCACGACACCGAGCATCATCACTGAGGCCGGGTGCTTGGTTGTAATCACGTAGCGGACCTCAGAGATGTCCTGGCCGAAGCTGACCACGCGGTTTTCTGCTTGTTGACGAGCGGGTCGATCGTGAAGGTTTTTTCCTCAGAAAAGATGACAATGCGATTGCCATGGCTCTTCAAGTCGTTGAGAAGGCGACGACAGCGCCCTGACGTTTATCTCGCATGCCGTCCGTCAGCAAAGGTCTTGCCACACGCCTCATGCTCTTACCACCCTCGAGATGTAATGGGAGTCAAAAACTGTCGTCATTGTTGGCTTTGCACCCTCTTCCTTGATGGCTCTGGACATGTGGAAAATTCTGTCCTCGAAAGTCTGTTTGGAAACCAAGTGTCCAGCTTTATCGACTTGTTCATTTTTGCCAGGTATCGGGTCACGGTTGCCGGTGATGCAGTAAGCTCGTTGGACTCCTCGCGTACATTGGAATCCAGTTTTTGTTCCACTTTCTGCCGTAATTGTTTGGTATCGCACTTTATAGGACGCCCGTCTACTGTCTTACGATTAATGTCCATCACCAACGCCAAACTTCGCAAATAATCTACGGACAATTCTGTCACTCGTCGTGCGCGTGCCCCACACTTCATTAACATTAGCAACGGTTTTCCGCACATTCTGAGTTTTTATTTCGTGCAAAATCATTAGTTTGGCATCGCGCTACTCCAAGATGTTAATATCTTTACACGTGCAGCTATTTGAAACTTCTGGACCAGTCCTACCTATTTTTAGGGGGTTCTCGTAGTTTTTTTCTATAATGTTACGCACGGTAGGCTCATGCAAAGTAGCCTAAGCGAAATCGGCAAAATACTTATGAAACAACTCTATATCTCTCCAGTTTTTACCCCTACTTTAGCCCTGTTTATCCTCTTTTCTATTCTCTATTTTTATTCTTATTTTTACCCTTCTTTATAGGGAGTGCAAGTGTGACGTCAGTCCTTGGAATTCTTCAGTCAAGTGACTCGATTTGGTTCCAAACAAGTCTTCTCGCTTCGGGATTTAACATGGTTCCAACGTAGGGATGGAATAAAATCGCTTTGTATAAGCCCAGTGTTTATAACACATTTAAGATGTGAAATTGTTTAGTTCCTCACTGCTCAAGAAGGAGCCAAAACAGCGATTTAGACATCTATCGTTTTCCCAAAGAAAGAAAGATCCGCGAACGATGGCATTCTTTTGTTAAGTGATTAAAAATGATTAAAAAGCGTTCTAATATTAATGTATAAATTATATAATGGTATTAAATGTCTTAATAATAATATAAATTACACAAATTAACATAATAATTTAAGAGATGTCATTTTTACTGGCCGCCCGTTTCAACGTTACTAGTACGTACATTGCGTGGTTCCAATGTTTGGAACCAGCGATCCCATTTCCTAGGCTCTTGGCCCGTTCATCGCGCAAATGACGTCAGCTGTGACGTAGCCACTTGCACTCCCTATTCTTATTTTTAAAAATCCACGTTCTAGCCTATTTTTATCTACAGTTTTACTCCCATTTTTAACCCATTTATATCACCTTTTTAAACGCACTTTTAATGAGGTTAACTTCCATGAGCTCAGTTCCAATAACTTCCCTGGGAGGAACTAATTTCTTGTTTACTCTTAGGACCAAAGCAGGGCATACGTCCAAAGAAAGTGTTGCTGAATATGTTCTGGACAGCAGTTGCAGTAATTGATGTTGAGGTCTTAGGGCAAGGTCAAACATCAAAAGACGTTTACTATAATATGCTCCAACGGGCTGATCAGAAACTCCTCCAACAACAACCTGCTCTGGTAAATTGTAAAGGCCCCCTCCTGATACATCACAATGGAAGACCGCAGAGCCATTCAAAGATTATGCAGCTTGGGTGGGAAGCTTTGTCTCAACTTGCATGTTCGTCCGACATCTCTCCCACAGATTATGAGAAGTTTAGAATTAGTCATATCCTCGACATACAGATGCAATACTTTTTCACTTCCAAAATAAAAATTCTACCTTGGACATAGGATTTACACAAAACTCATCTGTTGGAGACCATATTTTAAAATGTAAAGGGGATTAGTTTGATGAATAAATTGAATGTCTTTATAAATTATATGAGTGCAAATGTATCAGATCATTTAAAAAGTTCTGCCTATTTTGAAAAGCATTAAAAAGGAAGAAAAGTTTTATTTATCAAAATTTTACTTACGGTAGCGTATAATTAATATTTTTTCTATAAAATTCTAGGCCATTACTATCTGTCAGTGCATATTCCAGACCCTTTCAAATAAAATAAAGAAAACATATGTTAATTATCTATCTAACAGTTCATATATACAAATCATTATTTCATCTTAAATCATAAGAAGAAAATTGGGAGTATTTTATTAAATTATCATTTTGAAATTTTGCATTTATTGGATACGTTTTTCAAATCCAGTCTAACTAGGTTAAAATAAATATTTGAAAAGTGAGATATTCACTAAAACGCATTATTATTTTCACGTATAAAGTTTATGCTTAGTAGGCCGGAATAATTTTTCAATACGGTATGTCGTACAAAATTCGATACTATTCATACAATTTGGTACATTAATAAATTAATAATAACTATAAATATACAATTTATTACACTTAAATATACGTATATAATAATTGGTACTGTTTTTGCAAATTTGGTACTATTCCAGCAGTAGGGTAGGTGGGGGTAAAATGGATCAGTTCACAGATAACAAGTAATTAGAAAAAAACTTTGCTATGTACATGCTCAGCAATATTACTATGTTCGACATACAGTCCAGAAATATACGTGTACAGAAATTGAGAACTGAAATGTGAAAAGGTTTTTTTATAAAAATAAAATTGTTGACCCCCCCGCCTTGATCCACTTTACACGGAAAATGGAGGTAAAGTGGATCACTAAAGAAAATATGGATATTCACTACAGTTACACATTTAAAGTATGCTTTATTTGATTTTATTGACATTTCCCACAGATAAAAGTACATTTGCCACTCATACCAACACACAGCTCATGGTACCATACTTTACAACTAGTACATTGAATCCACTGTTTGAATTTGCTTGTTGTCGGCTCGTAGAAGTTCTTCCCACAAAGGCCACTATTGTTTGATTCATCAGTATCAATAGCATCTTGTACAGCCTTCTTCATACTGCTGTCATCCCATTTGAAAAATCCATCAGCTTTCTTTTTGTAATTTCTAGGCACGATTCTACGGTAAGGGGAAAAAAATTAGTAACTAAGTAGCCTAAATATAAAAATTCAATTTCAAATAACATGATCAACCACAACATTTTATGCTCAACATTTTCAGTGAATATTTAATAATTATTCTTAGGCACCTGTAATAAACAAACAGATCATCCTGCATCTCGTACGTTTTTACTTTAAAAAAAACATACAATATTAATATGATCCACTTTACCCCCCAACCTCCGGTCCATTTTACCCCAACTCGCCCACTCCTAATTAACTCGCACTGAAAAAAAAAACCGAAAAGCTAACAAACCAAGCAAGGTGCCATCGTAAAATTTACCACACCACCTCTGATTTGTTATCTATACGGTGGTTATTACATGTTTTTAAGTTTACAAATCATTATAATAACTTACCGTCAGCTTAGAGTGGACGCCTGACAAGCGAGAGTTGATCGTGTCCTTTCCAGCGTTGGAATTTTTTCTCGTTATCTGAGCGACCGCATGGTCGCATTTCCGGGGTCCACAGCACATCGAGGAAGGGCAGTTCACTGCCCCTTAGTGTCGATTAGCTTAACTAAAATAGTTTCAGTTTTATACGAACGAAACCTTAACTTGATCCACATTACCCACCGAACCATTTTACCCCCCCTTACCCTACTTGGGTACTTTCCTTCAAAACCGTTTTGGCAGCGCTGACTATAGGGGGTGGACAAAATAATATAAAAACCTTTATGAAAACGAGTTTTTTCATCAGCTAACACAGATGCTTTCAATCTAATTGTTGCGAAGGTGGAAGTGTCAGTGAAACAGGTAAGATAGTTGTGTACAGATAAAGACAACACCTAAGTTTTGGTGGGACTCGAACCCGCATCTCAATTGTTAGTAGTCTCGATGGTGATTTACACCTGTGCTCCAACGCTCTCAGCCGCTTGACGGACGGATTTGAGGGCAGCCCGAAAAAAGAATTTTCTCTTAATCTCTTAACTTGATCTTCCAAATGTTAAGTTCAACAGAGACTTTGGGAAAAACATGAGCTATGAAATGCATCTTGACATCTTGGACCATTCGGTCCTATCAGTAATGTGGCAGCATTTATGGATCTGACCATCATCTCTTCCCTGTCACACTGCACGCATTCAGAACATGGCCACCATTTTTGAAAGACCTTAAGAGGACACTATTTGCAGATGTCATGGTTTCATTGATACTGGGGGACGCAGTTTTAAATAACTTTTGTACTAAACGTTTTTTCATAAGCTTGTTTTCAAACGCGAGTGGATTGAACAATGGAATGGTGCAGTTCTGGTACACCTGTGTACCTGTGCCTACTCTGAATTGCCTACCATTTTGTAACAAGTCTTCTGTTATTCTTGTATATTCTCCGCTTTTATCAACTTTTCCAGTCTTTTAGCTCGTTACCCCATTCTGTTCCTCACTTTCTCGCCTTCCTCCTTCAAATACAGTGACACCCAATAAATAAATAGACACATTTCAGGTTTATTCATATTTTTCATAGAAATAACTGTGAATGTGCACTTATATTTTACAATATTGTTTCCAGTAACTTATTCTCAACTTGAAGAAACATGCCTCGAACGCCTGGTGCCCAGAATTGAGTGATTTTCGACGAGAGCGTATTGTTTGACAAAACGAAGGTGGTGTCAGCCAAAGAAAAATCTCCCGCACACTTCAGATTCAACTATCAAACTATAATCACGTGCAGGCCGGCCTGTGCCAACAGCACGAGAACTGAGAGCTACAAAACGAGTGACTTAGAGAAATCTCCGTTGCAGGATTTCAGACGTGGCAGAACGCCTGCAAGTGAGTCGTACACAAGGCTATCATGGGAGAGCTACAATACGAAAACCCCTTCTCTCCGCAGTCAATATTTCAAAGAAGAATAGTGGAATGCCTTTTGAGTTTTTGGCAGAATGCCATCTTCTCAGATGAGTCGTTTTATGCTCATTTTTTTAAGTGGTCGGATATGGTTCTGGAGAAAACCCAGCCAAAAGTTCAGCATGAATCGACTCCAACACACTCTCAAGCATGGTGGATTTTCGGTTGTGGTGTGGGGTGCCATTTGGAGAACCGGGAGATCAGAGCTCGTGAAATGTGTCAGAAACATTAACGCAGAAAAATATATCGCCATATTGGAGAAGGGTCTTTTGCTTAATACTTTCCAATGGCCTTCTTGACAAAACATCCATTCCGTTCGTGGAGGACGCTGCTCCTTGTCACACTGCTCGCAGAACGCAGGCTTGTCAAGCACAATATGGCATCCAGAACTACCACGGGCCAGTCAATCACCCGATATGAATTCCATCGAAGACTTCTGGAGTATGCTTAATTGTGCCATAAGAAAACATTCACAAAAGCTTGCGTCCCGTGCAAAACTTTTCGAATGTTTGCATACCCAGTAGATCAAAATTCCACATGCCAATATTGCCCAACTCATTGATTCCATGCCCAACCGGGTTAAATAAAGTGCTGCAGAAAGCAAAAGAAGCGGCAATAAATTTCTGGATAATGCTTCAGTCAGCCCTAAGGACATGTATTTAGCGTTAATGCCTCCATGTTCACAATGGCGTTTCGCACGGTGAGCAGAAGGTTTTTGGTTCGAATCCAGGCTGTGGAATTTCTTTCCTATTTTCATCAATAATTTAAACATCTGAGGTTTGGCGTGTAAAAATCCTCATAAGATCATCCTCAATACTTAATCTAGAAATTTATAGTTTTTGTGCAATAAATAATTGTGTCTATTTACTTATTGTGTGTGTGCACCCCATCACTCTAGCCCTTCGTTCGTTAAGCTCTAATCCCTCCCACGATAAATATACCCCAATAATTTTCTTTTCAATATTCCTTATTACTGATGATGGCTCTTGCCGAAACGTGGCGGATAAAAAACTTAATACACGCATTAAGTATTACTTATTAGCCCATCATTTAAAATAATTATTTGGTTATCCAAAGAAAGAAAAGGAAATACTATTTGTAAAAAATTTGAACTGAATGTACCGGTAAAGGATGATCATGTGTATAGGCTTCGTATAGTATAATTCCTAGGCTCCAGAGATCAACTTTAGCATCATATCCACCTTGAATCATTTCCGGTGCCTTAAACGTTTTGAAACATGATCATTATGGTTTGAACTTCATACATTTTAGTTTACTCAAACATACACCTTACCCGATAGATAGGTGTTCCTAGATCGCGTGTATGGAATATCTCTCCAGGTTGTGTAAATTTTGCTTGTCCAAAATCGCCTAAAATTTAAATTAAAATATCAAATTTATACAATCAAAACACCAACATGAATTTTAAAATTGAAAAAAATTACCAATTTTTACTAATAAATCACGAAATAGTGGATGAGGGTTTCTGCCGTGATAGCTTAACATGATATTCGATGGCTTCAAATCACGGTGCATAATGGACATCAAAAACAAAACTCTCATGCCTTTAACTACGAATAAAAATTTAAGACATTTACATGAAAAAGTGAAAAACGTGTATCGAATTATTCAGTTTAAAATTAAAATTAGATATTGATTACAAAGTAACAGTTTTTTATAGTGCATGTTACTGTCATAATATGAAACACAGGTTGAATCAAAAGTTCGTTCGCATTTTAATAGTTTATGTTCGGCAACTAATATCTCAATGTTACATCATTCATTTCCTGTCATAGTGTATTGATTTTGTAGAGAATTTTCACTTTTTCTTTTTCAAATATCTTTTGCTTTGACTCGTTCAACTATTTTTAGGTTTCATTAGGAACATATCAAGACTGGCAAAAAACACGCCATAAGGCTCATTTTGCATTACCTTTTGGAAAAGAATACAACTGCAGCGGCGGAAATATCAACTATTTGGAACGCCCAGGGAGCGCCAACGATAGTACAGCACGAAAATCGTTCAAGCGTTTCGAAGACAAGCCAATGTTTCGGCCTTTTTTTTGACGAAGTTCATCGGCGAAACTTGGCTATTCCTAAACCACCATCAATCACATGTCCACCAATTCAGGCTTGTGAATAGGCGCTGCCGAATTGCCCACAAATTGACTTGAGGTATCATAAAGACGAGTGGTTCTTTACAAAAAATTACTGACTAATCCCGTTACTGGCACCAAATGTAAAAATTGATCTGTTTGAGAAATCCAGACAAAGGTAATCAATGGCTCCATCCTGGACAGCCTCGAACACAACGCCACGCTCTGCGTTTTGTAGAATTTCGACAAGGTGCCGCACAGTGTACTAGATGAGTACTAGTGTACTGTTCAGTCGAAGACCCGCACTCCTACAGCATGACAGTGTCGGAACACATTGCCAATTGGAGTAAGGCAAAACTCCAGAAACTTGCTAATGAAATTCTAACCTACCATGCATACTTGTGCCATCAGACGGCCACCTCTTTATGTCCATGGCCCTGATGACGATTCAATACTAAGGAGGAGGTCAAAAATGGGTGCTTAGATTTTTGTCTCTAAACCCAGCGATTGTTACTAGTGCGGAATTAAGATTTTGGCGTAAAGATGTCAGCAATCAGTTGGCCAAGATGGAATTTTTTTTTGAAGAGTAAACTCTATTTTGTCTATAAATACGAAAGAACGTTTTACTCAACCTGGAAAAAGCTGCCACTATCTAAAATTATTACGGGAAACAATATTTAATTGAACAAAATAAAGAAGTATCTACCAATTTGTTTCAGAAATAAACGCAATTCTTCTTCGTCTAGGCTTCCGTGAACTGTTATTTATAAAAGAAATTCAAAGACTTTAAGAGACTGAGAAGACTTATTAAAAAACTAAAATTTCTATGATAAGGTGGTCACATAAGGTTTGTCAAATTTGAACTGGTCTCTTTTTTAAAATAATTTTCGTCGTTACAAAAACAGTCCTTCAGTTATTTTTCAAAGTATCGTTCATCGTGTCAATATATATTTTCCAACGCCTCGTCATCCTAGTTTCGTAGAAATCCTTTATCTGCTGTCGGAACCAGTTCAGGACTTTGGTTTTAACCTCGATCAGAGCTTCTCCCTTCCCATAATGTCTATCAATGTCTTTATGACCAACAGCTGCATCGACGCCTAAAAGGCTCACTACCCAATACTGTTCAATCGAAGACATGCACCTGCAGAATGACAACGCTCAGACAACACAAGCAGCCCAAATTCCAAAAACTTGAGTGAAATGAATTTCTACGTCACGCCATCAGGCTGTAAAAAGAAACTTGCATATCCTCCCATAATTCTGTTAATATGTCCATGGCTTAGCTTTGTCTAGCAGAAGGCGGGCCTCTCTAGTTAGGAATCCTGGCACTTTTTCCCTCGGTGTGGTTTTTCGTAAGCCCAATCATACGTAGGAAAGATTTACGATCTGGTGATCAACAAGAATAACCCGGCAGTGGCCCAAAATACGGGAGCCATTGCCTTGATGGGACTTTGGGCGACCTTGAATTTTTTGGATAGGGCTGATTTTTTCGTGATACCATTCCGTACTTGTACTAATTATGGTTATTGGTCCAGATATCGTTCAATGTTACGAGACACCTGCAAACATTTTCTCCTTACAGAGGTCATTACAGCAACATGTTCGAAATTGGCGATTTGGCGGATTTAATCCCGTACAGTCTTTGGTTTAGGCATCCATCTAGCACAGATTTTGGTTATCTTCAGCTGATCATGGATGACTTTGTTTACATGTCAACACTAGAGTTCAATATTGAAGTCCGTTCACGCACCGAAATTATCCTGTTCTTCTGCATGAGCTCATTTTTCGATAGAAAAATCATTACATCATGTTTGGAGGTCCCATCTCCAGTATATATTTAATTATTTATTTATGAGCTCATTTGCCTGAACAATTTTGATGTCGTTCATAGCAATTGTACTTCCATTCACACCTTATTAATTGATAAATTTACTTGCTGGTTATTTCACAGGTAGAGGCACAGACTCCTTCGCGAATCTGATTTTGCAATATGGCAACGAAAAATCACATCAGTAAGAACGAGATACCTTTGCCAAACGAAGATTCGGAATTTATTTAAGGACAAAATTCCTATAAAAAAAGCCCAGGTCAAATTTGAACAACGTACTACATAGGATGAGGCATGCCCGAGCTTCATCTGATCCGCAGTGATCCGTCGGGCGAATCGAGAACTTTCCTCCATGCCTTCCAGTAGACGACAATTTCAACGACTGCCACACAACCGTCCCTACTGGAATCGCGGGTACATTCTTCGGATAAAAGCAATAAAAAACAGATCGCGCGATCCGGGAGGCCGTATAAATATCACGATTTGTCTTCTTGCAGAATCAGCTCGTGCTAGGCTCATCTTACGTATTTAAACCTTTAATGTACATTGGTATCTTTTATAGTATATTATTGGAATTTATATGCTGTTCTTACCTTGCAGATATTTTTTAAAATCTCCCTTATTGCAAAACTAAAAAAAAGGAAAACAGAGTGATATGTTTGAAATTTCTTATACTAATTTTCATTTGAAAAAAAAACTGATAAACGCATTGTTTATTGCTACCCTTTGCATTTTGACAGCTTGCAGATTTCGTGGAATACTCTCCAGGACTATCCGATAGTAATAGTAATGTTCCGAAATACTTGGCCCAAACTCCTTCAAAGCCTCCACAGTTGATGACACATATCTTCATATTTCTCATATTCTCGCATTTGACATTCTAATTCATCCCAGAACTTTCTATTCGGTTGAGGCCAGAGCTTTAAGCTAAATGCTTGTACGCTTACCTCTCCAAAAACTGGCTGTAATTTTACGGCCTTGATTCGAACAAGGCACCTTCGGGTTACCGTTCAGTTTGTCTTATACTAAAGATAATCCTGGTTTGCGAACTAGGTCTATATCCAAATGATATGTTTGAAACACTTCCATGTCTGCGGCTAAGTAGTTATAGCATCGCGATGGTAATTTAAGGTCTCTTCTTCGAGTACAGGCAACACTACCTAAAGGAAGGCATGCGCACAGAAATTTCATGCATCGTTACCTCATCATACGTAGTCATGATTTAGGGCTTAATTGGTAGAAATGCGGTTAAATATGACTATTTATGACGTTTTAACATTGTATGAGGTATCCACGCTCAGGCCTTATCTTTAGGTGGTGTTGATACAGACCGTGTAATTTTTTTTACTACAGGGTGAGTTTAAAGTCGCGCACATCAAAGTTTAGCTGCCCGTAAAAGTACCAGTTTGTTTGGTATTAACGTCCTTTTCAACTGCCATGGTCATTTCAGGACGGCGTTATAGGGGCCGCAAATTTTGCCTCGCAAGGACTCTTTAACGTGCATCCGGCAAACGACTACATGGGACCAACGGCTTTACTTCCCTTCCGAAGGAAGTGCGTAATCTCAGGATTTTCCCCCTGAAAAAATCCTCGTCCACCGAGGCCGATGTATCAGTTTGAGAATTTAAATGAAAGTAAAGTATCACAGAGATTAGCTCGCTTTTATTTTTAGCAGACAAACTTTAGGTGTTACAATAAATGTTGGAAATGACGTCCTTTTTTCGCGAATACAAAAGCATGATGTTAGTAAAAGATTTCGTGAGACTCTGAGAAGCACAGCAGTATTGATGTTAGAAATGGGTTGTTGTGATGTTCGTTTTCAGATCAGCAATCAAGTGTGGACTACTCACATAAACCACATTTTTTAGATAACCCCATAGGAAGAAATCAGGGAGTGATAAATTTGGCGAGCGAGGGGGCCACAGTCCCTAATTCGAAAGAGTTTGAGGGAATCAAAATGATACTATACTCAGCATATTGTCCGGATGAAGACAACACCACCTAAAGATAAGGCCTTAGTACGTGGTGAGAATTGCGTCATCAAATTGAGACATACAATGTAACTTTCATTATTTGCAACAAATGAAATACACGGAACGGGTTTTCGTTTGTTGTAAACAATGAAAGTTGCATTGTATGTCTCAGTTTGATGACGCAGTTCTTACCGAGTACTAACAATACCGCCTAGAGAGAAAGCCTGCTCACGGAAAAATCATACATTGTTCATCACCTACAGTAGGGCGAGGCCAACGAGAGACAGGCCAGGGCAATCAAAAGTCACATGATCATCGGGGTCCGGCCAACAATCCATCCTTCATTGTTTCCAACAATCGAAAAAATATTGATTGTTAAAATCCAAGATGGA
>JAHWFO010061024.1:1624777-1685269 GCA_023313115.1 Rhysida immarginata | reverse complement strand
GTTAAAATCCAAGATGGAGACAATGAAAGATGAATTGTTGGCCGGACCCCGATGATCATGTGACTTTTGAGTGCCCTGGCCTGTCTCTCGTTGGCCTCGCGGTAGGGACAATTTCGGGATTATTATTGGCAGAAATATGATTAACAATACCCTGCCGTAGATGATGTAACAATGTATGACGTTTTCGCGCTCAGGCTTTGAGTAGAGGTAATGTGGGTACTAACACCTCCTAAAAAGAAAGCCTGTGCACTGAAAATTCATACATTGTTACATGATCATAAAAAGTCATAATTTGGGGCTTATTATTAGTAGAAATAAGATTAACAATGCCTTTTTAAGATGATGTAACAATGCATGAATTTTCAGTGCACACGCTTTCTTTCTAAGAGGTGCTGGTACTAAGGCCTTATCTTCAGGTGGTGTTGATGTAGACCGTCAGATTGTTGCTTGTTACGTTCCATGGCATTCTGACAGGAAGTGGTGAAAACCGACGTAAAGGAGGTTTTTGCCTCTTAGGACAAGAACTATTCAGAGAGATGGCTTAAGTATTGAAACATGTTAGACTATATTTTGAATGCTTTCGTTGTAAAGTTACTTAATTTAGAAATGAAGTGATGGAAATTTTGCAAAACTTTTGATGTACTCTTTGTAAATTGAATTTTATATTTTCATGAATCCGAAAACAGCTGCTGTTTGTTATAATAAAATTTTGCTCGGTACACTTCGATAACTGAATAATATGGAAGCCCTTAAGGGTCTGTCGATCTTAAACGGATGTGAAATGCCCTCGAGATAAAATTTCAAAACAGGTGGCATTATTCTGCTAATAACTTAACTGGTATCTTCGCTTGGCTGATCATACTTACACAGCTTTATTACAACAATGCTACTCGAATCGAAGATGATTCAAAAGCGAAATGAAGGGTCAACACGCAGTAGGTTTTTTTGACAACATGCAGTGGCTGCTAATTTATAACTATCTTAGACAACTCCATTGACAGTTCGTATGTCCTGAAAACTTTGTGGTCCGCGAATATGTTGCAATAACATCCTTAGGTAGAATCTCTCTTCATCCTTTGGGCTAACGGAATTTATTCGTGAAATTATTTTCTCTCCTCTTTTAATCCGTAGTCTCCAACTGGACGTGCTATAATAAAAATACTAACTTTCAAAAAAAATTTTCACGATATATTACACTCGTAGCCACCGATAAGAAAGGCCTGCCCAATTCGCGCTGAGGAGGCTGACAATAAATGGCGACTTGAACTTCTCGGGCATGCAGCGCTATTGGCGTCGGTTAAGGCTGCTTCTAAAAACTCTCTCTCTAAAAACGCGATCGAGCTTAAGCGTTCATGATAAACGCGAGCACTGCATCTAAAAATGACAGAACGCTCGTCACTGGCGCCTCTAAAAACTCCCCGATCTCATACAACGACGTTCCCGAGCGTCGCACAGTGCGGCCGATTGCCAAAAAGCTGGCCAAAATTCGAAAATTCAAGTAATTCACTCCAAAATAGAATCTTAGGGGTTTTTAGGGGCGCTGATTACAAATTTTATGTCAAATGTACGGAAATTCACCCCCTTCACCCCTAATCGACCACCCCCTGGGGTATAATATCATGTATAGAGCTTATTCATCAGAGTGACGTCGTTCCGCGGCAACCAATCACAGCGTGAAACTGGTATACAACATGGTGGCAGCAGCTTCAGCTGCCAATCAACGGCGGAGCTGAAACTGCTGCCGCTAATCAAAGTCGGAGCTGAAGCTGCTGCCGCCATATTGTAAGGCTCATGAATAAGCTCTATTATTTATCAAAATCAAGTTACATATCGTTTTTGAGGGTTTTGGCGTCGCTGATTACGAATTTTCTGTCAGAATTATAAAATTCGAAATGGCAAATACAAGATGGCGTCACCCAGGGCGTTTTAAACCCCAAGCGAGCCAACCTCACATAAGTCAGAGCCTTGAACTCGAAACAATGAAATCGAAAACAACAATTTTCAAATTATAAGTCGCATTTTGGTTTTCAGACAAAAATATTTCGATCCTTCCATAAATCACGTTGACTTATCCTTCAAAATATCTTTTATTACTTGGAATAATTGTAACCTTGGTAAATCAACAGTAGTGGACATACTGGAACCTAAAAATAAGATTATTTTTATAGTTGAGAGAAAATTCTGAAAAAAATCATATGGGTTTTTTGAAAAATTAACGCATTCGATTTGTTTAAGAAAAATAATAGCTTATCGCAAAATTTGTTGAATAATTATTTGTTTAAACAATTTATTAATAACTTTTGGGCAATATTATTATTGATAATTGTTGTTTAAGGCATGCCAAATGTTGCTGAATTTTTTCAGATTTTTATTGCATCATGAAGTACGGAAATTTCAATAAGATTAAATTTTTGACTGGGAGGTTTGGGCAAAGCATCCTTAGAAAAAACCCCATAACAATTCAAGTGGCAGGAGGTGGCAGCTGAATTTTGGCTTAATCGATAGTTAATACTTTTCCAAGTAACCTCCAAAAGGTTAGAAGACAGCATTCGACAGCGTTTTATTGTCATTTGATTTGAAAACTCAAATTTTACTGGGAAAAAACGAAAAAAAGTACCCTTATTATTGTGCTGCTAAAAATTTTCTGTCAAAGAAATGACATTTACAAACTTTTTTACGTATTTTACTAACCTTCAAACGTACATTCCATTTGGTTTTATTAGATTTTCTTTGCTGCACGCGCTTTCACACGTTTAAAGGTTTTGCCGAATAACTACACCAATAGTGCGCTTGAAAACAGGCCAAACTCCAACTGAAAATAAAGAAAGAATTTGGGGTATAGGACGTTACTCTTAACCATTTTTAATTCTTATAGGATCCCTCTAGCCAACTGCATGCTAAAAAAATCTTATCTAGACACTTTTATTTTTCGAGTTTTGGCCAGCTGTTTGGCAATCGGCTGCACTGTGCGTCGTGTTGGGAACGCTCAGGATCAAAGTGATCTTATTTCCATCCTGATCATTTCGCGTTGCCTCGCTCACTTTCACTACTTTCGCAATAAGGCCGTCATTGAAAGCATATCCCACTTTTCGAAGTCCGTTTCCAATGCGGTTTATAGTTTTGTAATGAATCTGAAGGCACAGAACAGGTCAAGATACACGGCAGGGGCGAAGGAGCTGAAGATAAAAGCGAAGACTGTTTTATATATTTTATTTTTTCAATTTTTCTTTCAGGTTTCGAATTTCCTTTAAAGTTTCGTTTTATCATCACTCTCGTACGTAGATTTTTTAAGACTCGTATTTATTGTCATAAAAGAATAAATTCATTTAAATCTAATAAATCCCCATCAGATTATAATATTGGACAATAAATAATTACGCTTAAAACAGAAAGTGTGAAAGCATAACGAGTTTCTGTGGCAGTTACCTCTTATTTACTGATCGGGCTGTTATCTCGTTGCCCTTGGGGCTATAAAAAAAACTTCATGAGAAGGTGAATAGAGCGGGCGCGGTCAGGGGTACACGATCACGTTATTGAAATTGAGAGTTTTTAGAAGCACCCTATGATATTCAAAGTATTGCTCAAGCTGGAACCTCCACGAAAAATTTTATTTAAGAGCTAATTTCACTATAAATTTAAATTTCCTTTTCAAATTTGACAATTCCTAATAAATGATAATTGTTTATTATAAAATTTATTGCAAATGAACTGAAAATACTCTCATCGTATCGGTTTCGCTTCTCGGGTACACAGCGCCACTCGAATGCAGTGGAAACTCGAGAATCGAGACTGAAGCGAGGGAAGCATGTTCAATTTTTTAACTAAACGATTTGCACTAAATTCGACCGGCACGCACTGTAGCTGTTACGTGCTCTCGATTTTATTATTGTTACGATAACAATAGTTTTTATTGATGTGCTGCGGTTCTCAAAGAAAATCCACGCTAAATTCAAGAGGTAACCATAGAGGAGAAATAAGCTAGAGTGCGTATTCCTCAACATCTCCTTATGCCACTTCTCGCCACAACAGTTCTTCTAATATAAAATTATATTCCTCAACGTCTCCTTAGGACACGGTCTTAGTATTTTAATTAGCGCCGCTTCGCTCTCATCCGTCGCTAAATCACAGTTAGCTGTTTCGCATCTGAAATCGTTCAGTGTGCAAGCGAATGCGATCTCTATCCTTTTCTCCTCTATGATGGTTACGGACATTCGTAATTATTATTATTAGGATAGGGTACTTACTTCTGTAACAATGTAACAATTATCAGAGGATCTTTTTCTCTATTGTAAATATAAAAAAAAATGAGTGCAAAACTCAGGCGGTAATGTAAAACTCATCTCCAAATAATGTATACACACACACACAGACACACACACACACACACACACACACACGCACTTTTTTTTAATTATATAATTTGCAAAAGTAGTGAAATGCATTTTCATCTACGCCCAAGAAATCTACAAGAAAACTGGAATTTAGCAGAAAGTTGGAGCTTTGCCAACCCAGCTGGCCTGTACACGATTTAATCCTATTTTTTTAGATTTATTATTATTACTATTATTATCATTATTATTATTATTATTATTATTATTATCTGTTTTTTAAATCCAACTTAAATATGCTGTTCATCTTATTATTAAATAAATTTTTATTTACTTATTTATTTATTTATTTATTTATTTATTTAAAATGGTAAGCAACAGGCTAAGTGCCCAGTAACAGCTTACAGCTGAACAATTACATTGAAAGAGAAATTAAAGTAAAATAAAATTATAGATTATAAAAAAATGAAAATATTAATATGAAAAAAAATTGTAATCAAAGAAAAATAATTAAGAATTACAGAATGAGTGAAATATTTTCTATAATAATTTTTTTGAAATGGTTATAATTCATTGCATTGATATCAATCAGATTGGCTATAATATTACATAATTTAAACATTCTGTAGAAGGGTAAATTATTAACAATTGCTTTTTTTTTAGTAAAGGTAAATAAAAAATTTAATGGTTTCGGGAATTGAGCTTAGGTACACGTAATTGGATATAATTAAGAAATTTAGAAGAGTAAATGATATTATGATAAAGCTTAAATGAATAGCAAACATCAAATATAAGCCTTCTCTTAGATAATAATAATAATAATAATAATAATAATAATAATAATAATAATAATATGTATATAACTAATACTTATTTTCTAAAATATTTTACATGTGATAAATTATTATTATTATTTAAAAATGTAGGATGAAATAGTTTGAATAGAATACGCAAGAAATTTGTTTGTACTTTTTCTAAACTTAATTGCAATGTAACATGAGACGGAGACCAAATGATGGAGGCATATTCTAATATTGGTTTGAATAAGACATTATAAAGAAACACTGAGAAGTTAATAAAATGATAAAGTGAAATAATATAAAATAAACTATTAAGGAATGACATAACCAAGTACCGAAAGGCTAAACCAAACCATTCGCCGAACGATATTTTTCAAATGCCTTATGTTAACATTGAAAGTTCCAATGAACCATAATGGTTCCACTGAACAAGGTAGGTGCCTTTGAACCAATTTCGACTATCAGTACTTTTACGTTATATTCATTCATAACACATCATTCCAAGTTGTTTGATATATTACATGCCATATCTTATCATTGAAAATTTTTGAGGGTGTCAAAAGGGTACCATTCACTCGCCTAACCATATATATCAATTGGCGAAAATAGTAATTAATAAACCGTAAAGGAATGACACAACCAAGTACCGAAAGGCTAAACTAATCGCCGGTATATAAACTATATGAAACATTTTTCCAAAATTTTTGAATTGCTTTTGAAAACCCTAAAACAGGTTCCATTGATTCAAATTCGATAATCTACGAATTTTATAACTATTCTTATATATTCATCTAAGGCATGTTGTTGCTTGTTGTTTGATATGTTACATGCCCTATCTTAGCATTGAAAATTTCTTGTAGCAAAAATTTCCAGTACCACAATAGTGGATCATTAACACAGGTACCCCGAATGAATGTTGACCATCTTCGAACTTTGTCATTACTCTTATGTATTCGTTCATAGCATGTCGTTACAAGTTGTTTGATATATTAAATGGCTTATTCTAATGTTGAAGTATTTCAATGGTATGATATTTTTTTTTCATTTGAACAAGTACATCTGAATCAAATTCAACCATCATCAAATTTTGTAATTAATCTTATATATTCGTCTATAACAGGTCATTCCGAGTCGTTTGACATATTACATGCCATATCTTAGCAGTGAAAATTTCCATTGGTACAATAGTGGTATCATTAGCATACGTACCCCTAAATAATTGTAGACAATATTCGAATTTTCTATTTAATCTTATATATTCGTTCTTAACAGGTCGTTCCGAAGCGTTTGATATATTACATGCCATATCTTAGCAATGAAAAATTTCAGTCGTACAATAGCAGTATCATTCGCACAGGTACCCCTGAATAAACGTCGACCATCTTCGAACTTTGTAATTATTTTTATATATTCGTTCATAACAGGTGCTTCCGAGTCACTTGATATATTACAAGCCGTTTCATTGAAAATATTTGAGGGTGTCATGAGGGTACCATTAGAGCACGTGCAATTGTATCAATTGCAACCATTTTCAAAGTGGTTCATTCGCCGAACCATATTTATCAATTGGCGAAAACATTAATTAATAATCGCTTCTATCTCGTCATTACGATTTGTTTGATGTATTACTTACTATATCTTATCATTGAAAATTGCTAGGTGGCGTCGTGAAGGTACCTTTTGTGCACGTGCTATTGAACCGATTTATATAATATTTGTGATTGGTTCGTGTCATGAACCATATTCATCCACTGACATAAACAGATTATGAAAATCTTTCATAGATTTCTGTAAAAATTTTAATAAAAAAGTAGATAAAATTAAATAAATAAAAATATTCAGTTCACCAATAATAATCCGATGTTGTATGAGACGTGGTTCAGTTTTTGGAAGAGGTGATGTACAGGGTGGTTATAAAACAAGTTTGCCTACTCGGAGCCCTCTAGAGCTCAATCTAATAAAACGTTTGTGATGTAAAATGAAATGTAGCCTATTCAGAACATGGGGGAGAGAATTCCGGAAAGAAAAAAATCAGTGCAAATTTTCATCAAGTGAAAATGTGGCGCTGTGGAATGACAAATGGATATTTTAAAACTAGTTTTATTGTTTTAAACAAGCAGGCAAGGTTTTTGTTTGATTACACTTACATATGTTCAATATGTCCGCCCCCTGTAATGTCAATGACATGTTGGAAGGCACAGTCCGTACGCTTTATTGATAGACCCGATCTTTCAAATATCCCCAGAGCCAAAAATCGCATGGATTCAAATCCGGAGGACGTGGAGGCCACAAACCTGGAAAACTTCTAGAGATCACACGATCAACTCCATAGTTCGCACGAACCAGTTCATTCGCTCGTCGACCAATATGAGGAGGTGCTCCATCTTGCATAAAGACAGTACTTTCCAAGCATCGTCGTTTTCGCAAGGAGGAATCGCATACTGTGCAAGAAGTACACAATACCTGTGTCACTTCCTCAAAGAAAAAGGGGCATAGAATAAAATCGGTGGTGAACCCACACATCACAGTCACGTATTCAGAATGTGATGGCTTTTCGTCCCCACGACATGGGGGAGCAAGGTACACCATAGGCGGCAGTTCTGCGTGTTCACCGCTACTTCTAGGGTAAAATGTGCTTTGTCTGCCCATAGAATGTTTCACGGCCACAGGTCATCGACAATCATCCTCGCCAGAAAGCGATAAGCAATGTCAGGGCGTTGAGTGGGATCTTGAGGTTTTAGCTGTTGTGCCAGGTGAATCTTGTATGGGTAACAATGCAAGAACTTTCGCACCGTAGACAATGGGGTCGACAATTCGTGTACTGTTGCTCGAGCACTTGTTGCAGAATGTTGAGAAGAGGAAGCTTTGTCCACCACTGCAACAGCCACGTCCTCAACAACTTGGTCTGCTATCTTGCAACATCCTCTTCCTGGTGCGACATCAAATCGCCAGCCGATTCAAATTTCTTTATCATTTTTTGCAACCCAGTATCTGACATGGGCCCTTTTCGCAGTCCTTTTAGACGACGATATGCTCGCAATGAATCTGGACTGCTGCTATCCTTCTGGTAAAACAACTTGACCAAAACTGCGCGTTCTTTCTTCCTTAAAACCATGATCTTTGGCGAAAGCTTATTCCTAAACATAATGCAATGGATGGGTATGTTGACTTTGTAATTTGCATAAACTTTCTGCTATTCAGAACAAACATATGTAACTGTAATTAAACAAAAACCTTGCCTGCTTGTTTAAAACAATAGAATTAGTTCTAAAATCTCCATTTGCACTAATTTTTTTCTTTCCTTCTGAGTAGGCGAACTTATTTTATAACCACCCTGTATTTCAAATGTATTTCAATACAAACATTATAAAATAAATTGTAATGGAGGAATGGTACATTCGCGAAAGCATACCAACAGGTCATGAAACGGATTCAAAATTTATTTAAATATGTTGGGGGGGGGGGGGTCCTTAAAACTATAATTACTCCAAAATAGCTCTTCGCAGCCAAGCAGTTTCTTTTCTAAAAAGGTTCGTCTCAATGTGAGGAGGCCGTTCATGTCGTTTTTATCGTGTTTGGATCGATGAAATGAATGCTTCTGCCATTTCTTCATTTTAAAACAAAAAATTACAGGGTCGAGTCACATTATTATGACTAACCTCTACGTTTCTCTTCGGGGTTGCACAGCCGAGGAACTATGTCACGTGTTGGGAATTGGTTAGGTGACTAGATAAGATAGGTTAAAAACATATCACTCATTGCTGCAATGGGTAAGAAACGTGATTTATCAGATCTGGAAAAGGTGATTGATAATCGGCTTTCGGGCCACGGATTGCAGTGCAGTATTCCGGAAACCGCGCAGTTTGTGAACTGTTCTCGTGCTGCTGCTTTAGTTAAAGTGTACCATGACTGGGAAAATGGGACCATTCAGAATAAACGGTATGGGAACTGTGGAGCACCAGGTGCCGCGATGAGAGAGGTGAACGTCGGCTGCGAATGTGTGTGAAGGCCAACCGAAGAGCTACAGTGGATCAACTTACCGCTCAAACCAACGAGGGTGCTACCAGACATGTCTCTAAAACCACTGTACAGAGGACCCTGCTACGTATGGACCTCCGCAGCAAACGGATGGACACCGCACCCATGCTGACGAAGGTTCATCGCCAAAAACGGCTTCAATGGGGTCTATGCATGAATTTTAAATTTGCCTAAAATTCATAAAAAATGAAAGAAACAGTTTCAATAATCAGTTATTGGAATGTAAAAATTTTGTGAAGTTGTTTTCATAACTTAAAATTTTTTTTAATAGCTCAATCTTATCATTTGGCCAAGAACGCATGTGATTGGTCAAATGCGTCACTAATCAGTAACCGACACCAAGCTTGGCCTTTAACAAGCTTGCAGCTACAGATTTGCGCGCATTATTTAAGTTATTCTGGCTAATAACAGTTAACAGTGCATTTACAGACGAAAATGGGCCCGCCCAGTTGGCAAAGCGGCTAACATGCTGACTTCTGAGTCGCGGGTTCGAGTCCCACCACGGGAATGGTTATTTGTGTTTGTCCTCCATATATTGATATTTTCTGTATATGTAGCTCATGTACATATTTAGTAAATGAAAATGCATTATCTATGGAATTATGGTCATTAAAAATCTGTGTAATGAAATCAGCTAGTCTCTCGAGAGAAGAGAGAGATGACAGCTGTAAGAAGGAGAGAAGAGAGAAATAAGAAGAAGGAGAGAAGAGAAAGATGAGAGCTGCGAGAAGAAGAAGACGAAAATGGTCAAGCCAGGTAAAGACAACCTGCTAAAAGTAAATTCGTTGATAGAGGCAGAGTTTTTCTTCAAACAATTAATGCTTTACAGTAGCTGAAAGTCGTGGATTTAAAGAAGCTATGTAATTCATCAAGAAGAGAGAGAGGTCCTTCCACTTTTCCACAACGTAATTTATTAAATCATAATTTTGTACACTTGGATTGCTATGCCATCATCGATAAGTATGAGGCAGAGAAAGAGCAGAACAATGATTTATGGCTGCCATAATCGTGTTAGCTGATTTGTAACGTCATATGAGCTGATTGACATTTTAGTGGGTGGGGCTAAGTAGCAAATTATAAAAGTAGTGAGGATTTGAGAAGCGAAAATTTTTGTGCATTATCTAAGAGATGTGTTCTTTAATTTGACAATATTTCTAAAAATCATCCATAGACCCCATTTACCCAACAGTACAGAAACTGGACCACTTCTGACTGGAAAAAGGTTGCCTTCTCCGATGAGTCACAATTTCTGCTCCACAAAAGTGACGGCCGTTGGCGGGTGAAGCGAGAAACCTCCGAGAACAAGCTTCCTGCAACCATTGTTGGACGAATCCAGGCTGGTGGCGGCAGCGTCACTATGTGGGGCGTATTCTCGTGGCATTGTTTGGGCCCGCTGACGCGTGTGGAAGGCACTCCACTGATTCGGTTGTTTATCCATAATTGCAGGTCAAGTACACCCATACGTGGCGACTGTCTTCCCAGAGGGCGATGGCACGTTCCAGCAAGACAATGCGACGTGTCACACGGCTGCAATTGTTCGGGGGTGGTTTGAGGAACACAACCCAGAGTTCCAAATACTATCCAGGCCCCCTAATTCCCAATCGAGCACCTTTGGATCATCTCGATCGTCACGTGCCCTTCAGCAACTATCGGATACTTTACAGTCTGCATGGCAACAGCTACCAGTAGAAACCTACCAGAATCTTAGTGCCTCCCTCCCACGCCGTCTAGCTGCTGTCCGTGCCGTTAAAGGCGGTTACTCGGGATATTAGATTAGCTAGTGGTCATAATAATGTGACTCGACTCTGTAATTTCTCTAAAAGGGGTTAGCCTATTTCCATGAAAAACACTTCAATGCATAAGTTAAGTCTCCCTCTAAGTACGAATTAATTAACAAAAAAAAATCTGTTTCGGGGAGGGTGGGAGGGTCATTAATAACTCCAAAACGGCTCATCAGAGCCAAACAAGTCATTTACAAAAAAACATTCGCATTAATGAGAGGAGTCCATAATGTCGCGTTTATTACTGAGACTGTGCAGCTAACTCCTCTGAAACGGCAAATAGCAGAATCAAAAATAAAAAAAATTATACATAGAAGGTATCCCAGCATATTTTTTATGTCAATTGAGTAAGCCTTTTTAGAGATATTAATTTTTTTTCTAAAAATTAAAAAATGGCTATAAGTTTCAAACCAGCAAACCAAACTGAATAAACTCGACATGTACGGACTTGAAATAATAAATGATATTATAACTGGAGATAAGCCTACCAAGCATCAGGTAAAGATTTTTCTATCGAAAAATGGAAGGAAAAATTCTGCGACCTGGGATCGAACCAGGAACCTCGGCTGTCATGGCCGACGCCTCTACCAGTTGGGCTATCGCAGACATCCGGCCAGCCATGCTGACTCAAGGTATCTTAAAGACAACCAAGTTGTCATGGTTGAAAGCCCAATGGGAGGCAGGCACCTGGCTCACAGATCGAGAATCTCTCCTATCCAACCATCAGAAAGTTTGTGGAACTCACAGATAAATGAAATAATAAATGATATTATAACTGGAGATAAGCCTATCAAGCATCAGGTAAAGATTTTTCTATCGAAAAATGGAAGGAAAAATCTCCCATTGGGCTCTCAATCATGACAACTTAGTTGTCTTTAAGACACCTTGAGTCAGCATGGCTGGCCGGGTGTCTGCGATAGCCCAACTGGTAGAGGCGTCGGCCATGACAGCCGAGGTTCCTGGTTCGACCCCAGGTCGCAGAATTTTTCCTTCCATTTTTGGAATTCCTCTTATTAAGTCGAATTTTTTTTTGTAAATGATTTGTTTGGCTCTGAGTCGTTTTGGAGTTACTAATGCCCCCCCCCCCCCCTCCTTGAAGATTTTTTTTAAAAAATTAATTCGTACTTAGAGGGATCCTTAAACAATGCATTGACGTATGTTTCATGGAAATGGGCTAAGTCTTTTTAGAGAAATTATTTTTTTTTTCATAAAAATGAAGAAATGGCAGAAGCATTCATTTTATCAACCAAACACAATAAAAACAACGAGAACGGCCTTCTCTCATTGAGACGAACTTTTTTTGAAAACAAACTGTTTGGCTGCGAAGAGACATTAAAGTTTTAAGGAACCCCCCCCCCCTCCCCAACAGAAAAAACATTTTTTCCTTTTTGAACCCGTTTTATTACCTGGTGGTAGGCCTGTACGAATGTACCATTCCGCCATTACAATTTATTTTGGAAGGAAAATTGTAGGGTGGACCTTAACTTTCGTAACACACAGAGATGGGACGTAAGAAGGGTAGCTCAATATGCACAGGCCATTTCAAATGCATTTCAACTGAAACATTATAAAAAACCCATTAAGGAATGACATAACCAAGTACCAAAAGGCTAAACGAAGCGCCAGCAAATAAACTATTTGAAATGTAATTTCGAAATTGTTGAATTGCTCTTGAAAACTTAAAACAGGTTCCATTGATTCAAATTCGGTAATCTACGAATTTTATAACTATTCTGATATATTCATTCACGGCATGTTGTTTCTTCTTGTTTGATATGTTACATGCCCTATCTTAGCATTGAAACTTTCCAGTGGTACAATAGTGGTATCATTAGCACAGGTACCCCTGAATAAATATCGACCATCTTCGAACTTTGTAATAACTCTTATATATTCGTTCCTAGCATGTCGTTACAAGATGTTTGATGTATTATATAGCACATTTTAACATTGAAATTGTTCACTGGTACGACATTTGAACATGTACCGTTGAATTAAATTCAACCAACTTCGAACTTTATATTTTCGTTCATAACAGGTCGTTCCGAGTCGTTTGATATATTACATGCCATATCTTAGCAATGAAAATTTCCAGTGGTTCAATAGTAGTATCATTAGAACATGTACCAAAGTATTAAATTTAACCATCGTCAAACTTTGTAATTACTCTTATATATTCGTTCATGACAGGTCGTTACGAGTCGTTTGATATATTACACGCTATGTCTTAGCAGCGAGAAGTTTAGAGGGTATCATAAGAGGTGGCCAGCACAATCTACGAATATGAACTCGATTGAGCATGCAAGGGAGAAAACGTACATAATAACGTCTTATTCGCTCTTCTTTTATCATTTCGAGTTGACATATTACTTAGCAGTGAAAATTTCCATTGGTACAATAGTGGTATCATTAGCATACGTACCCCTAAATAATTGTGGTATCTTCGAATTTTGTTTTTAATCTTATATATTCGTTCTTAACAGGTCGTTCCGAAGCGTTTGATATATTACATGCCATATCTTAGCAGTGAAAAATTCCAGTGGTACAATAGCAGTATCATTTGTACAGGTACCCCTGAATGAACGTCGATCATTTTCCAACTTTGTAATTTTTCTTATATATTCGTTCATAACAGGTCCTTCCGAGACATTTGATATATTACAAGCCATATCATTGAAACTATTTGAGGGTGTCATGAGGGTACCATTAGAGCACGTGCAATTGTATCGATTACAACCATTTTCAAAATGGTTCATTCGCCGAACCATATGTATCAATTGGCGAAAATAGTAACTAATAGTAGTAACAACCCAGCTGACCTGTACACTGACAGACGCGGCCTGTATTAGTGTGTGGGCGATATAGGCAACAGGCGAGATGAAAAATGCCTGCGGCCTTTGGCCTGTCACAGGCCGCGTCCGCCAGTGTAGGGGCCCCTTCAGTCGAGTTGAATTTTCTGGTCTATCATCAGGCGCGGCCTGTCAATCTGTGGGGGTGAAAGGCCAGATTATCACAGGCGAAACCCAAAGCGCATGCTCATCTAATATCATTTAGTTGTTTACCAGTTCTACACGTGAAATTCCTCTGCATTCATATAAAAAATAATAATTTAAGTTTGAATTTTAATTTATTAGTTTACTTTTAGATTAAGTTATAATTCTTTTATGATCCTAAAAACTTAATTTGTTAATTAAAAAGCTTAAATTTTACTTTTGCTTCATTTGTAGATAAAGTTAAAATTCCTTCGAATTGATTAAAAACTATTTATTTGATTAAAATTTTTCTCTTTTTATTTCATTTATAGATAAAAATTATAATTCCTTCCTGTTGATTAGAATCTGTTTTATTTTAAGTTTTAATTTTTAGTTCATTTATAGATAAATTTATAATTCCTTCGAGTTGATTAGAAAATATTTATATTATTGTAATTACTCTTTTTTTTTGTATTTTACAATCGGAAGAAAATTTTTAGGCTAGATTAGAATTTTTTGTTATATTTTTATTAAAATGCAAGCTTTTTTCAATAAACTGTGTAGAAATTTTCCCCAGAAAATGCTTGGATCCGGTTTTAATCTAAATAATTTATTTAGTTTATAAATTTAATTTAAAAAATTTTAAATTTATAATAGATGATAATTGAATGTCGATAAACATTTTACATATAGGGCCTCGTATTGCCATTGTTTTGAATTAATTAATAGATACAGACTATGGCGTAATACCTTGAATAATTTCATTAAAGACTGAGATATATATATAAATAAATATTCAAATTTAACGCGTGAAACAAATTTTTCATAATAGCATCACCATAAGATTTAAATATACATTGACATGGAGGATTGCGGCAGTTCAATCTATCTATCTTCTATATACAGGGTGTTTCATAATTGGTGTCCCGTCTTTAGGTCCAAATAACGGCTCAAGGGGAACAGGTGGGGGGAAAATGAATATTGATTATTTGGTTTTGATGTCCCATAATTCAGAATAAAAACATTTCGCGTCCATGGGGGTGAAGGGGTAAATTTTGAAAATTTTAATTTTGTAGGGGTAGGGGTTATTTAGAAAGTTGTAGAGCATCATGTAAAATGTGGGTTTAGCAAAAAACCCGGTGAAAAAATCTCATGCCCTGCCCTCTTTATCGAGTGGGTAAAGTGAAAGGTATGGCTAGCTAATGTAGACAAAAACCATACTTATTAGAAAACAGTAGGGCCTACATTTGGAAAATTAATGAGAATGAATGAGTCATTACCCTGAAAAGCTAATAAACTCGACTGGGCTTTTCTCCCCAGGAAAAACATCATGAAATTTGAAAACTGTATATGGGAAATTGGAAATGAGTTTTTCTGTTTTTGTCTACATTAGATAGCCATACCTTTCACTTTACCCACTCGATAAAGGGCATAGGATGAGATTTTTTCACCGGGTTTTTTGCTAAACCCACATTTTACATGATGCTCTACAACTTTCTAAATAACACATGGGGTCTAAACCCTACCCTTACAAAATTAAAATTTCCAAAATTTACCCCTTCACCCTCAGGGACGCGAAATGTTTTTATTCTGAATTAGGGGACATTAAAACCAAAAAATCAATATTCATTTTCTCCCAATCTGTTCCCCTTGAGTCGTTATTTGGACCTAAAGACGGGACACCAATTATGAAACACCCTGTATATAAAAACGGATGTAAGGATGTATCTTATACAAATTTATAGTTTTATTCTGATCTTCATGAAATTGCGTACACTTGACCTTCAAAGCAAGGAGAAGAGCACTGTCTACTTGAGATTTCGAAAAAAAAATAATCTTTTATATAAAATTCATTTTCCGTTTGTTAACACATTAACTGGTGTTGCACTACAAAGGCAACACATTTACTGGTGTGGCACTACATAATTAACCAAATTAACCTCTTTCAGGGAGGGGGATAACGAATTGTAGAGTGTGTTTTCCATGAAGGGCAATATCTCCACCATGACCTACCTAAAACCTTCCCAGGCTCCATCGGAATTACCATGAAAAATTTCATCAAGATTGGTCTATCCATTTTGAAATGCATAGCGAACAGATAGGTCCATGTGTGTTTCTCTCTTATATAAATCTTTAGTTTAATTCTAATCTTGATGAAATTTGCAAATTTGATCTTCAAAGCAAGAAGAAGGTCACTGTCTACATGAGATTTCGAAAATATAATATTTATCGATAATAATTCATGGATTTAAATTCAAATTATGGACCAAAAGTATATATCTCCTGACGAACAATGCAATGTAAAATTTGTGCAACACTGCTCTGTTTGTTTCAACAGTAGTGAGAGCAACACAGAATTCTAAAAATGATATGGCATTAAATACAAAAATTGGAGAAAATATACCAGATTCAGCCAATCCAATCTTTACACATAAAAAATCAGGTTCAGGGTGCGTCTGTAAATGTTTTAAAACTCTTGAACCACTTATCCGATTGAGCTTATATTCGCACCATATGTTCGTTAGGTTCAGAGTAAGGTTTATATGTCTCCAAAGGGAGGGGGTGGGGGTAAATATATCTTGGTTTGTGTTTGTTTGTTTCCTCAAGAGATGGCGCAAGGGATACGACATTTAAATTTCATCAAACAAACAGACCGAGCAACGCCGGACATATCACCTAGTAGTTATGTATGTAAGACATGTTCATTAAGATATGTAAATGATTCTCAAGACTGATCATTTTGTCAACTTCATTAACAAAAATATTTTGAGGACACGACTTACATACATGAATCGAATACCACCCTCTTATAAAATATAATATTCTTCGGCCTTTCTAGTTTCCTGACCATAAATTAAAGTTTCGCGTATTGGTCGTCAGCATAGAGCTGGAAGGGATTTCCGCCTCTGAGAATCAGTGAGAAGGCGTCGGAAATTTTAACAATACATATAATTCCTGTCCTTTGTGCTTTTCTTAGAATTGATAGTTATTAGAATTTACCATTTTCTTGAAAAGCTTTAAAAATGAGCTGTAAATGGAAATATTGGAGAGTTAGCAGACTATTGAGAAACAGTGGAAAGGCGGCATAGAAAGCAGCCCCTTCACTCGGTGCTGTATCGATTTTTTCAGCACACTGTTTCAACTACATAAGTGGTGAGTGACCCTGTGGCCGTCGATGCAAATGTGTCAACAGAAGAAACTGCGACTGCCAGATCACACCAAGTGATGAATGCACCAGTTTTGCTTCAAGACCTCGGAGCAGAGTGTGAATTGCAACAGTTTACCAATTAGAAAAATTGATGGAAAAATTCCGCGACCTGGATTCGAACCAGGAACCTCGACTGTCATGATCGATGCCTCTATCAATTGGGCTATCACAGACACTTGAACAGCCATGTTGTCACTAAGTGTCTTAAAGACAACCAAGTTGTCAAGAAGGAAAGCCCAATGGGAAGTGGGCACCCGGTTCACAGATCGTGAATTTCTCCTATCCAAACCATCAGAAAGTTAAATGAACACACAATAAGAAATAAATTAAACTGGAGCAAACACTAAACATCAGGTAAAGACTACTTTTTTGTCTTTAAGACACTTAGTGACAGCATGGCTGTTCAGGTGTCTGCGATAGCCCAATTCATGGTTTCTTAATTGAAGAGGTTATGACACTCATAAATGTTCCAATGCTATCGGCGCGAACCAGAAGATGTATCGGAAGTAGTTGGCGAACGAGCAATCTATGCTTCATTTATTAAATTTTTATGAATCATTTTGAATCATTTATTTAAGATAAAAAGCTTAAAATGCATAACTAGCTGTGCCTTAAAATAAACATCGATAACTTATGCTTTATATGTTGAATTCTATTGTATATCTGATTATTTAAAGCCTACTTCGGTGTTTCGCCATCTGGTGGACAAAATAATAGCGGGGTCGCGTTTAAACGGGAGTGTCATAAGTTATGACTCATAACCTCTTCAATTAAAAAACCATGGCCCAATTAGTAGAGGTGTCGACCATGACAGTCGAGGTTCCTGGTTCGAATCCAAGTCGCAGAATTTTTCCATCCATTTTTCTAATTAATATCATTTACCTGATGCTTGCAGTTTGCTCCAGTTTAATTTCTTTATTTCCTAACAGTTAATCAATTGTTGGAATTGCAGTGTACACAGACACAAACGATCATGTACATCCATCGCCATCCAAGAAGAGAATTTTGGAATTGTTGAATTTTTAGATAAACAAATGAATTTTTAAAGGTCAGGTCACACAAATTTACAGCCATAGCCAGGACTGAAAAAACGTCAGATCAAACTATTGTATCATTTTCATTCTATTTCCTCCCACTTTCGTAGCCATACACATTATTCCACACACAGTTTCTCCGGCACTATGGCAAACTCGCTCAGCTATACACAACGTCCCAACACGAACCGGGGAGAACTATTAAAGGGCCATCCATTAGGAACAATAAAAAAAAAATTTTCGGTTTTTCTATATGAATTTTTACTGTTTTAATGTGTTAATTTTTACTGTATATTCCCATTTAGATATTGCAAACTTTCATCAAAAAAAGAGCCCGAGCAACGCCGGGTATATCAGCTAGTATCAAATAAAACTTCAAGACGAATTTATTTAAACAATAGAGGCGGATGATATTATGAAGTCTCTCCATTGTATACCGCATCTATCCGAAAATATGGCATGCATTTCAATATTATTTTCGTATGGTAAAGGGAGAGGGAGTATTCAATATTATTTTCGTCTATATTTTCGGACAGAAGGAGTATTTAATAAATGTTCATTTTTATGTAAACAAAAAAGAAATCCCAAATCTTCATTTCCTCTTCATTAATTCCTATTGGTTTAATTACAGTGTGTACTTGATTATATATAAAAATCTTTAGAACGAAATACATGTACTCAATTTGAACTGACTTGTTTCAATAAGTTTGATTCTATCAGTGCCAGCGACATCAGTGATATATAAAACCTAACATTTTTTTAAATTATAGATTAATTCAACCCGTTTAAAAAGTAGATTTCTTGTTTATTTGAATTTACTCACACCCTCTACGAAATTATTACTCCAATAAATCTGTACATTCAATAATTGAAATATGGATGACTTGAGAAGTTAAGTGCTAAAATTCTTGGCAAATTTTATTTTATTTTTTATTTGATTTTAACAATACTTTCAATATTGATTTTGATATTGTTGTCAGTTCAAAGTAACTTATTTGCGAATTATTGAGCCAGCTCATTGTTGCCACACACACACAAACACACACACATGCATTTTTGAGCGGTAACGGATCGGGCATCCTTTTCAGAACAAAATCAGTCAAGTCCGTTTGTCAGCACGATCGCAGTGCCCAAAATCAACCGCCATCCCACCATCCATGGTGAACTGTTGATGTTGTCCTGAGGAAATAGAAAAAGACAACTCTTCTTTTAACGCGACCGACGAATGCTGCTGCGTAACATGCATAAAAACCGTAAATATAATCCACATCATCAATAGTGAATGCCAGGAGTCAACAGTTGATACGATGGAGGACGATGCTCTACAGAAGGAACTGCATACCTCAGCATTCATGGATGAGTGGCTTTTCACAAACAAACATCTCGCCACCCAACAAGGCAGCCAGACTCAAATGGCGTTTGGAATATCGAAAATGGACTACTGTTATGAGAAATGCAGCAATGGGAAAGGCCTTATGGAGTGATGAATTCTGTTACACCCAATATCTATTCCGATGGTCTAACAAATACAATTTGAAAGCCTTTTACGTTAAGTTTTTTCCTATAGAGCTGGTAAGTGGTGACGTCACTTCCTGGCCGGTTGCCTAGCGATTCCAAACTTAGGTTTAACTTCTCTATGCTTTTCTATGGCCTTACACTACATTGTTAAACCTAATGTTTGGAATCGCTAGGCAACTGGCCAGGAAGTGACATCATACTTATCAGCTCTATTGTAAAGTTTGATGGTGGAGTTATGATGTGAGAATGTTTCTGGATAACACTTGGTTTGAAATACTTCTATGCACTTCATGGTATATACATCAACATTTTCAGCTAACAGACAAATATAATCTGCGGTAGCTTTTTGAAATGCGATTGTGTTATCCCCCAAGATAATGTACCATGTCTATTTCCGCCTATGTCACTAGGCAAAGGCATGAATATTCGTCGTCTTTCCTGGACAGCAGAGAGCGCCAACCTAAATCCCACCGAACATTTATATAAAGAAGCGTGTCGTGGGTGGTTAGATGGATTTGAGACCTAAATGTCTTGCTGTCGTTATTGTCCCTTTCCTTTTCTAAATTTTCTCAGCTTTATACATAGTAGATTGAGGATGCTCAGAGAATACGCTCATTTCGAGAATGGCTTTCCACTAAGGCAGCAAATTATGATAACTCCTCTCAGAAACTCGGAAAACTCACGGCTTTTCGGTATGCTGGCTGGCGGAGTCAATGCCGTATTAGCTGCTGTTACATTTAGATTACGTCAAAAGTAAAGGACTGCATCGTGGGAATTGCGATCACAATGACATAGGAGTGTCCGAATACAACTTAAGCTCGTTATATCCGTTCTTAAAATTAAAAACAAGAATTCAGACAGTTAAGTTAGTGTTTAATTAGACCAGAGGAACAAAGCTTACCTTGAAATATAATAGGGATACAACATGCTTGCCTTTTATTGCCTATAATGAAATTAATCGTATTTAAACATTAACTAATTAATGCGATTTGCAAAAACCATAGAAATGAAAATACAGAGTGATTCAAATGTCCCCGAGCTGTATTTTTTCCAATTAATATTTCTTCTAAAACAACAGAAAACTCCGGATTATTTTGTACGCTGATTTCATAATATGTATGATTAATTATTTGAACCCCTTCAATATATGATTAACTAGCAAACCCGCGCCAGGCGTTGCCTGGGCTTTTTAAATCATGAAATAAAAATACAGTATAGGTAAATTTTAAAAAAACATTTATTTAATGTCAAAAAATTAATGGAAGTTTTTGGACTACACCTAAGTCTTGAGTACTTCCTTATAAACGACATTTAATGTTGTTGCATCTTTACTGCAAATGTATAAATTTCTAGGGTCGCTAACTCTATAACAGGCAACATACATTTGACCATGTGAGAAACATTCTTCTTGCAAATTTACTCCAGCTACTTTCAATGTTTGGCCTTGAGATTTGTTAATTGTTATGGCAAAGCAAATTTTAACTGGAAATTGAATGCGTTTGAACTGAAAAGGTAAGTCTGTAGGTATTAAAGGGACTCTTGGAATTAAAACTGTTTCACCAAGACCACTTCCAGTAATAATTGAACCTTCTATCACATTATCTTTTAGTGGTTTCACAATTAAGTGTTGGAGGATTTAAATTCTAAGTAACATTATAGGAACACCAATTTTAAGTTGTAACAAATGAAGTGGAAAACCAGAAGGTTGTAATGAGTTTAAAAATTCCACAGGGTAATGTACTGCATTTTCAGTTTGTAAAACTGTGTTGATGGAACATTACTGTTTTACATTTCCTTCAACTTTGTTCATTATTTTTAAGTTTATTAGGTTAGCAGCATCGCTACGTGGTGTTGATATAGTCCTCTCTTGGAACCATCCTAAAGACTTGGACTGAATATTAGAAATATCGGGGTAAATTTTTTCAATCAAAGAATCTAGTGATTCGACATAATTGCACAATGAAGAATCAAGTTTTATCCTACCATTTACTTCTGGTTCACTGCCACAACCAATTTTCAACAATTTTTTAGAAAATGCATCTGCCTGTTGATCATTATTTAAAAGGACCCTCATGTTTTTAGTGAGTGAAAGGTGAATAACATGCTCCCAAATAAAAGACTTTTTTAAGCAAGCATTTACTTCGTCAGCAACTGTACCTTTTGTTATAACTGGTAGAGTTTGACGAAAGTCACCTGTGAATAAAAATGTCAAGCCATCCATGGTTTCTGTTTCGCTTCGCATGGTTTCTGTTTACACAGCTGTTAGAGGAGAAAAAAGCATGGCAGCCTATCGCAAAAATATTACGTATTTCATTGAGTTCTTTTGAATTTTTTTGTGTTATATATTTTTTATTTTTTTATTGAATTAGTTTATTGAAATATTAAGTTGTGGAGTTACAGTATAGGTAAATTTTAAAAAAACCTTTATTTAATGTCAAAAAATTAATGGACGTTTTTGGACTACACCTAAGTCTTGAGTACTTCCTTATAAACGACATATAATGTTGTTGCATCTTTACTGCAAATGTATAAATTTCTAGGATCTTTAACTCTAGAACAGGCAACATACAGTTGGCCATGTGAGAAACAATGTTCTTGCAAATTTACTCAGCTATTAAGATGAAGTAGAATTAGCTTATGTTTGTTTGTTTGCTCAAGAGATGGCGCTAAGCGTTTCGATCGCCGATCACCATATGATGAGCAGCCATGTTGATGCATTTTGAGAGCAATTAACGTAAATAATTTAATATAAAACCAATTTTATGAATTAATACCTAGCCTACAAAGTTTCTATATAAATCCCCTAACAAACAAAATTTGTTTCATAAAAATCGATGCAGTAGTTCTTAAGGTTATCGAGCACATACACCGGGGAAGTGACTTAGATTTATACTATGTATAGATAGATGTAATCATATATTGCAGCACACTAAACGACTGCAGTTGCCATTTTCCTGTAAACAAGAAACGAATATTTGTAGGCAAGTCGTTCAAACTTTTAACCTTCTTCTATCCAGCGATTACTGTCTTTGCAGTTTGAAATAAATATTTGAAATCTGGTCCGTCTTTTTGAATAGCCCTGTATTATACAAAATCAGAGTTCAGTACTGCATAATCCCTTGTATTATCTATCGGTAAAATGAAAGCACCACTTTGCGGGATGCATTGAAATTTTAATTTTCATTTCCAACTGTATTATTTTGTTCTTGTGACAAAGGGCACCGGTTTGCGGAGAACGAACCCGACTTTTGGATAAAGTGAAGCCAGTAGGATTCAAGAATATTCCACTGGAGCGTCGCTCTGAGATGCTGGATTTCTCAGCCATGGACTGTAAAAATTTAATTGTTGCGTATAGATGAACTTTAAATTAAGTTAAAGTATCAGTAAGAGTTATCATTAATAGATAAACCAAGTTAAAGGCGACCGCTATGGTTTAAAGGCGACGTGTAAGCTGCTGGCGGTTCCGTTATGGTCATGTGGGTCATGTTTACATGGCAAGGTTTGATTTCCCTGATCAAATTGGACCTACCATTTACTGGGTATCGTTATGTCCAACTGTTTGGTGACCATTTTACAGCCCTTCATGGTCTTCATATACCTTAACAACGATGGGATGTTCCAGGTGAACGATGGGCCAACATTACTCGCGATTAGTTTGAGGAGCATTCTGAAAGACTCCAACGAATGAATTGACATCCTAGTTTTCCAGACGCGAACCCCGGCACCTTCAACATCTCTGATGGCTGAACATCTCTTCAGAGGACTTCCGTCGACTGGTGGAGTTGCTGCACTTCGCCGGGAAAAAGAAGTTCCTACACGATATTTGTATCACATGACTTTTGGCATTTTAGTTTATAAGCACAGGTATTGCTCTTTGTAGTGTATTCATTCACTAATAATGACCGTGAAGAATGGTTAACATGGTACTCGTTATTGGCAGTTCAACTTGCGAGGATGAATTTTAAATTTTTTGCTATATTGGCGATTGACATTTGAATCCTAGAGAAAATATCGCCTGTACTCGCTCTGTTCAAAGAAGTTTCAACATGTCAGTCAGCTGTGAGATCATCAATCGGATCCCCTTCAAGGTCACACGCTTCTGCCATCTGTCAAAAGTCATCACCATAGAATTACGTCATCTGCTCGGATACTCTTCATCTGCAGAAATGAATATATCTCTGCCTTTGAATCTCCTCGCACTAAGTAGCTTCTTCATTTTCCTATACAGTATAACTCACTGGGCGCGAGATGTTGTGAATATGATGAATGTGGCAATATTTGTTATTTGGCAGCGATGATACCATCTCTGCGGTTCAGAAGTAGTTTTTTGCATTGACGACATCCGATAGCCTGAATGTTGATTGTTTATTTGAAACACGGCTATCTCTAAATCGCTTGTGCCACTACTAAGTTTGGGTCCACGAAATTGCTTCCTCTCTCTATGCTTCATGTACCAAGGTTGCAACATACAGTTGATGCCTTTGCGCAACCGCTTAAATAGAATTGCCAATAAAACAATGTTCGATTTATTTTTCACTTTACCACGTATTTGATCTTAATGAGTACATGTACTGCTTGGAAAAAGTGGAAAAAGTCACTGGATACTCTAGTGCTTGCAACCAATAGCCATTGCAAGTTTTATTACGACATAAGACCACCTTTAATTGCAATGACTACAGCAATCTTACGATGCATATACTTTCTCTCTTCTATATATATAAAGAAGGATGTTTGTGTGTGGGTGGGTGGGTCTGTTTGTATGTTTTTTATACAAATCTACAGTTTTATTCCGATCTTGATGAAATTTCGCATACTTGACCTTCGAAGCATGAGGAAGGTCACTGTCTACCTCAGATTTCGGAAAAATAATAAATATCGATAAAAAATCGATATTCATGGTTATGGCAAGGCATATTAATGAGAAATATCTCATGACCAACAATGCAAGGCAAAGTTTGTGCAACAATAGGCCCATTGTGTTCGCATCAACAATGGTATCAACGCGCAATTCACCAATAACAATGAGCACAGAATGATGATGTAATGTTAAAGCAATCTTTCCAAGAATTATAACAATGAACATAAAATGATGATGTAATATGGATAAGTTTCAATTTGTAACAATGCATAGAATTCCTGTTATTCAGGCTTTTCTTAGAAAAGAGAGTTCTTAGTACTTAACAATTTCTTGAAAATCTTTAAAAATGATGAGTAACTGGAGATAATGGAGAGTTAGCAGACTATTGAGAAAGAGTGGAAAGACGACAGTTAGCTCCGTGATGTATTGAGCAAATGGGAAGCAAGTAAATAGAAGAATCGGCGAGCGCTAGACTGCACAAAGTGATGAATGGCCAAGTTTTGCTTCAACACATCGAGAGAAGAGTAGAAATTACAACAACACTAAGTATACATCTGAGGTAAGATTACGTGAGTAAGAAATTATTAGGAGTCCAGCCATTGTGAGCCTTTTTTTCGAATTTTCATTAAGAATTTTTACTGTATTAATTCTAAGCATTTTCATGGGTTTATTTTTAAGATATTGCAAAATTTAATTTAATTTTTGGAGATTGTTCTGTTTACACCCAAGTGGAATTATCCCGGGCAACGCCGGGTACCTTTGCTAGTCTTCTATATATATAAAGAAGGATGCTTGTTTGTTTGTGGGTTTGTTTGTTTGTTTTTTATACAAATCTACAGTTTTATTCCGATCTTGATAAAATTTCGCATACATGACCTTCAAAGCATGAGGAAGGTCACTGTCTACCTCAGATTTCGAAAAAATGATAATTTTTGATAAAAAAATCGATATTCATGGTTATGGCAAGGCATATTAATGAGAAATATCTCATGACCAACAATGCAAGACAAAGTTTTTGCAACAATAAGTATCAACAATGGTAAACAAGTAAATAAAGAATCGGCGACCGCTAAACTACACAAAGTGATGAATGGCCAAGTTTTGCTTCAACACATCGGGAGAAATGTGGAAATTGCAGCAACATCAAGTTTATATATAAAGTAAGATTATGTGAAGAAATTATTGGAGAGGTACATCCATTGTGAGCCTTTAAATTTTTTTTTTCGAATTTTCATTAAGAATTTTTACTGTATTAATTAATGTGTTTATTTTTAAGATATTGCAAAATATAATTTAATTTTTTGAGATTGTTCTGTTTACCTCTAAGTGAAATTATCCCGGGCAACGCCGGGTACCTTTGCTAGTAAGATTATAAAAGCAGTTGACGGGAATAGTGGACCATTTCTCTTTGAGAAATGTAATGAGTTCTTGAATTGTTATGGAATGGATATCCCTGGACCTCCAATTCATCCCAAACGTGTTCAGTAAAATGCAATTCGTGTTCAATATAATGTGTGCAGATGTTATTGTCCACCAACCAGGCTGTTACAGTAGCAGTCTTTGACACGGCGCATTTTCTACTGTTGAAAGACACATGGGTCCGTTTCTTAAAAACGCTACAAGGCAGGCATTATTTCATTGTAGAGGATTCAGATATCTGTCAGCATTCAATATGTTTAGCAGGACAATCAGAGGCCCGACATAAACTATGAAAGCATACGATCACACCAACTTCTCCGAATTTGAATGTTAGGATTATGCACTCTGGTAAGAGTTGTTCTCCAGGCATCCGCCAGACTTACACTCGTCTACCTGACGGAATAGTCAGAATGTGGAATTAATAGTCAGAACGCAAGTGGGATTAATCACTTTGTAACACAGTTTTCCAAGTCTCCACATCTCACTGTGTCCGCTCGTTGCACCATTGATTCCACGCTGCAAGTTGCTTCAGGTAATAAGGGGCTTGCATACTTTAGTCCTACTATGACTACCTTGGTTGTTAACCTCTGTTTTTAATGTGTTCGTACAAATTTGTGTTCCAGTCTATTCCTGGAACTCTGAATCCAAACAGACAGTTGAAAATGGCGATTTTTGCGTATTACCCTTCATTGCACTTTACGGTCACGATCGTTAAGTTTGGTGGGTCCGTCCATTTCGAGAAGCACTTCCAGGTGACCTCTCACTCTTCTACTCTCAACAGGCTAGCATTAATTGTTGATTTGGGATAATCCAATTTATCAACAATTGTACGCATAGACAGATTTGGAACGTGGCAATCTATTATTAAATTTCGTTCAAATTCTGTTGGTTTCCTTCCAGTAGCCATTTCACTAGAATATAAAGCCACTGACTTGGGAGGATTGTGCTACCAAGCATTTAAACCGGTTATCAACATGCGACTTCTTATTTGGCACTACTTACTTTGTTTCTGGGGTTGTCCGGTGACTTTTTCTAAGTAGTGTATTCTTTAATTTATCTTATATAAATAAAGCATTATTATTACATAATTAGTGATGTATTCGATACCTGAAATCGTTTTCACTTACACGTAGAATATTTATCTCATTTTCAATTAAATCGGTATTCTCGGACATCGAAGCTATTTTCTTTATTGCAACAGGTTCACGAGTCTAGAATAGGGTAAGGTTTATTTAAAATTTTGGAATTCACTGACTCAATAGTAAATCGATTTACGAGTACGTGTACTTACTTCTTTATGACGACCTTTATATACAATTGCAAATGAACCACATCCTAACTTATAGTTCGGGTTATATACGTAAGGGCCTACCTTTTTATCTGGCATGCTGGCATGCTCGAAGTTAAATTTAATCTAATCAGATATTTAAAAAATAATATTTTTTCTAGTTAACTCTCCTGGAATTTCAGTGAGAAAACAAATATACAAAGAGCACTAGGATATTTTTGCAATACACCTTTAATTTTTGCAATCTTTCAAAGCATTTTGCACCCAATTCTGCATTCTTCGAACCCAATCATCAAACCATACTTAAGAAAGTGTAACTTCAGATTGAGAGTCTACTTTATCCACTTCGTCCCTGGCTTCGACTGGTTTGAAATGTGAATAACTGCGGATTAAAATTGTTGTTTCTTGTGGAGAAAGTGGAGTCTCGATCTCATCTTTTCCATTCTTATATTATTGTAAATGTCCACAGCCCGTTACGCTTATTTATTAAATAGCGGGAAAATGGAGCTACTTTGGTTCAACATTATCCATCTGTCTTTCCCTTTCATATTTAATTCATTTTTTGAAGTAGAAGGTTGAAATTTGGAATGTAGTTCACTATTTAGTTTGGTTTCGATTGGCCCTCTAGGATCAGAATTACGAGGGGTTGGGAGTTATAGGGGTCCATGTAAAGGTACGGCCACATAGAGCGCAACGCGACGGACGCGACGGATGCTTTTTTCGCTCCGATTTGTATACAAATCTGTTTAATTCATTGCTTATTTGAAGATTTACGTAAAGAAACAATGTCTATTACAATTATAATTATGCCAAATGTTTTTTATCTTTCATAGTATTTCGGAACGATATGGACTGAGCCTTTACAATGCTAATATTAAGATAAAGGAATGACTTGTTTTGATTTTTGTTACTCTCTTTTTCAAAGTATATTTTGAAAAATACAGGAAAAAACGATGAAACTAGATAGTTTGCTATCTATGTAAAGCCATTATTTTTTATTATTTTGTATTTATTTGCTCAGAATTGCCATAATCGTAGCATAGTCACATGATTGAAATCACCGAAAGCAAAAAATTAAGATGCGCCCACACAAACGGCAACGGACGGGACGACCGCTACGCGTCCAAAAAATTTGCGCCTCTATTCACATTGTAAGTGGCCACACAGAGCTACGGACGCGATGTTCTGGACGTTTTGGACGTTTGGACGCATCGAGGAGGGTTTTGTTTGCGCAAATATTTTCTGGACGCCCAAAACGTCTGTCGTGGACGGGCATTCCTAGTAGAAAAGCAATGGTGATATGCTCATTGTCTGGTGATTTCAATCGTGTGAATATTCTACGATTATGGCGTTTCTAGAGCAAATTAATACATGTTTTTTTTTGTAAAAAAATAATTATATAGCTAAATAAATACAAATGCATAATTCATTAAAAGAAGTATAAACAAAAAGAATAAAAAAATAGTGGCTTCACATAGACAGCCAACTATCGAGATTGGAAAATATATTTTGAAAAAGACAGGAACAAAAAACAAAACAATTAATAAATGTTATTATAAAGCCTCTGTCCATATCGTTCCGAAAAACTAAGAATAAAAAACATTTTGCATATTTATACCGTAGTTATATCTTAATATTAATAATTAATTACAATAATTACAGTATAAATAGTAATTATATTAATTCGTTATAACTGTAATTATTTCTTGCAAACTTAAATTTATCTTCTCTTTACGTAAATCTTCAAATAAGCAATGAAATAAACGGATTTTAAACAAATCGGAGCGAACATAGCATCCGTCGCATCGGCTCGGTATGGCTGTAGTTTTAGCTGCAGGCGATAAACACATCACCATTACTGGTCTACTGCGCATGCCCATCCACGTCGGACGTTTTGGATCCAGAAAATATTTGCGCAAATAAAGCGTGCAGAACGTCGCGTCCGTAGCGTCCGCAGCTCTGTGTGGCCACTTACATAGAGAATAAAGGCGCATATTTTTTGGACGCGTAGCGTCCGTCCCATCTGTCACGCTCTGTGTGGCCGTAGCTTAAAGGAGTGGAATTTGGTAAGATTTCCCTAGGAAGATCCACATTATTATGAAGTTTAGGCCAAATTTCCTAGAGGGATCGGAGTTCCGGGGGTAATGGTTTTTAGAACTATTAAGGTTTTCAATAGGCAGCATACCAATAGCCAACTTCTCCTAAAGTGAACCAATAACCAACTTCTAAAATAAAACTGACAAGAGTACTAAAACCAAATGAAAGAATTATTGTACTTTTATGCGAGGGGTTTGTATGTGTATTCCATTTAAAAAAAACTGATACCATTTTCGAATATGGAAGTCAACTTTGAAATGTACAATGGAAACCCATATTTATAATGTTTCTAAACACAATAGATTATAAAATAGATAGCAATGTTTTTATTTAAACATAGCATTTTTACAGTAATGCAAAAATGGTTGTACAATAAAAGTTATAATAAACCTCAACCTTGGTTTTCGTTTAAATTGATGAACAATTTGTGTTTTTTGCCTTTTCTTAAAATCCAAACACACTACTTTTTACTGCCTCTATCTCTTAAACGGTTGCATCATTTGAAAAAACACAAGAATAAAACAGTTTCAAAATGTTATGTACATTCTGAAAATGACATAAAAATTGATGCTTCTATTGCACATTTCAAACTTGACTTCCATATTCGAAAATTGCTACACATAAAAACTCCGCACAAAAAAGTACAATAATTCTTCCATTGAGGTACTCTGTCAGATTTATATGTTAGAAGTTGGCTATTGGTTCAATTTAGGTCAGAAACCCTGTCTGCGTTGCATATGATTCCGAACATTCGATGCGAATGCTACGTTCATTGGTTTGATTAAAAAAAATAGTAGAAAAGTTGTGGAGAAAAGAGGTTAAAAAATAGATGAACTCAGGGCTTCCGCTATTCTCCTATACACTCCTCCGAGGGATTAATTTCTTGTTAGTTTCTTTATTACAAACCTTCCATGTTTTATTCCGAAGCTAGGTGCATTCGTCATCCCACGCCTTCAAAAACTCCTCATCGCTTAACAAGTCGCCTCCTTTCTCAGCTTTAAGGAACAAAGAGCTAGATTCTATATGGAGGGTGCTAATCATACATATCCCAATACTTGCTAAATAATTCGGACAAAATTACAAATAGAAAAGGGAAGGAAAATCCGCGACCCGAACTAGAACAAGGCGCCACGCCTTTCGGTGGCACTGCTCTTACCAATTGAACTACCGCGGATATGAACGGAAATCTGTTACAATATGTCCATATGAACTTCCATGAAGTCACAAATCAGCTCAATCGGTACAGCAGACTCCCGAATCGCAAATCGGGAATCCACCTTGCCCTTAAACCATCAAATAAATTGATGAAATCAACTTTTGGAGAAGACATTACGAGGCGTGTCCGGAAATTAAGGTAACGACGGCTAGTATTCTTTCAATAACATATTTAGTGATACACGGGTTATTTTTCGACGTAATTGCCGCCATTCACTTAAGTCTAGATACTAGTTTCTACTACCATAGTTATAGAATTCTGGCACCTGCTACTGGAACAACATTTCAACCTGGTGATTTAATCCTTTAAAAGAATTCAAATTTTGAAAAAAATTTATACTGATTAAATTGTCACCGAAAATGAACCAATGTGCCAAATTTGGCATCGTAAACAACGGGATGTAGACGAAATATTGATTACAATATTTGAATGAAACACACAAAAGTTTTGAGTTAAATAAAAGTTTGTAATAAAAACAAAAGGAAGAATTACGCAACTTGGAGTAGACCCAGGGTCCACGGGTATCTACAATGTTTCAACTTGTCTGAACGCACGTACACGCGTTCCTTTATGGAACAATCGGTTGTGCCATATTGCAAATTTTCCTAATGCCCTTTGCACAGTTGAGAAATTGCACATTTAAAAATATGAGCATACTAAATTACTCCCGAAATAGAGCCATACATGTTGGTTATTAGTGTTCGTTTATATGCGAAAGGGAACAAGCTAAATTGAAGTGGGCATAAAATGAGGCCAGCAAAAAACCAGACTAATATTGCACTACCACAGTGTTGCGCGCACTCTCCGTAGGCACTACAGCCACTAACGTAAATTACTGTGATTTGCTGGAGAGGAGTAGGAAACCATGCGAAGACACTCTGTAGGATCAGCAAGACAGACTCCAAGGCTTGTCTGGAGAAACCAAGTTTGCTGTTTTCCACTATATTCATTCATGACACATCATTCCAAGTTGTTTAATATATTACATGCCATATCTTAGCATTGAGGGCTTGCGAGTACAAGCTTTTTTTTTTTTTTTTTTTTTTTACTGGAATCCAGTCGGTTCCATGCACATGGCGCCCTATATACTGATATATTGGAGGCACATTGACACTCCATAATAAGTTTTAAGTTTTATTCCATTTTATAATAATTTCATTTTCTAAATTTACTCGTATAAAGCGAATTCACTTCCATATTCTCATCTTATAAGCTATTTAAATTAATAGTGCATTATTAAACTGAAGTTTACTTCATCGGCCCAGAGTTATATCACTTTTCTTTCTTAGGAATTTTTATATGTTTTTATCTTTTCTTAGCAAGTTTTCAATTTAATTGAAAGTCGAATACATACACTTTGGATTGTATACAATCGAATTTTGCATATAATTTTACGTGAGCACTTTGAAAATTTTCACACCACAGCTTTTAAAGAGTTCTCGGTGTCTACTTCATCGGCAAATTAGTATGCTATCTAATTTTAATACCCTTTTAATTCAAATGAATGACTAATCAAAATTTAAAGTTATGTTACTGCTAATCTATATTACAGTATATTATTATTGATTATTGTTAAATTTCTGAAAAAGCACTACTAATACACTAATAAAACAGCTTTTTTCTTGATAATATAGTTTAATGACTGGTATGATAAAAGTCCCTGACCCATTTCGATATTTCGAAATCTATATAATAGAGAAACAAACTTTTATTTGCGTTATTCGAATCCCACTCAGCAAGTTTTTGTTTTGGTGTAATTGCTCCGATAGATGACATCATTGCAGGTTCACCGTGGATAAACAAACGGGGAATCTTATTTCGGCAGAATATCACTGAGTACTACTGGCTAGAAACAGCATTCTTGAACGGGAGAAAAGGTTCTCAGAGACAGGTAGCTTGGTTGACAAGCGCAAAAATCGAAGCGCGTGCAGCTCTGGGAAAGCCATTCGAAATCCAGCTCGTTACACCACGAATTAGAAAGGGGAATCAGCTATGCATTTGAAAGGGGAATCAGTGACAGAATATCAACAGTTGATCTAGCATGCTTGCAAAAAGTCGAATATGTTCTTGAAATCCTCCTCGCACGATTAATGAGGTGTATGGACAAACCTTTTGTCTTGCTCAAAAGTTACGCAAAACCTGTAGATTAGAAGATTTCCCTTTTTAGTTTTGTCTTTCTGATTCGAATTTAAAAAATTCTTTTCCATGTGTGGAATTACTGAAATTAATTAAAAAGAATCACCTGTTTAAATGTCTAATGAATATTTTAAGTGTTTTTGAAAACACTATGTTTTGCAAAAGTTTTGTTAATTGTGTCATACAAGTTGGACAGAGATTGGTAAGTTCCTGAAAATCACTCCTGTGTCATATTTGTGTTTTATTCTAGGGTTTTTGATCTCGATTTTCCTTTCTTCTACATTCATCATTTAAATACCGGGTGAATAAAATATCCCGGAACGGTCTAATATCTCGAATATTCTTTTGAATACGATAAAATAGTGCCAAAATTAGCCCCCTGCACCCCTGGTAGGGAGTGAGGTAGGTGACAACTTTGAAATTTCAAATGGGAACTCATTTTTTTTGTAGAGTCGGATATTACGGAAAAAGTTTTTAAAAATCTTTTGTAGATGGCGCTGTAAATGCAAAAAAATCAAACAAAAAAAAGTCAAACTGCACTCGCATGTCAAAAGTCATGGGATAGCAGTGGACTATTTTTCAAGTGGCAGTAGCATCATGTGCAAACAGTATAAATAGGTTTATTTACACTGTCATGAGTAAGGGGTGAGGTGTTCAGTGTGACAATGGCTACACGAAGAGAGCTATCAGAGTTCCAACGTGGCCTGGTATATGAAGCACAACCTATGGATCATTCAATATCGGAGGTGGCTCAAGAATTCAAAACCCCAGGCTGCACAGTTTCAAGGGTCTACCGAGAGTATCACCCTGACGACATTACCTCTCACCATGGACAACGCAGTGGTCGACCACACCTTCTCAATGAACGGAACCAACGGCGTCTGAGTAGGATGGTCATCGCTAACAGGCAACTGACACTACGCCAGGTAACATCAGATTTTAACCAAGGTTGATATTAGAGCTGTTTCGACGCGAACTGTGCAACGAAATCTGGTCTCCATGGGATATGGAAGCGGAAGATCCACGAGGGTGCTCTTGCTAACAACAAGACATCCGTCAACAACGTCTCTTCTGGGTCCATGAACAAATCGACGGGACACTTGACATGGAAACGTGTGACCTCGTCTGATGAGTCTCGATTCCAGCTGATACGAGCTGATGGTAGGGCTCCAGCGTGGCGCAGACCCCATGAAGGCCATGGACCCAAGTTGTCAAGAATGCACTGTGCAAGCCGGTGATGGCTTCATAATGGGCAATTGTGGGAAGCTCTCCAGTCGGAATGGTTGGCAATGTCTTCAGATGTCTTCCATCGACTTGTGGAATCAATGCCACGTCGCACTGTGGCACTTCGCCGGGTTAGAGGAGGTCCCACACGTTATTAGGTTTCTCGAATATCTCGAGAGGCCCCTTCAAATCAAAAAAGTATCCAATATTTTTTGAAAGATATCGTATTTAATAGTGCTAAAACGAGCCCTTCCCACAAAGATGGATTGGTTGAAGAGATGCGACAGAATGGCCAGCAAGATCACCTGACTTGAGCCCTCTTGACTTCTTTTGTTAGGGTTATTTGAAAAGGCAGGTTTACGAGACCAAACCCAATGATATTGATGAGCTGAAAGAGGATACGCAGTGTTTCTCAACAATTTTGCTACCGGATACGCAGTGTTTCTCAACAATTTTGCTACCGGATACGCAGTGTTTCTCAACAATTTTGCTACCGGATACGCAGTGTTTCTCAACAATTTTGCCAAGTGCAGGAATGTCAACAAATTGGACATCATGCGGCATAAAGTGCTTGGGTGATTGTTCAGTGAGAGGCGAGGGGACACACTTGAAAAAATCATCCCAAAAGAAATAGAAAACTACTAGGTCCATGTCGTTATTCCTGGGTTACGCTAAAAGTAGTTTATTTTGATTTCCGGAGGCTAATTACTTTGAGCGCAGTACTCAGAATAACGGACAAGCATTTTTTTCCCTTAGATCTAAAGTGTCTTTTCCGAAGACATTCAATTAATTTTTATTCTTGTAATTACAGCGCCATCTACCGTAAAAAATGATAAGAAATAAAAAATATGAGTTCCCACACTTAAAATTTCAAAGTTGTCCCCGCCCATCCCTGAAAATGTGGTGAGGGCTAATTTTATCTTAATCAAAAGTCATATCTTTCAAAAAGTACTGGATGCTTTTTTGATCTGAAGCGACCTTCTCGAGATATTCGCGCTAGTTTGGCTTTTATGCAATTACAGCGCCATCTACAAAAGATTTTTAAAATTTTTTGGGTAAAATTAATGTAATTTTTTTCTGTAGAATCCGAAAAAAAATGGGGGTTCCCATTTGAAATGTCGAAGTTGCCTCCTACGAGGAGTGCAATGGGCTAAATCAATACCGCCTATACTCTGTTCAACGAAAGAAAAACTGGGCGTGTCCAGTTAAATTTCTCATTTCAATTGTTAAACATTGTTAATTATACTTAGCAACAATGTCTAACAATATAAATTGGAAATTTAATTAGACGCGCCCAGTTTTTCTTTCGTTGGACAGAGTATAAAGAGAAAGCCTGCTCACGGAAAAATCATACATTGTTACATCACCTACGGTAGGGACAATTTCGGGCTTATTATTGGTAGAAATATGATTAACAATACCATACCGTAGGTGATGTAACAATGTATGACCAGGGAATAAGGTTAATGGGAAGCGAAGCTCCCGCTGATTTTTGATGCCCGGAAACAACCAGTGCACCAAGCGGATGAGGCGAAATGGCTAAAATTGAAACCGAAAGCAATAGCATGATTAGTGACTTTCGCTTGTCCCCTGAGAAACTTGGACCAATCAAAACAAAAGGTTTAAATAATTTCAGTTTTCACGCCGTGCATTCATATCGCATTTTCGTATCATTAATACAATAACAAAGAAGTTATATAATTATTTCTAGAAATTAATTTTAAATTGTATACTGAAATATTTTTAAATCATTTTTTTCAAAAGTGTATATATTTTATCCAATTTTAAACACACAATTATTTTATACTTATTTGATAAAAAATATAATTTAATTACATATCTATTCTTAAAAATATAATTTTTCATAATTTTAATTGATTCAAATTTCATAATAAGTTATTAAATTAAATTAGATATCTTTGTAATTGCATTAAAGATACGAAATAAGTTATGAATGCACGGCGTGCAACTGATTGGCTGTTCTTCAGGCAAAGCGCAAATCTCAAAATCGGTAGGAGTTCATGTCCAACGATTTTTCTGTCATGTATCGGACTTCACGCCTTCAGGGAATCAAAGGTAGAAGTTCGGCAAGAATTTTCACATCCTCACAGAAAACTGTCCATTCGAAAGAGTAGCAATATTAACTAAATTACCGGAAACATTAAAAGAAGTACTGTAAAATGGGAATAAGATCTCAATAGGGGGTTGAACAGAACAGCCAATTCTTGAATGCTCCTGGGGAAGTTGTCGTACTTGTACAATAGCGGAAGCTGCTACCCATTTCGCCCCATCCGCTACAGACTGCTGGCGCTGTTTTGGCATCAAAAATTTAGCATTGGAACAGTTAGAGCTTCGCTTCCCACTAACGTTCTTCCCTGGCATGACGTTTTCGCGCTCAGGCTTTGAGTAGAGGTGGTGTTGGCTAAATTTTGCACCACTAAAGCTTTCAAAAAAATATTTGACAAGTAATTTTTCTTTTTTTTGACAAGATGTGTATTTTTCGAGATATTAGACCGTTCTGGGACTTTTTATTCACCCGGTATAACCTGGCATATCACACTGTCATATCACAGAATATGATCACCCGCTTCGTGGGATGGACAAAAGAAGTGCGCGGGATGTGTCCGATATATATGGCAGTCCATTCCGCTTGAAGCGCTGTCCACAGAGTCTGGCGGGTCCAGCTGCCGTACAAGGCGATCAAGGTGTTCCCACAGATGTTCGATTGGATTGATGTCCGGCGAATTAGCGGGCCAAGGGAGCACTCGAAAGTCCGTAAAGTGTTCCTCGAACCAATCCAGAAGGAGACGTACTTTGTGGCAGAGTGCATTGTTCTGCTGGAACATGGTCCGCTACGATTGACAGATAGCCACAGGCATTCAAATTACCCTCTAGACGAATCAGTGGACCTAACTGCTCCCAAAAGAAGATCCCCCACACTTGCACACTACCTCCACCAGCTTGTTTCTGGCCCACAATAGCCTCTTGCAGTCTCTTTTCATGGTGCTCACGTGCAAAGTCTAGGCGTCGTTGACGATGATCCCTGGTCAACATGGGTGCAGCAACCATGCGTCGACTGTTCAGGCCCATCCATAGCAGGGTGCTTTCAACGGTAATGTCAAATACACGTCTGTTGGCACCACTGTTGAATCCGATGGTCAGTTGATGGACTGTCACCTTTTATGAGTCTCGTACGTGCCGCTCACCCCGTTGGTCGATGGCTCGTGACCCTTTACAGTGATGGCGTTGGGACGCGATTTCTGTCCCTGCTGTCCACTCTTTGTACACCTTCACTACAGCGGACCGTGAACAGTTCACAAATCGCGCCGTTTCGGAGATGGTGCCGCCCTTGCTGCGATAGCCTATTATCACCCCTTTTTGGATGCCCGTTAAATCCGGACGTTTACCCATCTTGAGGCTCGTGCACCTGCCGTTTGATGCACCAGCTTTAAAGCTTTCTCAGCCTGTTATGCAAATTTTGAAATGTGTAATCGTTGTTGGGGCAAACCATGCGTGTGCCTTGAAGGGGTGCTGGTCATAATTCATTGATATGACAGTGTATTTTATTTTGTCTATATATTTTTTACGATTTATTGTTGAAATGTCTCGGGGACTTGATATCGATTTCAATCGGATACGATTTCATCTAATGCTTTTTATTTTGTATTATTGTTTTTTTATTGGCAGATAATATAAAATACTTCATTGTTTTACTGAACGTAAGTGAATATTATCATAAATATATTAAGTAAATTCTTAATTAAATAATGGCTAGTAATATTACTTAAATAAAGAATAGTAATATTGAAATCGGAAATACGTACATTTCACGGTTAGTTTGCATAGGGAGTTAACAGCTCGTAATGACTTCCAGTTATTTGTATGTACATATATTGCCAACATTTTTACAATCTCTGCAAATAATAATGTGAATAGGTTTACGATTTAATGCCATTTATTTCAAGAGAGGTCTGAGTAAAGATAATAAAATTCATACCACTAATGTACATCATGATCGCGTTTCCTAAAGGAATGCCTTTGTTAATAGTCGATATCAAATTTCATGGAGGAAAGATTTCCTTTTCTTTTTCATATTCACTTGAAAATTTTTATGTCATGTCTGAAACATTTAAAAAAAATTTTTTTCATAGCCAAGGAACAGTTATTTCTAAAGCATTGTTAGCTTCGTAACAGAGTCAAACTATCATATTGTTCGCTAACTGTTCATTAGCTAAATAATGTTCTTGTGATTCTTTTAAAAATAATGTTGATAACGAATGTAAGGTTTTTAGGGCGGGTATGAGGTCTTAATGGTCTAATTAAGAATTTAGAATTTAGAATGAAAGCCAAATTGATAATTATTCTAATGAGGTATAATTGAGAATAAATAATGTGACCTGCCTTACATAACTAATACGTCCCACACAAGCAAGGCCAATGGAAACAAGCAGGTGACAAAAAACAAAGATCATTTAACAATAACAACAATATGATTTGTTAATAATGAGTGATAAATTACAATTAACAAATGATGTAAAGAATGTGCAGTCTCTAATTTAGTAGCTGAATCAACTTCAACTTCTGCAGCTATGTTTAGATCAAGCGGCTCGATGGTATACAACCAATAACACTGTTCAACAAAAATGCACTTTAGAATTCTTTCTATGATCAAAATAGCTGAACTACATTAATTTTGGATCGAGAAAAACGAATATAACATCAGATTTTGTTTGTTAGCTCTAGTTTTTAAGATATACTAATTTCAAATAGAATTACTAAAAATATACTTCGAAATTCTTTCCTTTCTGAAAATAGCTAAACTACCCTAATTTTGGATCGAGAATGTGACATTAGATATTGATTAGTTTAGTTAACATTAGATTCTGGTATTATAGCTTCACTAACCTCAAATAAAAGGACTTATTCACTTGAGCGTCTTCTCTTTCCTTGTCGCTTGTACTCCTTTTTTGGGTTGTCTCTTGTCACTGTCAAACAGTAGTCTGCAAAGCATAGAAGTGTTCCATTTTCCCTGATACCTTCGTTCCATTTGCGAAATGTCCTGATGGAATCGCTCTCCATGTTCGTCACTTACTCAAAATTTTTCCTTATAACTTGAATGGGCTAAATCTGAGAACCAAGAACTAACTGGAAGTTTTAAATGTCATTTTCGTTTTTCCATAATGAAATGAATCAGAAATAGCTATTTTCAAGTCTGAAAAATTTTCATTGTTGACCGGTGTAATCTATCTTTTAATATATCCAAGTGTAATAAAATTACATTACTAGAAGGTATCGACTTATTCAATTCCAATATACGATCTTTGGAACTACAATAGAAAGTTTCTCAGTTATCAGAGACCTTGGGTTCTTTTGGATACCCGCTTGTTCTTTAGTAACCATGTCAACTTTATGACTGCTCTAGCTAATCGGTGGCTTCGTTAAATCACCTGCATTTCGGAGAGCTTTCGTGACCCCACAACCTTCATCAGATCATTTGATGCGTTTGTTCTATCACGGTTGGATTATGCTTCAGTTGAATGGAACTGTCTTGGAATCGCGAACATACAACAACTGGAAGGTATACAAAAAAAGTTTATTCACATTTTACAGCGGCGCTTATATCCTAATGGTGGTTTTTATGAATATCGAGTTTGTGCTTTCTTACATAATCATTTAACACTTCACTGGAGACGTCTCTTTGATGACCTAGTTTTTGTTTGTCTGATTTCGCTTTAGTTGATTTTGTGGCATGTATGCGATTCAATGTTCTTACATATTATTTTCGGGATTACCCGATTTTTAGCTGTAATGATGTTCGGTCCAAAGACCCACTAATTAGATTACAAACTCTATATGATAAAATATTTAATGATTTTGATCTTCATTTCTCTTCAATTGAAGAATTTTGTAAAAAACTTTTAATTTATTGATTTCAACATATTTAAAATTGAACAATTATTCTTTTCTCTTTTATCGCTTTCATTGTATTAGGCATTCTGCTGTTCAATGTATTTAATAAATAAATAAATAAATAATTAAATAAATAAATAACAAATACACAATGGTCAATTATCTTTATATTCTATCCTAATCCTGTTTTCCGCTAGATGTTTCCGAATGAATCTGAGTGCAACTAAATGTACACTGAGTTAGCAAAACTCATGGGATAGCAAGCACATTGATTGATGGGCATGGCTCACGAATTCACAGGGGTAACGGATTCTGGGAATGGACCATTAGACGTTGTGGGAAGAGCTTGGATAAGTGATTAATCAGAAATGGCACGTCGTCGCGAGTTGACGTCTTTTGAACGGGGTATGATAGTAGGTGCCCGACGCATGGGATGTTCCATTTCGGCCGTGGTGCAGGGATTTGGCTTTCCCCGCTCAACTGTCTCCAGGGTGTATCGGGAATGGCTGGATGAAGGCATCACAGTCCACAACAGGTACCATACCGGGCGTCCAGCTGCCCTGAATGATCGTGACCGGCGACACCTGGGACGAATGATTCAGAGAGACAGGAGCGCAACAGTGCAGCAAATCACAGACCAGTTCAATACTGGCCGCACTAGAAACGTCTCTCGGTGGACAATCCGTCGGAATCTGCATGCCCTCGGCTTACCCAGCGTCATCGGACACTCCGGCGTGCATTTGCCACCAACCATCTTGGCTGGACTCTGCAAGAGTGGCGTAACGTCATATGGTCAGATGAGTCACGATATCAACTGTACCACGCTGATGGGAGGCACCGTGTGTGGCGCAGACCTCACGAAACGATGGATCCCGCATGCCAACAGGTGGTGGGGCGTCAGTGGTGGTCTGGGGTGCATTTTCCTGGTTTGGAATGGGCCCTCTGGTTATCCTGGACCAAACGTTGAATGGTCCACGGTATCGTCAACTCATCGGAGACCATCTGCACCCGTTTTTGATATTTCAACACCCTGACGACGTAGCAGTCTTTCAAGATGACAATGCTCCACCTCATCGCTCCAATGTCGTCCGCGAATGGTTCGAGGAGCATGCAGGAGAGGTCCAACGACTGAGCTGGCCAGCCCGGAGCCCTGACATGAATCCCATCGAGCATATCTGGGATGCTGTTGAAGTCAGGCTCCGGGCACTGGATCATCCGCCCATGAACGGGCAGCAACTATCTTCGGCTCTGCAGACTATCTGGTGTCAACTGCCTCCAGAAGTGTACCAGGGACTTGCAGACTCACTACCACGCCGTATTGCTGCACTCCACAGGGCCAGAGGTGGCCCGACTAGATATTAAGTAACTATCCCATGAGCTTTGCTAACTCAATGTATAATAAAAGCATAACTTCAAAACGTAATATAGCTAACAATAAGAAACAAGAATGATTTTACTGCCAAAGCGATAAAGGGAGCAAATTTTCGTGTTACAGCATCATACATGGAATTAATCTACATTTTAAAACACATTAGAAAAAATATATAAATATGAAAACTAAATTGTAAATTACTACTTAAGCAAACTAATGTAAAGAGAGAATTTGAACGAATAAACTTGAAGAACTGGAGAGTGAAGTTATTCTTTATATATTTGAACAAATAAAAGTTCTTTAATTTGTACGCAGTCCCACATAATGTTAAACAAAGTGAGCCGCAATTGCTGAAACGTTATGTGTAGACATCTATTATTTTTTCATTTTCAATTCTAAAGTGTTTCTACGTTATCATCTACTATTGAAGCAAGCGATTAACTACTATTAATTAGCAATATGTCTCAGAGTAATCAGTTTTAGATACTATTAAGCCTAACAGCAATATGCTCTTGATACCAATAAGCTACAGATAACAATAGGTTTAACAAGTCGTAAGGAGTTGCTTGTTATACTAAGGTGCGTCACATAAGTATTAGAGGCAAGGCAAGCAGGCTTACAGTTGTGAAATTTACACTACATGATCAAAGGAGTTGGAACACCTGTTGCTCTACCGTAATGCCGCAAAAAGCTTCAATCAGTAGTGTGTAGGACAACCCCGAGCTGCTATCACTGCCTCCACCCTACATGGCATACTGTCCACAAGTTTACGGTATGTGTCCACAGGTATTGACCTCCATTCCTCGAGGAGTGTCGTGGTCAGTTCCTGGACAGATGTAGGGTGAACCATCCTGGATCTCACACGTCGTTCCAATTCGTCCCAAAGATGTTCGATGGAGTTAAGATCAGGATTCTCGGCGGGCCAATCCAGTTCTTCAGCCCGCATCTCGTCAAACCAGTCAGATATGGATCTTGCTCTATGGCAAGGCGAATTGTCGTGCTGGAAGAGGAACGGCCCATCACCGAAGTGTTCCCACAGCGCTGGAAATGCCCCGTTATCCAAAATGGTCCTGTAGCCATCAGCATTGACGTTTCCGTCCACCTTGATGAGCGGGCCCAGTCTAGTCCAGGAGAAACACCCCCAGACCATCACTCCACCACCACCAAACTTCACTGTTGGAACAATACATTCCGGCAGGAAGCGCTCTCCAGGCATTCGCCAGACCCAGACTCTGCCATCTGATTTCCACAACGTAAACCGTGATTCATCGCTCCATTCCACACTTCTCCATTGGTCCAGTGTCCCGTTCCTAAGTTCTTTGCACCACTCCAGGTGACGTTTAGCATTGGCTGGAGTGATGTGGGGCTTGTGGGCAGCTGCTCTTCCATTGATAATATGTCATTTGTTCTACAATTCAACTGTGCTTGAAATGGATCATTCCATTAAAAAAAATTATTTAAATTTTGTTGTTAACTTTAAATGAGTTTTTTTCATGAAATGACCCATTTCCATGTGTTCACAGGGGTGTCCCAACTCCTTTGATCATGTAGTGTATGTTTTGAGGCTTATAAGCATTTTTGGAAGAAATGGATACATTCAAATAAGCTTAATTGCCTTTGAGAATCGTTCTATTTTATATTGGTTTGCCTTAAAAATTCATTACATCTTTTCTGGAACTCAATGATCATCAGTGACGGTTATCCATGCCTCTACCTTCCCCAACACCGAGTTTTTAGTCAGGTCGTCGACAAATGCCCTCAATTTCAAGCAAAGACTATCGCGGGTGTATGCATCGAAGTTTCGTACGGGGCCAGCTGTTATGTTATTTTAGTAACCTGGATTACATGTAAATGTGATGAAGAGATCTGGTTTCCCGAACTTGGTTACCATGGCCATTGCATCTTGGTAGTTTTTCTGCAATGCGCGTTTGCTCTCGATAAATGACTTAGGTAGAACACAGACCTTTCCTGCCCTTTCATATTAAAGTTATCAGCCTAATTATGAACGAAATCCATCAAGTCAAGTGCAGCCTCCACTTGCAAAGTCTTCTGATTTTCTTTCACCCAGTGTAGACGGTCTCCTTCAACTTACAAAACGCGTCCACAATATACTGCAGAGTGCAACACTGGATTAAACAGTCCTGGCCTTTTGTACAGTTTGTAGTAGTAGAAGGCTAACATGCTGACTATCGTCCCTTCAGTGCTCCTGAATTTCATCTTCCAGCCTTCTTCTCCATGAGTCATTATTCACAGTTAGGACTCAAAATTGACATGTATTGTCTGTTGTTCCCCGTGCTCGGGTAGATGCTTAATTCTCGCTCAAATAGTGGTTGGTTTTCCATCGTCGTCTTCAAACACTTCTGCTACCTCATTGACAGTTGGCAAATTATATCTTATGGGATAGTGCTGTATTATCCACATTTGAACATTTCCTGTATAGCGGACACAGATACCCTTCATTATCTTGTACAGGGTGTTGCAAAAATATACAGAACAGTACTGCTGGATAACCTATCCTCTCGCTTCAGGGGCCGCTTCTTAAAATGATAATTGGGAAATTTTTTTGTTAACCCATTTACGCCGATATTAGTAAAAATGGGAATTAAGACTTCATATCTTACATTTATTTTCTGTAGCATGTAAAGACATAAAAATAATTTACAAAGACATAAATAAATTACATCTATGGACGACAGCATATAATTTTAAATAAAATACAAATCGGCAACGGGGCAGGAATTGATGTCACTACTTAATTATTTGTTAAGTGAATTAAAAGTAAAAATTAAAATTAATTTTTAATTTTTATTTTTATTTTTAAGTTATCATGGAGCATGTTTAAATTTTAAGTATCATGAAATAATTGATTATTTATTGGACTGCATTTTCATTTCATCGAAATTTTTATTATAAACTTTTCGGACTTTTCGGACCTTACTTTCAAAATTAAAAATTTTTCTTCATTATCATTTCATATTGTCACCTTTTAAATAAGTTCCGAGTCAACAATGAAGTCCGTTTCTATGAGGTGTGAAAATTATTGCCAGGATAATGGACTTGAGATTACTTGGACTGTTAAAAATTTTGTTATTTAATCACTTTTTAAATTTTATTAGTTTTAAGTGGATGCCCCCTTACCGTGGGTCAGGGGTTTGGGTGCTTCAGGGATTCTGTGAGCTATGCTGGTTGTAGCACGGCTACCTTAGGGTCACCCTTACCAGAAAGGTCATGGTTGAGAAGTGAGACGAAGAGTATCCAAACAAACATATCTCATGATGTTGACAAATAAGAGAATTTATACTGCATCGGGTGTGGCGCAGGTTAAAGTCACCCGCGTTCGGGATTTAGGCAGAGGCTCTCGTTCGAAAAATAGTCGACAGTCTCCCGGCTGTTATCTCGGAGCAATGCCTCCGAGAAGCCCCACCCGTGCACTCGCTATGCGCTTGGGGAAACGGTCGGGGGCAGCGCATGCCTTTACCCAGGAGGAGAAACTGGTAAAGCGACAACGGGATCGGGTGCTGTCAATCGGCACTTGGAACGTATTCTCCATGACAGGAAAGGAATCAGAGTTAGTGGAGGAAGCCAAACGGTATCGACTGGATATCATAGGTATTACCTCTACGAAACGTCCAGGTTCTGGAACTGTAGACTTAGAAGGAGGGTGGAAGCTTTTCTACTCTGGTGTCAACCCTAACATGACTGCCCAGGCGGGAGTGGGGATACTCACAAGTCCCCGGCTGGCAGATTATGTTGCAGATTGGACCCCCTTAGGTGGAAGACTGTGTCTCCTGAGGCTTCAGATAGGGAAACGGTCTCTCTCTCTATTCGTTGCATATGCTCCGAATGCAGTCACAGAGTACCCACTTTTTCTAGATGAAGTTGATGCTGCTCTTAGCAGGAGAGGGAGTGCAGATTCTGTCATCCTGATGGGCGACTTCAATGCACACGTAGGGGCTGATGACCAAACGTGGAGGGGCGTGATTGGGAGGAATGGTGACCCCGATTTAAATGCGAATGGGAGGTGCTTGTTGGATCTCTGTTGCAACAATGGACTTTCCATCACAAACACCTTCTTCCAGCACAGGGATGTCCATAAGCATACCTGGTACAGGGATGCAATGGACCAGAAGTCACTGATTGATTTTGTAATTGTTTCAGCTGACTTATTCCGATCAGTGTTGGATACTCGTGTGAGAAGAGGGGCAGAACTATCAACTGATCACCACCTTGTTGTCTGCACTTTGCGGTTCTCTGAATCCATGCCAACCAAGCGAAATACTAGGTTCAGACAAACTTGGCGCATCAAATGGGAGGCACTGGAGGATAGAGCTGTGAGGAAGACCTTTGCAGATAGCATATCTTCAAGTTTCAAAGAACTACCCAGTGATCGTGGTACTGTTGAAGAGGAGTGGCAGTTGTTTAAAACTGCTGTGATTACTTCGGCTGCTTTATGCTGTGGTCGTAAGCGGCTGAGTGTGGCGCAGGGCGGTGAGAAAAGGACTGCATGGTGGAACGATGAAGTACAAGAAGCTGTCAAGGCAAAGAAGGAAGCTTATTTGCTATGGCTTGCAAATAAGTCAACTTCGAGTCGAGTGCGGTACACTGAGGCGCGAAAAGCAGCAGCAAAGACAGTATCAACAGCTAAAGCCAAGGCCTGGGAGAAGTTCGGGGAGAAATTGGAGGCAGACTATGGTTCGGCAAACAAGGTGTTCTGGCAGACCGTGCGCCGCCTCCGTGGAAAGAAGTCTCTTTCATCACAAACTATTAAGAGTTCAGATGGGAGGCTTCTGAAAACGGAGGAGAGCGTATTGCATAGGTGGAAGGAATACTTTGCATCTCTTCTTAATCCGGTGACAACAACAACTGAGGCATACGAGGTGCACCTTGGAGCGGAGAATAGTCACGGTAGTATCACTGAAACAGAAGTCAGATGGGCAATTAAGTCCCTGAAGACTGGCAAAGCTGCAGGTGATGATGAAATCCGGTCCGAGATGTTAAAGGCCTTAAATCAGGATGGTATCCTGTGGCTGACTCGAGTGTGTCAGGTTGCTTGGATATCTGGACAGGCCCCTAAGCAATGGCAGACAGGAATTGTGATCCCTATCTTCAAAAAGGGAGACCAGAGAGATTGCAACAACTATCGAGGCATCTCTTTGCTCAGCATTCCTGGGAAAGTGTACGCTAAGTGTCTGGAGAAGAGAAGTCGGGAAATAGTCGACTCCAAACTGTCGGGGGAGCAGTGTGGTTTCCGACCTGGCCGAAGCACGACGGATCACATCTTTGCTCTAAGGCAAATCTTTGAGAAATCCTGGGAGTATGCAAAAGAGGTCTACGCTTGCTTTGTGGACCTCGAAAAAGCATATGACAGGGTTCCTCGGGAGAAGCTCTGGAAAGTGTTGCAAGAGTATGGAGTGGATGGGCAATTACTGGTTGCTATCATGTCTCTGTACGAAAGCTCTGAGATGTGTGTCCGGATAAATGGCATTAAGTCAAGACCGTTCACCGTGGGTGTTGGACTCCGCCAAGGGTGCGTACTGTCGCCCATCTTGTTCATTATCTTTATGGACTGGATAGACAGGGGCAGCAGAGGCGATGAGCGTGTTTGTGTGGGCGACTGCCTGGTGGAGAGGTTGCTCTTTGCGGACGACCTTGTCCTGCTTGGGTCTTCTCACACGAACCTTCAGCATGCACTAGACCGGTTTGCAGCCAAATGTGAAGAAGCTGGGATGAAGATCAGTGTGGCTAAAACCGAAGCTCTGGTTCTTTCAAGACAGCCTACTCAGTGCGCTCTTCATGTTAGGGGAGCCTCATTGAGACAGGTGGAGAAGTTCAAGTATCTCGGGATTGCATTCACGAGTGATGGACGGCAGGAGAAAGAATTGGATGCTCGGATCGGTGCAGCAAGCTGTGTCAGACGTGAACTGTGGCGATCCGTGGTAACGAAACGAGAGCTGGGTAACAAAGCCAAGCTCTCCGTCTTCAAATCTATCTTTGTCCCCATTCTCACCTATGGTCATGAGGCTTGGGTAATGACCGAAAGAGTGTGATCGCGGGTACAAGAGGCCGAAATGAGATTCCTGAGAGGTGTGGCAGGTGTTACCCTACTAGATAGAGTGTACAGCAGCACAGTAAGGGAATCTTTAGGTGTTGAGCCGCTACTTCTCCGCATTGAGAGATCTCAGTTGCGCTGGTATGGCCACGTGATACGGATGCCGCAAACTAGTCTTCCTAGGCAGTTGTTATTTTCCAAGCCGGTGGGTAAGAGACCAAGGGGTCGGCCTAGAACCAGGTGGCTAGACTACATGGAGAATCTGGGTTCGAGTCGCTTGGATATTACCAGGGAGGACATGCGCCTGATGGCGGAAGATCGCGATCGCTGGAGATCCTCCATAGGGCTGCTGCCCCCGCGACCCTAACGGATAAGCGGGTTTGAAAAGTAAGTAAGTAAGTAAGTAAGTATTAGTTTTAAGTCTCTTTTTAATTATATTCTTGTAATTTTTTATTTCTTTGTAAAAAATTTTTTATATCTTTACATGCTACAGAATAAAAATTTAAAATATGAAGTCTCAATTTCCATTTTTAATAATTTTGGCGTAAATGTTTTAACAAAATAAAATTCCCAATTATCTTTTTATGAAGCAGCCCCTGAAGCGAAAGGATAGGCTACCCAGCAGTACTGTCCTGTATATTTATGTAACACCCTGTATGCACGTGCAAAAGGGTTGATGTTTCTGATGTTCCTATGAAATTTAGGTTTGAGAATCAGGACCATTTATGTTGAAATTGCGTGGGCAACAGAAACTCATGCACCGGTGTCTATTTAACTCTATTTCTGTCGAGTTATAAACAAAAAAGAATTGGTATAACCACAAAGGCATTGATGATATGACCATTAAATTAGGCTTACATTATTCTTACTCAAAGAACAAAAATGCTTTGTAGTGTATTCTACATTTGAGCATCACTTCATTTATCTTAGAAATATACGTCAATGTATATTTACAAATACATAATGCTAATTATCTAACAAAATTCCACGGAATACACAGTTATAAATATAATTTTTATATGATGTATAAAGATCATTGGAGAATATTTTTCCTTGCTTGGAACACGATCTGAATTGAAATCTAACAAGATAAGAGGAAGAGGGGTGTTTTTTTTTCAAACCAAGCTTTTATAATGTTTTATTTAGTGGCAACAATAAATCTTAATTTTGCAACAATAAACAACAAAGGATACATTGAACTCTCGCCATAACGAATTGTCCAATTGTACAACAAACAATTCGTAGTAATGAATTAGTACCATTAGAATATGAAGCAATGAACCCATTTGAAAAATTTTTTCTTTATCATAAATTGTCATCGATTACTCATACTTTAATATTTACGTGGCTTTATAAATTTTCTATATAGATATATCTAATTGGATTCTGCGGGTTAAAGAACTTAATTAAAATTCAGTCTTGGCATCATAAAGCGCCCTGTGTATGTGTGTCAAGTTTCAGCTCCCTATCTTGTCGGGAACTTGGTTTAATATTAATTACAAGATTTGACCTAAACAAACTAACATTGCAAGTTTAATAAAAGCGTTTAATAAAAATCTGCTTTGTTTACCCAAGGCATGTAAACAAAGCAGAGTGAACAATAATTGTTGTCAGCTCCACTTCCGCAGTGGCACGCCAGACAAGTTAACAAAGCAGAGTGAACAATTGTTGCAAGTTCCGTCTCGTGTACCACTTCAGACTTTAGAGAAAGAAAGATGGGACCAATCATATTTTCCCTTGCCTGCAAGAAACAAAATAAAATAATTAAGACATTAGAGAGTTAGTTTTTTTTCGTTAAGAGAAATTTTTCGTACGAAAACGAAAAAATTTGACGTCACTTCCATTAAAGTTAGTCGATTCTCGTATGTTAAAAAATTTTTCACGAAAAAAGTTTTCGATCTCGTTGGCAAATGTCGTTTGCGTAACGAGATCCTTGTTCATGCGCAGTTTGTGCATAGTGAGAACATCCGGCCAAAAATCCTCCATCTTAGTCCTCTCGCTTAGTCTCATATTCATCTCATACATCAGTCGTCATAAGATTTGTTCAGGTGTCATTTGTTTTATCTTTCTGCGCTTTATAAAATGGCTGAAAATTTAAACCTCAATATTTAATAGTGTCTAAGATATCGGCCTTCGAAGGGTGGAAATTTCGAAAAAATACAGAATTTCCAAATTTATGCCTAATAAACACGAGAAAAATTATAGAAACCGTCACAGGAATATAGATCGAGAGATGGGGAATCCAAAAAGACCCGGATGTTGGATGTTGAGCATCAATGGGCTCAACAGGAACGCCTCAAAGCTGAGGCGCCGCGTCTCCAAGATGAACTATAGCTCGATACGAATGCCCCTTATAACTGAGAGTTCGACGCAAATAACATATCTAATGACATAAACGTTTCTACATGGAGTGATAGAATTCAACCAGTGGAAGTCCATAATGAGCCATAACCGTCAACATTAACAGCATCTTCATCAAATATGATTTAAGTAAGGAGCGACATATATGCGATAATTTGGGAGGCTGAATTCATATTTCGTTTTATATTCGTTAACAATGAATTTGGATATTCATGTTAGTTTGAGAAGGACTTAAAGCACCCACATAACAGTAGTGTGATATGTTTGCTCCATCAGTTTCATCAATGCGATGTGAATGATTTCATGCTGTGCATTCATTGTAATTAAAATTTAAAACTATTAGACACGCTGCAGATGTATGCCTAAGACGCGGGATGTAGTATCTTCTGCGTCAACCATTTGATGAGCCACATTTGTAGACTAGTCGCCAACATTTCGACAGTTTTTGCCAGAACAGATACATAAAGCTAAGAAGAAATGTGCAGTGATGGACAAAGAAGATTTAGATAAAATTCAACAGGCTAAATTTATGAATCAAAAATATGATGAGAGACCGGCAGAATTAGATGGCATAAGTTTAGCTCATTTTATTGCATGGTATACACCAGTAATGAATATAAGACATATCAAGAGAAAAGATGTTGATGATACTGATGGCCATGAAGCCACTGAACAGCTAAATACTGATAATGAAAACGATGTAGATCATGACAGTTTGAGTTCAGACACCAGTAGATATAGACGCAGAAATGTGGGCACAGACTGCTTAGATACCGTCATTATAGCATCGATGACACAATCAATTACAAGCCTGAAATGGTTACATTGTTCTATCTATTTCGCAATGAAGTTGTAAATGTATTAGACGTACACAAATTCATCCAATTATACGATGCGAACGAGCTGAACATTTTAGTCAGAAGGAAAGCAACAGATATAGATGCATTGATGGAAGAACTTAGAGAACTGTACAAGAAAGACGACGACATTGCAAACAACTTGTAAAGAGAACAAAATGAAAGATGAGTAGACTCGAAGTGTTGTTGGCGAGGCGGGTTATGAGAACAACGATGAATTCGAATACGAGACCGACAAGGCTATCGCACTTGTAAGTGTAGCAATGTGATGTCCAAACACCTGCAGGGTAATGTGAATAGAGAGAGTTGATCTTAGAATTTATACCCAGAATATTCACACGCGATAGCGAATGCATACATATGTACTTGGCCCGTATTGCTGGCAATGGCAAAATATTTACGATAGAAATTAATCATGGAAACATTAAACCTTAAATTGATTCGGACAACGGCAGAATACAATTCGTAATGCTTATATAGTCTGTGCGTCCACTGGTAAGGCTGCAGTGAACTTGAACCTGAACACTCTGCACTGTTTAGAAACTGTACACTCTGTATTTTGGAATCACACCGCAGAGCAAAAGGGTCAGTGGATTGACTCCTAAGGTCCTACAGCAATATCATAGCCAGTTCCTTTCTGTGAAATGTGTAATAATTGATAAGATAAATATGGTCAGCTCAGACGAGTGATGCCCAATATCATCGTTAATTCATTTCACTTGTCACGAGTGATGTGCCAGAGTAATGAATTATTCTCAACTAGACTGACCAAGATCGGCAATGGTGAAAGATTGCTTCCTCAGGAGAAAGCAGTTGATTTAGAGAAGATTTAAAAGTAAACAATGGTGCATGGAAAATTTGCTCTATGTAGTTAGGCTGTTTCAACGCAACAACAGCGTTCATGCTCCCAACAAGAATGCTATCATGTGTAATAAGTTGTTTTGCCAGTAATAAAATTAATGGTTATGGCCGCAGAAGTGAATTAGACCCAGCAAGAACAAAACTACACAAGATGGGTATTGTCGAATTAGGAGGCTTGCAATAACCTACCTATTGACTCACCGTACATGTTGAGAGTGAACATCGTTGTGGACGATGGATTTGAAAACGGTGCGATTGCTATCTCACTCCAAAGAGTCAAGCACCTTCGATGAAAAAGTTCAGAGACGAATACAAGAGATTGAAATCGCACATGCTGCTAACATTCATCAAACGCGTTAAAAATTTCATATTAAAAATACAAACAACGATACTATTAGCTATAACAACGAAGATGATTCCATTGAACAACAGAATATTTTAAATGTTATAGTTACCAATCTCAATGCACAGTATTTAGTAGCGTATGCACAGTACTTATTACATCTGATTACTTGGCACTAAGTGAGACTTGGATGAATGCAGGTGAACCTGTACATGGATTAGAATTTAGGACACAAATGAATCAGTCTGGTTGTAAAAGATCCGATTCACTCACCAAAAATGGTGTAATAAGTTATAGGAAAGCAGGCGGTGTTGCGATCTTCAGAAATATTAGCTCTTTAACCGAATGCGAGCATACACTGATAGATGACTGATTGACGCTGGTATCGGTAATATTTGGAGACTTCAATGTAGATGCTATATTTAACTTGAATAAAATTCGTCGCTTTCCTTTCGTCGTAGTTTTATTTTATTTAATAGAAAATTACCATGACCGACTCAGAATATCAAAAAGGACAATCTGATAATTTGCCGAAGATCGACGTAAGCGTTGCGGATTTTTTTTAGAAGTGACGAACGTTATGTTTTGGCCGAAAATTAGAAAGATTAAAGCCATTTCCTTGGCTGACATTCTCATTCTTTCTAAGAACTTACAAAATATTTTTTAATATCCCTGTAAACCTAAAAGATCGGGAAGAAAATATTCTTATTTTGAAGGAAAGATTTATAACTTTTCAACAAGCTGGAGCAACGTGTCATACCGCTACTTTTACCAAATGCGGGCTGAAAGAGAGAGACATTCAAGTACTTCTTTGGCCTGCCAAAAGTCCCGATTTGTCACCCACTGAGAATATACTGTATTGTCACAAATGAAAAAACGTGTTCAGATAAGGAAACCTCGCGCTAAACAAGATTTGGAGAACGTTTTGATTAAGGAATGGTCTAATATCAGTCCTGAATTATGTACAAACCTTGTTGCCAGCATGTCTCACCGCATTGCAGCAGTTATCAAAGCAAGGGTAATGTAACAAAATATTAATCAGTGATTGACAGTGTTCCTAACTTAGTGAAACACTGTTCCAAGCTTTGATGCCGTATAACTTTCTTTTCTTTTGACATGTGTTAATGCTAATTTGTTCTATGACTGTGCTTGTATACTACTATTGTAATCTAAACTCGAAATGCCTGTTAAACTTTGTATTTTGCAAAAAAAAAAAAAAATAAAATGTTTAGCAAGGACATGAAAGTGCAGGGTGGTCTTAACATTTTGAAACTGACTGTAGTAGTGGCAAGCCACCGCATAGTACAGTATATCCGAAACTACGGTAATAAAAGCAGATCTCTTATTTTTATTAAGATTTAAAATAAAAAAAAAATCTTTCAGGAATGTACCATACAAAAAATATATTTAAGCGGCTGTAAATATATGCTTAAATATATTTTTGTATAGTGTATTTCAGAAAGTTTGTTTTATTTTAAATCTTAATAAAAAGTTTACTCTCCCTTATGTTTTTTTTTTTTTAATTGTACTTCACATCTTGTAAACATTGTTACAAGTTAAAAACTTTTTCACATTGTTAAAAGTTAAAAACTTTTAACTTGTGAAATTGTAAATTTTAGTGAACATTGTAATTGGGGAAAACTCTAGTGCTCACAGTAAATAAAATAAATAAGTAAATAAGTTGCTATTCAGTCTCCCTACCCCCACCCCACCTCCCCATCTTCTTTGGAACCCCCACCCCACCTCCCCATCTTCTTTGGAACCCTCACCCCACCTCCCCATCTTCTTTGGAACCCCCACCCCACCTCTCCATCTTCTTTGGAACCCCCACCCTGTTAATTTTTTATTGACAAGTTGTTAGATTTTTTAAATCATATAATGCACATGTGCTTTTATTTAATTACATGATATGCATTTAAAATATTAAGTAAAAAACCTTCGTCGAAATGGTCTTCACAAAAAAACACTGTCGATTTCTCTCCGATAGCGTGACGAGTGTTATTCTTTCTCACTGCCGAAAATAATTTTTCTCTTCTGAGGGTTTTTAGGACCTGTTAAAATTTTTTTATCAAGTACCGACTTTGAAGTGTTTGTACAGATGCGTACGAAACACCATCTGGGTTTGTACACGGTTTTCTTGTCGATATTTTCAGGAGACGTAGTGCTGTCAACGAAGGAGAAAGACATAGACTCAGGATTGCAGGAGGTTCGTGACATCACGGCAGAGTGTGCTATGACATAACGTTTTTATGAGGTCCTATCTTTCATAATTTTTAAAAAAATAACTATACACTTTTAGAATAAATGGACAAGTGCGAGTCGAACTCACGTGGAGAGGGTTCCGTACAATGAATATATTATCTATCATGTTATCTATCATGAAGATTTTTGTGGTAACTAAAAAAAAGTACGTATCGTACGAGATTGTAGAGGGAAATTGCTGAATATATTGTCTATTGCTGAATTCTGTCTTGTCGTATATTCTTGAATATGTGGGCTAAGATCGAGTGATAGAAGATATTCTGGTATTTCATTTTTTGATTTGTCCTTAAAATTAATATTGAAGCCTCCTGCTATAATAATCTTTTCGTGTGCACTGATAGCATTCTTAATGCATTCGACGGCAAGTTTTGGAAGGCATTTTGGTGATTTATATACGGTTAAGAATTGAACACCAAACGCTTTGAATTGGAGGTATTCACAATGCCCACCCCATCGACTATCTATAAATAAATAATGAAAAATAGGAAAGAAAATATCCGCAGCCTGGGCTCGAACCAGGAACCTTATAAATAAAACCTGAAGAAAATTAGAATTCAGGTCATCAGGCAGAGCTCTCTGGCCGAATTCGTCTATTATCATCTCATAAACACTTCGGTTTTCATACCCATGAACTACTCTAAGTAAGAAATTAAACTCCTCCACTGTATCTTCCTCAACATACCTACCACCACCCAAAAGATAATTCAGGGCGTACTCAGGGGAGGGGGGGGGGGACTTATTCCACTGAGCATTCAGGGTTCTGGGAAGCGAAGCTTCCCAATTGGCTTTGTGTATGGCAGCAGGTTTCGGGATCTATCTTTAAAATACGTCATTGTAAAACACTATATAAAGAAAGTATGCACAATCACAGCCTACATGATTAGAGACAGCCTGTCCAATAGCGAGATTTACAGTGTCGCAAAAACTGGCATCCGCTTGCTTGTTTTCGCCACCTGAGGGCGCTGCAATTGTGCTGTTTCCAGACCAGACGTTTAAACTACTTGTGTTGATCGTCCGAGAGAAACTAAAATATTTACAACTTTTAAGGTGATTTATGGAACAAAATGGTACACTGTTGTGTTCCTTTTTGCACGTCAGACTCAGCAAAGAAGGCAGGTGTAAGCTTTCACGAGTTTCCTGTGGATGAAAACCGCAAATCGTTATGGCTAAAGGCGATCAGCAGACAAAGTAAGATATTATCCATCAATTTTCTGTATACAATAAAATTTATTAGTATTAATTAATATAACTAGAGAAATGTTGCATTATAAAGATAATAAAAAATGAAAATTAAAAATTATGAATAGTAGGTAGCCAGAAACTCTAGATGGGGGAGGGGGGATCCGGACAAGAACCCTGCGGACAAAAATTCCAACTCCCATAGGACAAAATTTTATTCTAAAATTCTTCTTCTGGTTTACATCCATAATTTTTATTCTTTTGCATTTATTATATGTGGAGTTCGATATACAGGGTTCGTACACTTGATCAAAGATAAAATTCCATGACTTTTCCAAAACTTTTTAAGGCAATTCAATACAATGACTTTTCCAATCTTTTATATTTTTAAGAATAATATATTCATATCATTTATAAATAATTATTAAGTAAACATTAAATCTGTTCAAAAAACATTTTTTCAAAACTTTTCCAAAACTTAAGTCAGAAACCATTGATTTTCCAAAACTTTCCAGGCCTGGAATTTTTTTTTTTTTTTTTGATTTTCCAGGACTTTCCAGGTTTTTCATGACCCGTACGAACTCTGGATATAAGAAAAGTATATATTTAAAAAACAATATACAAAAATTAATTTTATGAAAATTATGGAAAATCGTTAAAAAGATTTTATGTAAACTTACAAGAAATATATTTATTAAAAAAAAAAACTTACTAGAGAAAATTCAATTTTATGGAAACTATAAAAAATATTCTATAATGAAAAATGTACAGGATCCCTGATAAAAGGATAATCCGAAAATTAGATTAAATTAGGTATTTTGCATTAAAAATGTTTAATTTGTTTTTCAGATGGAAAAGGAAGAAATTCTTCGCCATGGCAGCCGAATGATACTGCAAGAATTTGCAGCCTACACTTTCTTCCATCTGACTATAAAGAAAATTTGAAGTACCGCCGATTGTTGCTAAATGCTGTACCCAGCATTTTCCCTCACTACCCTGCTTACATGCAGAAGTCTACAAAACAGCCTCGTAGGTTTCTTCATAAACAAACATCTTCCCAGCCTACTAAAAGACAGCGCATTACTGAAATTGAGACCGCATCGGATGTTTGCATCGAAAGCGAACTCCAGGATCTTGATGATGAATTGTCCTGCAGTAATAACACTGATGACTGTGACGAAGATGATATTACATATCTTGATAGACCCCGAAGCCAATTAAGTACTTCTAGCACCACAAGTGATGTAAGCACAACAACCAGATTGACATCCTTCAAATTAAACAAGAAAAATGCTAAATATAAAAAACTTGTGAGAAAATATCGGCGTCTTTTCAACAGTTTGAAGAATGCAAAAAAGGAACTGAAGGAATTAGAGAAAACCAATAAGCAGTATGAAAAGAAAATTAGAAATTATAATATTGGGGCCATAGAAGATGCCTGCCATAAAAATGATCTCAGGGCAGAGTTTCTGATAGAGCAATTGCAAAGTTTTAAACACACAAAACCACGCTGGAACCACAGAACCATCAAATACTGTGTATTATGGTACAGTAAGTCTCCAGCAGCCTATCGATTTGTGCAAGAGGCAAACTTAATTAAAATACCGTCAAGAAGTTCATTAAAAAGGTACATTGGTTCTATATCAGGACAACACATCTCCAAGGTTATTAAACAAAGACTGCATTTTGAAGCATCCAAACTTCAACCTCTGGAGAAGATTGGCTCTCTTGTATTGGATGACATGACTATTAAGCCTATATATCAATATTTAAAAAAGGCTGATGAATTTGTAGGTGCCGTCTCTATCAAAGGACATGAAAAACCACCGGGAAGTGAACCAGAACTAGCAAATCACTTGTTGTGTTTTGTCTTTGTTGGTTTATCTACGAACTTTAAAATGCCAGTGGCATATTACTTTACTAATGGATTAAAGGCACGTGATCTGAAAAGCTTAACTCTTGATGCAATAACAGAAGTAGAAAAGGCAGGTTTCAAGATAATCAGGATTGTGGCAGACAACCATACAACAAACGTTAAACTATTCAGTTTATTGTCTGAACCTCATTCTAGACCGCAACCGGTGGTAACCCATCCATTTGATTCTAGCCGTGTCTTGTTTTTGTCATATGACCCATGTCATTTGATTAAGAACTTTCGATCACTTTTGCTATCATTTAACCGAGAAATGCAAAACAATGGAAAGGCTATCAGTCCCTATTTCATACGAGAATTATATAATCTTCAGAAGGATTCCATCATCAAACCTGTTCGAAGGCTTAGTTATAAGCATGTGTATCCTACCAATCTAGATAAGATGAATGTCCAACGAGCCCTGGACATTTTTAGCATTGATGTCATTAGTGCCTTAAAAGTTTTACAAACACACGGGGAAAAGTTTGGCATGAATCAGTTCAAGGATGCAGGAGGAACAACAGAATATATTGAAATGATCAGAAAATGGTTCAACATCATGAATGTTAAAAACAGATCTTATTATATTTTATCAAGAAACCCAGATGTGATGCACTTTTTTTCGGTTACAGACGAAAGATTAGCCTGGCTAGAACATGATTTTATTCAATATTTGACTTCTTGGAAGGATTCATGTAAAAATGAAAAGATTGAATTTCTGAGCAAGGAAACATATGATGCAGCATGTTTAACCACAATTTCTACTGTAAAATGTATCAAATATTTACTTGAAAATGGGTTTCATTATGTACTGACTTCGAAGTTCTCGTCTGATGCCATTGAAAATTTGTTTAGCACCATTCGACAACTTGGGGGCAGTAATGACCAAACAAATGCAGTTACTGTAATGCAGAGCTTGCATAAAGTGCTGGTAACTGGTTTAACGGCTGCATCTGTTTCAGCTAATGCCCCAAGCACATCTATAGAATGGTATTCAACAGAAGAAAGTGTCATAACTAATACAGAAGAACCTGTTGAACAGATCCTCGAAACATTGAAGCCACATGTTTCAGCATTAAGTGAAAGAATTGATCATGCTCCCATAGCGACTATTCAAAATGCAACTCTTGCATATATCGCTGGATATTTGTGCCGAATAGTCCATGAAAATGTACAATGCGCCATTTGTTCACAGCTTTTAAGTGTACCGCAGTCACCAGGGCCACTTATGGCTCTGATCAAAGAAAAGGACCTAGGAGGACTAATTTACCCAAAGAGTGAATTTGTTACGTTCATCCACAAGTTGGAGATAGTAATTAAAAAGTGTCTTCCTTACTTTTTGAATAAATGTAACGTTAGAAAACATCTTTGTCAGATTTTGTTGCCATGGATGAAGAAAAACCCTCTGTTCCATTGTGATGTTAAGGAACATCATGAAGAAATTTGTAAAAAAATTTTAGAAAAATTTTTGAAACTATATCTAGCAAATTATGCTAAATTAAAAAGTGACAAATTATTTAGAGAAAGTAAAATTTGTAAATTGAAGAAGAAGCCTTTATCTAGAAAAATAATAAAGTTGACTGCACATTGAAAAGTTGTATAAGTGTCTTATATTTTCTATTTTTTTTATCAACCATTTTATCAATACATGCATTAAGTTTATTTTATATTTGAATTATCATCCGAATAAAAATGAAACAAAAACTGAAGCCTTTGAACACTAAAAATTATTTGCTTTGTCATAAATAATAAAAATTATTAAAAAAATTATTTTTTAATTAAGAAACTAATTTTTGTTTTTCAAAGTTTTAAGTTTTTTTTTTAATATTTTTATTCGGTTGAGGATTGAAAAATAAAATTTTTTGGTTGATAAAATACGTTTAACTCAACGTTTAATTAATTTTTAATAAAAAAATGGTATGTAATATAATAATTTAATTACTATAAGCCAAAAACTTGGTTATAGAAGCTATTAATTAATAGTAAAATTATAAAAAATAATTTTATTTATCATTTTCAGTACCATTAAAAGCTATTCTCTTAAACATTCTATAGTGTTTAACAGCACAATAGCAGCGCCTCTCGTGACAATCTGAAATAACTGTCCTCAGAAAAACGGGACCATTTTTTTGAATAGGAATGCGCGAAGTGAACAGGCTGTCTCTAATCATGTAGGCTGTGGCACAATCCATTGTTGAAGGCAGCCATTTTGTATTCTTTTTATTATACGGTTTTATTTAACTTGCTTTTCTGTGTATCCGGATCAAATCTTGCAATCAATATTAAACCAACTTCATGAGAAGCTAGAGAACTGAAATTTGATTGCATACGCAGTACCGATGACAATGCATGTTAAAAAATTTGTTTCAAGTACTACGAATTGTCCAATTGCCACAACAAACACTTCATTATGACGAGGGTTAAATGTATCCGTTGTTTATTATTGCAAACTTAAGCTCTATTAGAGAGTTATTTTATTTCGTTACGAGAATTCGGTTACGAAAAATTCAAGCAGTGTATTCGTACAAAAATTTTTCGTTAACGGCAAATCTGCAATCTTCTGGTTTTTTTCGTATCGATGCGAATCGAAACAACCAACGAGATATAATACTAGGGTACAAGTGGCGCCATCTAGTGTCAGAAATGGGATATTTTTTAACGTTAGGAAATAAAGCAAGTACGCTAAATTCAACTGTATTAAGTGGGATTTCCATGTGCGCGTCAACGCGTCAAATGACGTCATTTTCTGCCCATATCGGCAGTTTCTACCAATTTCGCTGCCCTTGTTTAGCTGATTATATGGAAACACAAAAGCAGCGCGCTTAGACGCACTGCGAATTTTGGCAGGATTTCAAAGTAGAATCAGTTCAACTTTTGCTGCCGATTTGGGCAGAAAATGACGTCATTGATAGGATTCTACCAAGAACAGATGAGAATCCCCCCCCCCCCTTCATTCATCTCTGATTCTACGCTTGAAAATCTTTCACTCTGTTGTAACCTCCAGATTATTTGTTGGATTCTTCTATATAGAATAATATATAAAAATATATTTTTTATTGAACTAAAATTTTATTTATTTATTTAGGTACTTATTTGTGTATTTATTTATTTATTTATTTATTTATTTATTTATTTATTTATTTATTTTTAACTTAATTAAAAAGAAGGATGTTAAACGAGCTTCATTTGTTTTGTCGATGCATCGACTATCAGAATATTTATTTATTAAAATATTTCATAAAGATCAGTCAATGAATACAATATTAATATGGCTTCTTTGGTGGATTTTTGGATTATCATGGATAATCATAGATCACCATCGAACTTGATCTAGAAGCCCGAGAAGGCAGATAAACTTGAACAGTGTTTAAGTTTAAAAGGCACACGATGCATTTTCTTTATTGTGTGTAAAAATATATATTTTATTATTATTATTATTATTATTATTATTATTATTATTATTATTATT
>JAHWFO010061024.1:1604636-1622759 GCA_023313115.1 Rhysida immarginata | reverse complement strand
TGAACTTCAGGATAATTCTCTAATATTCTATTTGCTTTTAGAGAATTATCCTTTTTTGCTTTGATAAAGGATAGGCTCTATCCGAAATGTCAGCTCTTTATTTGATTTTTTAGTTTTATTTTGATTATACTTTTATATTTATTATTTTGTTATTTCAGTTGTATTTTAGTTGTATTTATTAACTATCTATTAATTTTACAAATTGTTAACGCCGGCTTGAAGAGATATTATAATAAAAAACATAATAAAAACGTGGTTTGAAAAAATCTTTTTTCTCTTACCTTGTCCATATATGATTGCATCTTATTTTGCAGCAAATTCAAACTTCAGAGGCACATTCCCCTCTAACTTTTTTCAAAAAGGAAGTGTTCAATCTGTGAGTATGAATTTACTGCAGAACACTTTCATAACAAGAAGCAATCATCATATAAAATAGAATCAAAATGGCTGCCTGAAAAAATGATTGTCCATCAGAACTGCTTATGAATGAAATTCAATCAGAAACATTTATGAAAACTTCATCAGTTCGATTTATAGAGATCCGGAATGACAGATCAGCTCAATGGTTGCGTGATCGCCTCTATGGCCGTGGACGACGAGGATTCTGAGATCACGTACTTCCTTCGGAAGGGAAGTAAAGCCGTTGGTTACGTGTAGTCGTTCGCCGGCTGCACGTTAAAGAACCCTTGCGAGGCAAAATTTGTGGCCCCTATAACGCCGGCCTGATATGACCTTAGTAGTTGAAAGGGACGTTAATACTAACCAAACCAAATCAAACCAAACCGGATTGACAGGATTTGAATTGTGGGCGAATTTATTTGCCTTAACTTCGATTTATAGAGGCTAACTTTTCTAAAAAAATTAGATTTATGGAGGTTCTATTACTTCGAATTACAGAGGTTTTAGTCCCAGAGCATAAGAGAATAGACTGAAACTACGAATTAGAGGGAATTAGATTTATTGACAGTAAAATTTTGTTGACAATAATTTGACCAGTAAAAACCAGTAAACATTTTCTTGACAATAAACCCATAGCAGATCTGTGTAACAGTAGAATGATTGTCTTAAATTATTCTCTTTTAAAAATACAGCAATGAGGATATTTTCATTCATTCATTCATTTCACCAGTTTTCCTTAATTGACCGTTTTTAGCACTATTCTTTTTAAAAACAAAATAAAAAAGAAATGCTAATTGAAGTTCCCTTCTGACAACAGGCTTAAGCTTTTCCAGCGGCGTCAAGCTGAATTTTTAGCCGATTGACGCAATTAACCGCTTGACTGGTGTCTTTTCCGATTATGTGCACTCTTTGTTAAGTCGCCGATATCTCGGTAAGCCTCTGATGTCGGGAAAAGCAATTCGCCGATAAATTCAAAGGATGCCAATTTGCGTTCTTATCTGAGCACACCTGTTGTTCGTTATCGCATGTAAAGAGTCTGCTTTCGATGTACAGTTGCTCTTCATTTTTGAAACTGCTAGAGTCAATGTGCTAAACTCAATGTCTTATACCTCTTGATTTCGTGAAAGTAAGCTTATCGAATTGTAGATCTGCTCTTCTGCCTCTCGACACGTTTATCTTCCTGCTCGTTACATAACGCATTCAATTTTGTAGAAGTGGCTGAGTCCTGAAAGTGTGCGGTCGATCTAATTATTCATTTGTTAATTTGCAGTATAATATCCTTTAATTGGTTCATAAAAAAAGTTTAAATAGGTAAAGTCATAAAATCTATTCGTAAACTTTTCACATCGAAGAAAAGAAATAAGCAAAAGTAACTGGAAACTTTAACTTTCAATACCGAAGAGGACAAGCCAGATGGATTGCAATTGTATTTTCTTAAATTTTTACTTACTTACTTTTCAAACCCGCTTATCCGTTAGAGTCGCGGGGGCAGCAGCCCTTTGGAGGATCTCCAGCGATCGCGATCTTCCGCCATCAGGCGCATGTCCTCCCTGGTAATATCCAAGCGACTCGAACCCAGATTCTCCAAGTAGTCTAGCCACCTGGTTCTAAGCCGACCCCTTGGTCTCTTACCCACCGGCTTGGAAAATAACAACTGCCTAGGAAGACTAGTTTGCGACATCCGTATCACGTGGCCATACCAGCGCAAATGAGATCTCTCAATGCGGAGAAGTAGCGGCTCAACACCTAAAGATTCCCTTATTGTGCTGCTGTACACTATCTAGTAGGGTAACACCTGCCACACCTTCTTAAATTTTTAGGCTTTCAAAATTTGTTTATTTGAATATGTGAGCTTGATTGATTTCAAACTTATTTCGATAGGATTTAGAGAAGCATTGAAGTAATTTCTAAAATTTAGGCCTATTGATAAAGTATTTTTAGAAACTTTCTTAAAATTATGTCATGATTATTTGTAAGAGGTCGCAGTGGAAGACTAATGACAGAGCGGACGCATTAATTTGAGAAAGAATAATAATCATTTTATTGCCAGTTAACCTTAAATGACAACTCTACGCAAAAAATCGATTACAATTTTTTTCAGAATATCATTCTTTGATATAAATATAACACATTCCAGTTGAAATTTTTAAATTTGGTTCATAATTTCAATATAAGAAACTGCTTTGAAAAGTGAAAAACGGCGCTTTGCCCCTCCCTTCCGTTGGTCATTTTTTCCGGAAGTGACGTAATTTGAGTCAAAGGAGGCCAACGAAAAAGACAGGCCCAGTCGCGGAAAAGTCACCAGTCCATAGTAAGAAAGGCTCTGACGCGAAAAGTCACCTGACCAACAATCCAGCCTTCATTGTTTTCAACAAATGAAAAAATACTGATTGTTAAAACCCAAGATGGAAACTATGAAAATTACATTGTTATTCGGATTACATTCTTATTCTACGTTTGACTTCAACTACGTCACGGCCTCACCCAAATCCCGCTCATTATTTTCATTTCTTCACACATTTAGAGTTCGAATTAATTTTTTTTAAATATGCCACGATGTTATTAATAGGTTAGACTTTCGATTTAAATAAAGTTATATGACCGTAGAGTTGTCCTTTAACACTACTTTTGTTAAAACTAAATAAAATAATTATAGTAAAGTAACTAAAATAAGAGATGATGTGTGTTCTTCTTGCTTAGAACATATAAATACAATGTGACACTACCGATGCACACACATTTGAATCACTTATGAATAAATCACTTGATAATAAATCACCACATCAATTAATATAGTGAAATGACTTGGTACATCGCAAACGCCGATTGCCGCGTAGTCACTATTTTTCACGAACGAAACTGTGCGAAGACATTAAATGGGCAAGTCTGGTTGTATTAAGCCAAAACACCTTTCGGAAATAAGTAACGTCACTGAAGAAAGCTTGAAAGGCAAAGCTTAGGTTGAATTCTATAATGAAGAATCAAAGGCAGCTTATTTAAAGGAATTATATGTGTACATTCAATTATTGTATTCTCAGCGACGACTGTTTCGGTCGCTTCTCATAATTTAAACGTATGTCAAGTGGATAGGTTGATAACACGTAATAAGACGGAGAAAACGTTCCTAGTCAAATGTGCTCTCGCACGAGGACAAAGCCACTGCTATTTATCAAATGTGCACTTAGGCCGAATGGCCACAAACCACATACGAATTCACTTTTGTAAAGACGAACCTCGCTAACTTCATTGAAAACGTGGCGATAAAAGTTCCGTGCAATGATAACGTTCAAACGGGATACCACTAGATTATCAAATTTAAATAGTTCTATGTGGCGTTTAAACAATTCAGTCTTTGCAGAACGAGGGACGAACAGTGAGGGTTGACTAACCTTATTTTCAGTCGGAACTGCGTCGTTCTTTCTTGGTGAAATATCTCTGGACACGTGAGACTCCGCTTGGTGTGAGTATTCTACATGGGGGTGAAACTGATAGCTTTTTTCTGTATTTCGATATGACGGCCTGACTAGTCCTGTTTTGCATATGCAGAGCTGAAGGAGAGCTGTAAAACTCTTAAAAAAAGGTTCTTCTAATTTATTTTGTAAGTAAACAATGATTGTCGTGACTTAAGCGTGGTTCCCACTGGCAGAAAACAAGAGAGCAGAAACCAGGGCGTATTTTTTTCTGCCTTTTTACTTTCTGCTCCTGCAGGTGTCCCACATGGCAGAAACTCAAAAGGATAAGATAGCCGAAGCCGTCGATCGATCTAAACAGTCGGCTTCGACTGCACACAGTACGTACACAGGTCGTTCAATCCTCATCAATCATCACATCGAATTTTTGCATTCAATTGTTGTTTATTCAATTTAATTTGATTAATTAATTAATTAATAAATATATATTTCGCACCTCTTCTATTAGCGCTTCTACATCAATTTTCTTTCTCGGCCTCTTCACCTTTGTGAGCTGAGTGTCCGACATTTTTATTTTGTGAGAGAGAGAGAGAGGACGTCACTGTGACGTCACTGCAGAGATCGTTTTCTATTGGCTAAACAATCGTTTCTGCCCTGGTTGTGTCACAAAAGTTGAACTCAACCCAACTCTAAAAAGCAGAAATTTTCAGTCGGGCAGAAGAGACGAAAACGGGAAGTGACATCATAAAATTTTTCTGCTTTGTGGTTTCTGCCGTTGTTTTTACGCATGTGGGAACCATGCTTTATATGTTATTTAATTAATAAATTAATATTAATTTAAGTATTGACAACTCAATTCTTTATAATTTTTGTGTCTCAAGATGAGTTGAATGCATTAAGTTTTTTTATTCAATTATAGTTTAAGTAGTAAGAAAATAACAAAAAACCTTTCACTTTACAGAAAATGGATACCTTACTCGTGCACCTTCTGCAATATATGAATGCTTGCAAAACATTGATGAGCATGTAAAAAAAGAATGCAAATATGAACATCTAACATCAGATTTCTTCCTCAAGCTCCCAGAGATCATGCATCCAATAATTAGGCGTTTTCGGAGGCGCTCAGATCTGAGAGAACTGTCACGTGGTATCTGACCGCTTTTCTGAGCGTCTGAGTGACTGTTGCCGAACGCTCTTTTATCTCAGAAAGAAATTGCTTTACCGACTTTACAAATATTGAGAAGAAACGGCGGTTTTACTAATATTAGTGTACATGAAATAAAAATTTGTATCAAATGAACAACTAAGCATGATTAATATTCGATCGCGAGAAGAGTATACCGTAAGGCCAGGGAGGAAAAAGTACACTGGGCATCGCCATGATGTGGCTCTCGTAGCTTTTTTGATAGCTTCGCATCGCAGTGGACGCCGCCATATTCAATCTGAGCACTCAGAAAAAGAAAAGCTTGCTGAGCGTCTGAGCTCAGAATCTGACAGATTCGTTGCGTGCCGAACACGTTTTCTTCTCAGGCGGAAGTAACAAAGTGCTCGCCGAACGCTGTTCTCTCAGATCTGAGTCAGACCTGAGTGCCGCCGAATGCGCCTATTAGCTGGACATCGTTATTTTGCAGCCGGGAGCACGCAGAAATGTTTTTTCCAAAAATTGTTATTTATTTTATCAAAATGAGGCTCTGCCATTATTTGAAACTTGTTTCGAAAGAAAGATCAACTAACAAGAGGCTAAAATATCCTAAACGCTTGATTCCAATAAAAAAGTAGACTTTGAAACATGATTTTTTTATTTTGATTTTATTTATTCTATTATTTTAACGTCAATTTTTAAACATGTTTCTTAAATCAGAAAATATTAATTTATTAACTGATATTAATTGAAGAAAAAAAAAGTTAAATGTCTATTTAAAACTATACAAAGCTGCAAAAACACTATTTAGTTTAATCATTTTATATGATTTAAGTCATCATTTTTATTACTTACTGCAATGATTAAGTAGTATTTTTTAAATCAAAAGTGTTGTTGGAATCCTTACATTTTCTATAGTATAACTAGCGTGTGGTTTACTATTCAGGACTAGTCGAACCCTTAGCGCCCTCGGTGGCTCAAAGATTCCAGGATACGCTTTCATGAATAGAGATTTCTCCTCTGGTATAATGATCTATCTCTATGGTATTCTAACGACGAGCTGCTTTCCTCTTCTTTCGATAACTTCATTGGAGTTATCGTTTGTCAGAGTCATAATTTCTCGAGTCTTACTTCTCTTCACCGCTCGCCAGCTTACATCCTTCGAACCTATCTCTTTTCCGTTCTTCACCTTCTCTGTACTTTCGTTTTCCCGCGCATTTCCCTTTTTGCTCTTCTGTGCACCATTCTCTTTCTTCTTCCTCTGTCGTTGCTCATGACGAAGATCGTGACGCCGCATCCACTCACCACTAGGATGATGATGTGAATAGATGCAACGCGTATTATGACGAAAGAGAATGTCAAAAAAAATTTTAACTGACGAATTCCGTGACAAATGTTAATGTTAATCTATTTTTAAGAATAATTTTAAGCAATTCGACCAGTAACTTTGAATTACTGCAATGGAAGAAATGTAATATTTTTTTCGTATGTTCTTAAAATTAACCATTAATTGGAACTTTTGAATAGTTAATTGGAAATATTGTCATTTGAAATTTGTCCTCGATAGTTAGATAGACTAATGTCCATATCGCTAACAACTGTGTATACTCTGTTCAACGAAAGAAAAACTGGGCGTGTTTAATTAAATTCCCAATTTCAATTGTTAGACATTGTTGCTAAGTAAAATTAACAATGTTTAACAATTAAAATTGGAAATTTAACTGGACACGCCCAGTTTTTCTTTCGTTGGACAGAGTATAAACGGATTCTTCCTTCAGCAATTGAGAGGCGCCATCCACTGATCTGCCATCTGGTGTTTTTTGTGAAAGCTGAGAAAGGGTGATCACGCAGCGTATGCAGCCATATGCCTATAAGTGAATGAAACTTCAAACAGAGTAGTGTTTTTCCCGATGAATGAATTATCGATATTTACAAATATTCGATATATAGTTTTCCGGAATTTCGAACATTTACAAAGGTGTCGATCACCTTTTCATCCACCATATTGTCGGTTAGTGACGATATCTATAGGCCGTGGCGTTTCTCAATAACAAACTAATGTTGATGAGACAAGGAACACTTGGCTGCAACAATATAAGCTTGTTATTGCTGAAGGACGATTCCGTTGAGAAAGTTGTTAGTGATATGACCATATATTTAGCACATATTCATTTCATCGACTAGTGCTTAGAATTGTCTTCTGTTATAGGATATTCTACTTACTGAGAAAAGGCCACCTGTGCTATACCCTATTCAAATGGCCGTATTTTTGAAATCCTCTCTTATGCTGTTTAGAATAACAGCTCTAGCGCGATACAATGGGCTCTCTGGGAACTCACCTTCATTAGCTTAAGGTGTTGAAATTAAGAATCCATTTAAAGCTTTAGTAGACGAAAACTATTGTCTTTGCCACGTTAAAGAGAAACAATAAGCATTCCTTTATAAAGCAATTAGAATTTTTAAGTGAATATATAATCGCATCAGTTCTGAAATTAGTGCCTTTTCTGAGTGGTTGCCTTGATGCATTCCGTTATATACCTTCTCAACATATACTCGTCAACTTAAACATTGTGCTCTGCATGTTCAAATGTCCAAAATCAAAAGTGAATTATTTCGCGGGGGAAATTCATTAGTTAAAAAATTACCCCCCCCCCCCGCTCTTGTGAGGGGGGCTGGGTGAGGGGGTAACTTTGAAATCTTAAATAGGAACCCCTATTTTAATGGTACATTCAGATTGTACACACAGTATTTGTGAACTGTTTTATTATTAGTGTTTTTTCGATTGATCCAACCGTTTAGGAGATAGCGGCCCTGAAAGTTTGGAACTTTTAAAGTTTCGAACCCAATTTTATCGATGAAGACAAAGAGATAGAGAGTGGGTCTTACAGACATTCCTATTCTACTTTTTAATGGTTTTTAAGAATCGGAAGTCAGAATTTCAAAAATTCTAATTTTTTAGTGCACAAGTAAACTTTTGGGGGCAGCAGTCCTATGTTGACAGAGTCAAAGCATGTGTATTGAAAAATATTGCAATTTTTTGAAATGTAACTCTTAAACGAATGTGAAGGTATACTGACAGACTGGTGTAGCTATAGACGGCTGATCGACGCTGATATCAGTGATATTTGTATTGTTAAAGCTTTGTACAATGGTGTAGTGAGATCTATACTAGGGAGAGTTTACTCTGAGTGGCCAGATTATTATGACCACTTGATGTTTCTAGGCAAATTAGCTATGTTTTCGCGCTGAAGTTGCTAATGAGCCGGACTAGTGTAAATAGGCAAGCAGTTTGTTTACCACGACATTGGAAGTGATTTGTCTCACAAGATTATAGGTAAACGACGCGATTTAGCAGCCTTTGATGATTGTTGGCGCTCGGAGCCATGGAGCTAATATCAGTAAAACGGCTGCATTCGTTAAATGTTCAAGAGCAGCTGCTGTTAAATTGTTACAGACTGGGCTGTCTACCAGAAAACTGAGTCTGAACATGCCAGTTGTGGCCATCTATGTTCGGGCAGAAAGGAGAGTGGCAGGACTGGTACAAGACAACAAAAGGGCAACAGCGCATCAAATTACTGCAGATCTTTATCAGGGATCCTCACAAATGATCTCTGAACACACTGTCCGCCATAGACAGCATAGTATGGAATATGGGAGCCGAAGGCCAGTTCAAACACCTTTTTGCTATCTGCAGTTAACAAGATAAAACGTCTCCAATTCGCACAGGAACACAAGGATTAGACAGTTGAGCATCGGAATAAAGTCATTTGATCTGATGAACCACGTTTTCGGTTTCATCACGCAGATAACAGAATGAGAATTTGACGGAAACTGTATGAAACCATGGACCCCACATACATGAGTATAATCGTTCAAGTTCGTGGGGGCACTCATGGTTTGGGGCATATTTTCCTGGCATAATATGGGTCCTTTAATTTGTAAGGAAAAACGTCTGAATACCAGAACATACTTAAGTATCTTTGCTGATCAAGTTCATGCAATCATGTTGATGGTGTATCGCAATGGAGATGGCTTCTTCCAACGTGACAATGCGGCATGCCACGCTACTCGTATTTTGCAGGAATAGTTTCAAGAACAAACAATTCCTGCGCGTTGTTTGCTGCAAAAAAGTTTTTTTTCTATTGAATGTATGCTTTAACCCCTATGTTGATTCGACAATTCGAAAATGATAGTAAGGCGAGATTGTTGCGATCATCACGAACGACAACGAACCTGGCTTAGGTGGCCCCCATAATGACCAAATCTCAATCCAATTGAGCATTTGTGGGAGAAAGTTGTAAGAGCCATCAGACAGGTGGTTCCAAGACAACAAATTTCACACAACAGGACAGTGTTATTCATCAGGCAAAGACTGTTATGACAGCCTATAAGAAGCAGGGAAAGACATCATCTGCCAAGCACAACATTGCCCGAAAGTCGAAGCTCACTGATAAAGACTGACAGGGTTTGAGGCGGATTGTGACCAGAAAGCACACGACAACAGCATTCATGGTGTCAGATTCCTCGCATCACCTTTCAACATCTCGCGGAGTAAATGCGAATCGCAGCAGTATTGAAAGCAGAAGGTGGCCCAACGAAGTAATGATGGGGTGGTCATAATAATCTGGCCACTCAGTGTATATTCATCCTAAAGTGTCGATATCTGATATGAAATGTTTATGTTCAGTGCGATAATGAAATATTCACCAACAATTTTTGATTCCGTATCATTATCTCGTGGTAGGCCTGTGCGAATGTACCATTCCGCCATACCAATTTATTTTCTTTATTGCGTTCATTTTTGGATATATTAGCCTTTAACACTACAGTGTCACCATATTGAACTTCTCTTCATTGTGACGTCACAAATGAGTATTAAGGCCTTATCTTTAGATGGTGTTAGTTGCAGGCGCTGATATGGGGTGTGTGGATCGCAGCTCTGCCATGAAAACCCTGCGAACAGGCCTTCTGCTTACAGTTGTCCCAGTGGGCTCTAAAGGATCTTGTCAGTCCATCAATCGATGTTTTACGATTTGCAATGACCACCCTGCGAAGCGCCCTTCGGTCTCTGGTCGACATATTCTTGGGTCTTCTGGCCCTGGGCTGAACACGTGTCGTACCCTTATCTTTCCACCCCCGAATGGCGTTTTGAACGAATTATTTGGGGATGTTTATCAGTGTTGATGTGCAAGGTGGCGCCCAGCAATTGTACCTCTCTCAAAGTCCGAAAGATGCTTTTTTTGAACCATTGCTACAGCATGCAAGCGACCGCTATTATGTAGTGTTAGGATGTACGACAACTTCTAAATTGCATGGTAATACCAGATTTTTATGTAAAATAGGGGTGTCCCATGACTTTTGGCAAGGTAGAGTACTTGTGATGCGGCTTCGAAGTTCTGCCTGAGAGTTCTGCATAAGCAGTGTTTTTCATATAACCCACTCCCCCCCCCCAATACTTTTATTTTGTTTTACTTATTTTTTTCCCCTGTATTATTATTTTTGTTCTTCGATTAAAATTTCATTTTTAGAATCCACTGTTAACCGTTTTATTTCATCATTATTTTTAATTATCCTTTAATTCAATTTCATTTTGCATCCATTGAGTTTCGAATCCATTCCTTAATACTTCTTCGCTATTTTGCATTCACCAGATCAAATTCTCATTTTTTTAAAAATAACTATCTTCACTAGAGTCGTGTTTCATTTCTGCTATCCTATAATATCCATAACATCATCCTGAAAATCTTAAACTCTGAACTTCACAGCAAAGTCTACATTATTTCATTAAAAAGCACGTATCTAATGTAGGTCATTATTCTGTTAAGAACTTTTACAACACATTATAAAATTAAATCATTACTGCGACAAAATGTTCACTTTTTTGTAATAAGCAAGCCATTATGCCAGAATCTAATTACTCGGAAAAATAGTGATTGCATTATATGTAGGCTTCATTTCGACATAATTTGTACTCATATCGCCACCGCTTTAGATTAATTTTTTGCTATTTTGTATTCGTTTTTACGAAGCTCTTAAATTTTTTTAATTTTTCCAAATAAAGAGTTATACAAAAAAAATATAAAAAAATAAAAATAAAATGCGTTTATTTATCTTTGATGTCATTATAAATAAAAAAAACATGATGACCCTTAAAAATATCTATCTTATATTTTAACATATAGCTATGATAAGTTACGATTTTTCTATTTGCAATATTTACGTTAATAAATTTTCGATGTGCACTGTTAACCATTTTTTTTCAGCACTTGAAATTTTGTTAATGTATTTGCGTCTCCGATTTAAACTTTTCTGACTAAAGAGCTACATTCTTTATTCGTCTACATTCTTCGTTTCACACTTTCATGATTTAAGAATTGGTCTGAAAATATATTTTAACATTAAAAAAGTAATAGATAAAAAATATAGTTCATTACTATATTTCCAAATAATACTGCACTTACCAAAGTCAAATCGACGCCGGGGATCTATTCTTAATAATCCTCGAATCATAGTATTCATTGAATGCGATGAAGTAAAATTAGATCTGCAAATAATATGATACCTATTTCAGCCAAATCATTATGTTCGTGTATTAAAAAACAAGATGATTTAGTTTCGAATCTGCAGTCCGAACCATTGAATCATGATAATGTTTTTAGATGCAACAAACAAATAAATATTTTATACAGTACATAAATCTTTTATTGATTTATGGGCGAATCAACAGATTCATGTACATCAGAAATACTAGATAAGGGGTTATAATAACTGAAATGTGAAATATAAGCACAAGTATCGAATCTCTCGATATGTCGAGTAAATACAGCGTCTATGCTCAAGATGCGTCTCCTTACTCGCGTCTGTGCTCACAATCGTATGTGGGATCACAAAACATGCCACGTGCAAGCTTTTCGTAATATCTAAAATCAAAAAACGAGTGTATTTTATATGACGAAAAATTAAAATTATTTCATCATGCGTAATGATTATTGCACCGTCAACACTTTTTTTGGGTCGGAATATTATTCTTAAGCATAGCGAGGAAGGAATCTGTAAAAATGAATTAAGCACTTCAAAGCACATAAAAATTTAACAAGCGCATAAATTTTAAATAAGATGAAGACTTCAAAAAGCATGAAAAGATCTAAATGCTTCAAAATAATAAATTATGAATTCAATTGTGAATAATAAAATATATTTATTGTAATGGAAAAGAGTTTATTTCAATACACTAGGATTCATTAGTCTTCATTCAAACACTGAAAGCAAAACGTTAAGCCATTACAGAATTTTCTAGGTATGACAGTGAAGTATCTGTTACCACAATTGGCGTGTGTTTGTATTAATGCGCTTGACGAAATTTTTTCCTCCACTATTTAGCAATAAACACGAATTCACTTCACATGAAATCAATGGAAATACTGGCAGACGACAACTGAATGGCTTCTCAAGTTTATAAACAAACTTAAGTTTTAAAAATAGATTACTAAAATTAGTTAATTACCTTCCAATAAAAATACCTCTCTAGTAATTAATAATCATTTCCTTACTTCATTAATTCAGTTTATTAATTAATTCGTTAATGTTAGTAAATTCTCTGGCGCTGGCATCATGCGAAATGAGGGCAAGGCTGTCGAGTGATACGTTGCATTGGTGAGAGGGTATACAGGGTGTTTCTAAATTATCTCCGGTATTATACATGTTTATTACTCAAAAACTATTACAGATTTTAACGTGATTTTTTTATTCACAAAGAAAAACTCAAAAAATTTCTTTGCATGCTTTAATAAATTTCAATGTGCCCCCCCCCCCCCCCCATTTATGGCTTGAAAGACGTCAAAGCGAAACTTTTGAGTGCCCGCACTAGCTGTTGGAGGTAGCTCTCGTGCGGGCCGTGAGAGGTGTTCGGAGATTTCCGTACACTTTGTACAGTCTGCGCACGACCTAAGCGCACGAAGATAGAAACAGGGTCGTTTCGTTCATATTACAATTGCAAATGGTTGTGTCCAATCCAGCAAAGCTCCAGCTTTCGTTCGCTGTCATTGATGGTTAAAATTTTTGCTTTCAAGTGGATGAGGAGAATTCATACAGACTCAAATAATATTCTAAAGTGGAAAAGACTTTAAAATTTGAAATTTAGACTCTTGGGTGATTAAAAAGGAGTCCTTGAGGCGTCGCCATGTTGTTGATTTGGCTCAAAACACAAGGATCGGCCTCGGTGGCTCAGTGGTTTGCGTGATCGCCTCTGATGCCCGAGTACGCGGGTTCGATCCTGGCCGAGGACGACGAGGATTTTTCAGGGGGAAATCCTGAGATCACGCACTTCCTTCGGAAGGGAAGTAAAGCCGTTGGTCCCGTGTAGTCGTTTGCCGGCTGCACGTTAAAGAACCCTTGCGAGGCAAAATTTGCGGCCCCTATAACGCCGTCCTGAAATGGCCATAGCAGTTGAAAAGGACGTTAATACCAAACAAAACCAAACCATCAAAACACAAGGACCGTTCGTTGAAAGATCGTGCACAGACACTGAACCGCAATGAACGCGTGGGGTACAGATTTTCTAATTATGTTTTTATAGTACCAATAATTTATGTCCAGCCTGCATATCATTTTATATAAAAATATTAAAATTTACAAACGTACGATAAAGTGTATCCTCTATTTCTTCTAAAGAATTCAAGTGCTTCACTTTTTTCCAGTGCATGTTGTAAACCCTTCAAATTAAAAAATCCATGTATATTCTCTAGAAATAAAGGCTTAACTGTTAGAGATAAATTAGACAAAATTTAAAATTTTCCGTGATATAAAAATTAATTATAATTACTGGCAAAGGAAACTCGTTTGTAAACGCTTCGTACAGTATAACTCCTATGCTCCAGAGATCAACTTTTGCGTCATAATGCCCTTCAAGTATTTCTGGTGCCTTAAGTAATAGTAAGTTCAGTAAGTTTCCAATATTAGTTATTGTGTTAATTCAGTATCGTATGTTGATATATTAAAACTTTAAAAAAATCCATAAGTCATTTTACTTATTATTTACTCTGTACATAGGTGTTCCCAGGCCACGTGTATGCGTTATTTCTCCAGGATATAAAAATTTTGCCAATCCAAAATCACCTAAAATGCAAATAATATTCTAATAAGGATAAAAGTCTGCGCCTTAAATCCCATGAAATCTGTTAAGGACAGCTTGATAAAGCCCTTTAAGTTTACAATGATTTCTATTAACTAGTTGGTTACTTAAATATGGATACAAGCACTAAGTCTATCCAATTAAAAAACTAAAGAGCTTAGATCAAAGCACGCCCGATTTTCCTCTAAAACCAATCTCCACAGTTCGACCCATAAAATTTTTATCGAGTTAAGTTTGGTGATTTTGCAGAACGCTATAATAACATTTACTCACGGTCATGTTCAATCAATTATTCTATGATTTTCTATGCTTTCTGTCCTGTTGATAGATTCATCTCCAGAATTGTAATGTGATGCCAAAATTATGGTCGTCGGCCGCGTTCTGTTATACTGTGCTGCAGTCAAATGCTAGTACAATATATACACACTAATTCGTACCTTGAAAGCAGTCTTTACATAATAATACGGCCATCACTAGCTTGCAAGATTGTCACATGGCACGATTATTTCAAACTTTCATGCTATTTTTCGCCAAATCCTGACTCTCCCTTCTCCATAATAAATAGAAATCTTGATTCACCTGATCCTGTCTCAAGCAATCTTTTTCTCTTCTCTGTGATTTCCAATTGGATGGTTTCATTCTTTTACACTATTCACTATAAAAAAGATATACGTGAATCAAATTATACAAGTGCATTTTCTTCTATACCATGTGTTTCAAAAGTTCCCGAACGCAAGAGATGACTTTCTCTGCATAACGTACTGTTGTGCAGGTATGCTGAAGGGCTGGTAGACAGGAGCCGCCGTCTCTCAACCTCTTTTTTTCAATTAAATAATGCTCCCAGTCGTTACGAATCCCGCTATTTATTTTACATAAATGCAAATACGCAAATATGAGAGTGAAATAAAAAGTTAAGGTAAAAAATACTAGAAGTTTTATTTATAAAATCTACGGTATACGGTATTAAGCTTATACCGGTACGGTAACAGTTTAAATAGCGTTTATTGCGTGAAAACAAACATGTACAATTTCTTTGGAAATGTAAAAATAAAATAAACACATTTGAGAAACTTTGCCACTATGTAAAACTGGTTTTATGTAATTTATTTCAACAGATGGTTTATTTTAGTGGTTGGCCGAACATTACTCCTGCTGTCATAGATTAGGCTTTCCCTACATACAGAAGGGGCAGTTCGGGAACTTTTGAAAGATGCGGTATATACACAGTCCAGTCACATTAATGTGACCACCTGTCAGTAGCCAGAATAACCAACCTTTGCGGCGCGGAGAGCTGCGAAACGGGCAGGAAGAGAGTCAATAAGGTTCTGGAAAGTACTGATAGGGATGTGAAGCCACGTCGACTCAAGTTCTGTGGCGAGCTGCGATCGAGGTGGTCCCACAGATGCTCTATGGGGTTTAAATCCTGGGAGTTTGGGGGTCAGGGAAGTACCGTAAACGCATCTTCGTACTCTTCGAATCAAGCACGGACACTGCGGGCTGTATGGTACGTCGCATTGTCCTGTTAGAAGATGCCATCGTGCTGAGGAAACACAATCTGCAAGTAATTAAAGGACAGATGCGTACTTCCATTGATTCAAGAAGCCGTCCACAATGATGAGTTCACCCAGGGAATACCAAGAAAACATTCCCCAGACCATGACACAGCCTTCTCTGGCCTGGACCCTTGCGGCACGTGTTGCAGGGTATTTGTTTGCTGACGCTGAACGCCGTACACGCCATCGCCCATCTGTCCGATGGAGCATAAAATGTGAATCCTCGGATAAAGCCACCTTTCGCCACTTTGTTGCTGTCCAGTTGCGGTACTGGCGTGCAAATGTCAGTCTTTGTCGCCGGTGAACAGCCGTCAGCATTGGTGCACGAACCAGCCCCATACGCAGCAACGTACGTGAACTGTCATTGAGGATACACATTTGATTAACCCCTGATTCATCTGGGAGGTCAGTTGGTCCACGGATGCACGTCTGTTCGCTTGCACGCATCTCCATAGCCGTCGTCACCTCTGTCATCTATGGCCCGTGGTGCCCCACACTTGGCATGAGGCTGATTTTGGGTATTACCATTCTGTCATGTAAATGGCATATAAATTTTAAACCAGAAGTCCAGAAACCTGAAATGTTTTATATTAATAATGTGTTGCTTAAAATTTTAGCTATTACACACTAAAATTGATATAGTCCTCTGAGGCCTCGGCAGGAATCGCGAGGCTCCAAATACGAATTAGGCTATAACTTTTGTACGAAAAGGCCTAAGAACCTGAAATTTTGTATTTGTGCCCCTCCACTTATTATAGTCAAGAGCCGCTATTGCTCGTAACATTTTGATGCTAAAGCCTATATCGTTGGATAACGATGCCATAACTATTTTTTAAGTTATAACATTTTGTTGTGGGGATTAATTATTATTTCATTAATAAACGTTAAAATTTTATTTATTATTTTATTTATTTATTTATTTACATTATTTTATTCTGCTGAAAATACAAAACAAAGCCAATAAAACCATGCAGAAAGGGGAAAATCACACAGCAAAAGCCAATTAAATGACTCCCCACATAAAATACAAGAAAACAATCATGAACAAATAAATCAATCATCAAAGCTGACACTGCAAAAAGAGACAAGAAATCTATTTACAAGAAAATTAAAATCTATTTACAAATAAAAGTTGTTTACAATGATGAAGATGACAAGAAAAAATACCAAAATCTAGAAAAAGATCTAAAAATAAATTGAAATCGTTAATAACAGATAAAGCACCAGGCCCATAAAAAGAAGATCGAAAGCGACGTCGTTGAAAACGTAATGGGCGAGACGGGACAATGAACAACACACCAAGATAAAAGAGCAGAATTAATAAAACTACGTAAAAGTTTAAAAAGAAAGAAAATATTAGAGTGGAAAAAGATTTGTTTGGACGACCTTCTAAGGACACGCCCGGACTCCTGGGTAAATGAATATGGAGCAAAATAGTCACTATTTAAGTATCTGAAAAAAGCAATGCGAACAAATCTCCTTTCAACTCGCTGGAGAGATTTAAGGTAATTCTGGGCACAACCAAACTAAACTGGCGAGGCATAAGTAATCATAGGAAGAACAATAGCATCAAACAGTTTGGAGAAGGTATCAAGATTACAGAATTTTTTAGTCATCCGACAAATCTGTTTCAAACAGGCAAAGCCCTTCCTGACTCTATCCGAAACATGTATTTCAAAAGATAATTTAGCATCGAGAATTACTCCCAAGTCACAAATAAAGGGAACTCTCATAATAAAACAACTCTCATAATTTATCATCAAGAATATAGTCATACAATACTCATTTCCAAAAAAGTTGGGACAGTGCAACATATAAGAAGAACTCCAACACATTTGTTTGGATTATTGTATTGCAGTTTATTTCAACGCATTACAATACATAAACGATAAATTAGGCATGGGATCACATATCTTATATGCTTAAAGAAAGATACAGGGGGTTTTCCTGTTTGGCACTGCAACACACTCCCAAAAAAGTTGGGACAGCACGGCGTTTACCACGGTGTGGCGTCACATCTCCTCTTGATGACACACTGTAATCTTCTGGGCATCGATGACACCAATCTTTCTAACACCGTAACCGGAATTCTGTCCCATTCCTGTTGGATATAGGTTTTCAGCTGTTCAACTGTCCGGGGTCGTCGCTGTCGTAGTTTTCGTTTAATAATACGCCAAACGTTTTCTATAGGCGACAGATCCGGGCTGCAAGGGGGCCAATCCAACATACGAATGCGCTGCCGACGTAGCCATGCAGAAGTTATGCGCGCTGCATGCGGTCTGGCCTTGTCTTGTTGAAATATACACTGACGTCGTCCAAACAGGCGCCTCTTAGATGGCACCATAGCTTGTTCCAGGATCTGTATATACGCTTCAGCATTGACGGTGCCATTGCAGATGTGCAAGTCTCCCATTCCATGGCCACTAATACAGCCCCAGACCATGACAGACGGTGGTTTCTGTACCGAACGCCTGTAGCACGCGGGAATAT
>JAHWFO010061024.1:1420369-1601902 GCA_023313115.1 Rhysida immarginata | reverse complement strand
ACACACACACACACACACACACACACACACACACACACACACACACACACACACACACACACAAACCCACAAACAAACCCACAAACAAACAAACATCCTTCTTTATATATATAGAAGATTTAGATTTTTTTCTCCAATCACAAAATTTATCGTAATAATATCGGTTGCCGGTTTTTTTTCATTTTCGATGCCAAAATCTTTTTTACGAAGAAGGAATCGCAGTTGAAGGGAAAACCATTTTGGATATTTAGCACGTTTTCTTACGCCCCAAGGAATATAATTATCCAAGCCCTTTCTCAAAGTATTTATAAAGCCCGAGATAGTCTCCTCCCAGAAAATTCCAAGAAGGAGCACGCTCAAAATTGTTTTTAATAGTAGCAGGCTTCACATCAATCAGAATATCCAATGGAGTATGATACACTACCCTATCAAAAGTCATGGGACAACCCGATTTGAATGAAAATGGGAGATTCTTTTGCAATTTCGCTGTTGGCATTCTTCCCAGCACTACATAAAACAGAGTATGCTATTATGAAATGATGCTTGCGTGAATGCTGTAAGAACGTCTCAAAAAAAAACGCTTTCAGACTTCCAAAGAGGTACAATTGTTGGGTGCCATCTCGCAGGCAGAAATGTTAGAGAGACGTCAACCCTCCTAAACATCCCGAAATTGACCGTTCACAACTTCATCCGGGTATGGAAAGAGAAAGGCACCACAAGTGTTCCGCCTAGGACTGGAAGACCCAAGATTATGTCGGCCAGAGACCAAGGGGCTCTTCGTAAAGTGGTCACTGCAAACCGTCACATTTTGCTTGATGGACTGACAAGATCGTTCACAGAGTCTACGGGAACAATTGTGAGCACCCTGACTGTTCGCAGGGAACTGCATGCAATGGGTTTTTATGGCAGAGCAGCAGCCCACAAATCACACATCAGCATCAGCAACTCTCAGCCATGTCTCCGTCAAACAAATCACATCATAATGAGAAAGTATGGCACCGTCAAACAGTTGATCCGTCTTGGCTACAATGCTCCTGGTATTTTGATAGTAAATGGAGAGCGTAGAACAGCGATGATCCATCTTATAAGTTCACAAGATCGTCCTCTTTATTGACTTTAATCGGATCAGAACATTCACCTTTGCGAAGACAGAAATCAGAACCAACAAACCAAAAGGATTTATAAATTTTTTCCTTCTTAAGCTGTCGCTGCCGGTAATGTAATTTCATATATTTTCTGGGAACGAAGAGATAAGCTGTGATTTTACCAGTATCAGTACTAAGATCAAGATCCTTCACTGAAACAAAACCTGAAAATTTACGAAGACTCTGGAAAAACTCAATTTTTTTATAGTGGCTCACAAACTCCACGACAATCGGCCGTTTATCAATTACCACTTCACTTGTGGACGCCCAACACGAAACATGGCCTTAACATCAGCTGAAGAAATACTGTGGTTAATTTTCTGTGAAAGCAATGTCAAGCAGTTAAGTAAATTAGCACCCTTTTGAATGAGAGACACCGCATAAGACCAATCTCTCCCTGGAATTTTCTGAATCGTCGTGAAAATTCTGGCCACTCGACTCGACTTGCTTCTTATTCGTAATTTTCTCAAATTTAGCTTCAATCGCAGCATATTTGTCTTGGCAATCCGCCAACTGGGTTTTTAATTTAAAGTTATCTTCCTCGTAGAATTCAATTTCTCAACTTTTGAATTAAGATCATCAAATCTTACTTTGAATTGAAGTGGTTCTCGTAGAATTGACTCTATATTGCTTAGCTTTTCCTCCAAAGATAATTGAGCTATCGCAGACACCCGGACAGACATTCTGTCACAAGGTGTCTTAAAGACAACCAAGTTGTCACGGTTGAACACCCAATTGGTAGAGGCGTCGACCATGACAGTCAAGGTTCCTGGTTCGAATCCAGGTCGCAGAATTTTCCTATCATTTTTTTCAATCGAAAAATTATTACCTGTCTTTGGAGATTATCTCCAGTTTATAATCATTATTTAATTGGAACATCGATGTTTTCAACAGGATTTGGTCACATTATTTTTTATATTTATTTATTTTATTTATTTTATTTATTTATTAATTAATTGGATCCAATACGTCCATCCAGGGCCTGTATGGCCAGAGGCCGACGAGTTGGGTCCCTGGATGGACCTGGATTCACGACTGCTGTATGGTGGTTGCAGCAGCCGGGGGGGGGGGGGTAAAGATTGGCTATCACGGATGGTCACCCATCCAGTGACGAGCCGTGCCTGATGTAGCTTAACTTCACAGAAGTTGTGTTCAGTGAAAGCCCACCAGCCCTCCCCCTGTGACTGGGGGACTGGTCTGTATACATTATCTATTTAAATTACTATGATGCAGTGTTAAATAATATATACAGATATAACATACTTAAGGATGTATACAGAGTGTCCCAAATTGATGTATACACTCTTTGAAACGTTATAACTCCGCAACGAAATGAGATAGAAATATAAGGTTTGTTGTGTATGATCAACACGGCGCTGGAAAAACATAGCAACACGTTCATTGTTATTCATTTGTTTATAAACCAAAATAGCGGTGAGACTTTCATTCGATGAACGTAAGTGGATAGTGAAGTGTTATTGAAAAGTGGAGAATGTTGTTGAGGTTCAACGACGTTGGAGGGTTGTATTTGGTACACCACCGCCAACAATGGTAACAATACCAAAACTCCGAGACAAATTTGAAGTCGAAGGGATGGTGAAAGATGTGTTGAAAGGTTGGTGCGGAATAATTCCTGCCTCCGAACTCCGATTTAACCCCTCTGGACTTCTACCTTTGGGGAACTTTAAAGAACACGGTGTACGCCACAAACTCACAAACACTGACGGAATTAAGAGATCAGATTGAACATTCCATCAATGATATTCCGTTAGCTACAATGCAGTCGGTATGTCGCTCTGTTCGACGTCGGTGTCGGGAGTGTACTGTGGCAAAAGGTGGATATTTTGAACATGTATGAGCTTAAGAAAGTTTAAGGAAGAAAATACAAGAAACGTTATAATTCTATCTCATTTCGTTGGTGAGATGAACGTTTCAAAGAGTGTATACATCAATTTGGAACACTCTGTATATGTACTTCTTCTCGACACAGCAGTTTTTAAATATTTTATTCCGTAAAGTGTCCTCGAGACGATGATCCTTGCATTTCTACCATTTCGTGATCTCTCCTTAGACTTCTCTGAAGGTGGTAACTTAAGGCATAGAAGAGATGAATAATCCGCATTCTTCTGTGGATATGTAGCGAGTTTTTCTGGCAAGGCAAGATCTACAGATCTACTGTTTCGGATGGCAACGGAAAGCCTTGAACCAACATTTTTTTTTAAAAAAGAGAGGGCGTTATAACTTTTAGAACCGACAATTTTGAAGTAGATGAGGGCAAATAAGAAGTTTTTGAAGAGATTGGTGTATTTGGCAGTTTACTGTTTTCAGCAAAATTTGTGGCAAGCCGGAGCAGCCATCCAGGCAGGAGCAGATGAGAGAATCCACGTCAGTCACGTCCAATACCAGGAACTTCTTCGGAACGTTTGGTCATTACGCTTCCCACCAATAGCATAAGAATATGTCATTTAAACAGCTGCGGCGGCTTCTTTGGTCCAATTAGTGTTTTTTGATAGTTACAACCTACATTTGACGTTCTTTTTTTGTTGACCCAATCTGTGGAGTAGACATAAAAGTGTGGCAGAGTTTTGTTATGATAGTGTTAAACTAACGGCTTGGTCGTGTTCTTTTAGTCTTTGTTTTAAAAGCAACTCCGATTGACCCCAATTTGTAGTCCCAATTTTTTACATTGAATTTTGTATGTGATTGCCGAAATACAGAAGGTCATTCACCTTTATGTAAACAATAATAAAATCACTTTTACGTGCATGCAAATTTATCTGCGTGAACGGGAATTAAAGGTAAAAAAACGTCTAGTACAGGGTGATTCAGCCAATTTCTGACCATTTCAGTACTAAGATTTATGGACCCATTAATGTTAACAAACTTAGCATTTCAGTAAGATATTTTAGGCAGTTCGGAGTTTTTATTCCCGTGGAAAAGTCTTGATGATATGCTCACAATGTGGCCACCACGAACGTTTTGAACTGCTCGCAGCCGAATGGTGAAGTTGTTCATAACTCTATCCAGGATTTCTGCATCCACAAGGGTGCAGCAGTCGACGATGCTTTGTCGCAGCTGGTCTAGGGTTCTTGGTGCTGTAGTGAACACACTGTCTTTAAGGAACCCCCAGAGATAAAAATCACATGGGTTTAGGTCAGGACTCGTAGGGGGCCAAAGAAAGCCACCCCCGAATCGATCTGAAAAACTGTTTGAAATGACACGATTTCCGAATTTCTGATTGAGAAAGTCTAGGACTTCGTTAGTGGTGTGAGGCCTAGCACCATCCTGTTGAAACCATTGATGTCGAAGCGGCATACGCCTCCTTCGCAGCTCGGGGATGAAGAAGGTTTCCAACATGTTAAGGTAAGCCTGTGACGTTATGGTGCCCTCAAAAAAGAACGGACCAATGATGTCTCTTTTGGAAATCGCGCACCAAGCCATAACCCTTCGTGGATGAAGAGGTGACTTATGGATCTCATGAGGGTGCTGGGAACCCCAAAAACGAACGTTGTGTTTATTAACGTCACCTGACAGATGGAAGAAGGCCTCATCTGACACCCACAGGTTGTCCACAATGTCTTGATTGGCTTCCATTTCAACTCCATCGCAAATTCTTGTCGCTTCTGTCTTCCAGTGTCTGTTAACTCCTGATAAACATGGATCTTATACGGGAACAGGTGTAAATCCTTTCTCAAAATTCGCCACGTCGTGGTATACGACAGCCCTTCTTCAATGGATAGGCGGTGAACTGATTTTCTGGTAGGGGAATCGACCAACCTTGTGCGAACATTTTCGACAACTTCGGCCGTTCGAACACGAGCTTCGCTCCCGTCTTTTTTCTTGCCTTTAACACATCCAGTGGCACGAAATTGCTTGACAAAATCCATGATGCCTGCCTGGTGCGTCTCGACACTTATACTCCTTCCGGAACTTTCTTTGCACGGTTACAGGTGATTTTGTCTCGAAAAACCATTCGACAACCTTGCATTTCTGCTCTGTTGATAAAGCGGGCGCCATTTTTCAACAATACGATTTTCATGCAGCGCCGTTGCAACAATACAAACTCCAACTATTTAGAAATTCGATATGGTGCTCATATTCTTTCAATTGTTTATCCCTAATGCACATCATTCGAGTGAAATGGTCAGAAATTGACTGAATCACCCTGTACATAAGACCCAGGATTATTTTGTTGGTAATTATGGGATTAATTTGTTTTCATGTAACTATGCCACCGAATGTGGACCGTTTGTTAGAAGGGTACATCATCGCCCTTTCCGAGGAGAATTACTCGTATAATCAAATAGTAACGTTGTACACAAAAAGGTATTGCCATTTTTATTATGATTTTGATTATGTTAGATAAACTTTCCCTTTCTCTACAAGTTGTTCTTCGGGTATACATGTTTATTAGAGGGCTCTTCAAAGTTGTCATGATCGAGGAACCTTGTATCTGTCACGGAATGTGAGCAGTGGTAGCCTTGATCTGAGGGATAACAGCGAGCGCGAGAAGAGCGTCTGCTATAGCATGAAAATCTTGGCGCCATCTCTTGAGAGTCACAGCAATATCTTCACATAATTAAAGAATATTAATAGCAATATTAATAAAGGTATGGAGATAAAGCGTCATGATAAAGAGTTCGTGGTGGTAGAAGCTAAGTTGCGAAGAAGAAAAAGTAATCGTGGCTCGCGAGCAAATCGAAGCTCGCATGCGATAACGATAAAGCAAAGAAGCCATAAAGTCTTCAAGCAAAGATTTCGTCATTTTCCCATGCAGGAATTCATGAACTGAAAGCGAAAGGCGCCGTGAAGCAGCCTTGTGCATCTAATTTCTCATCACATCCAATTCTGTCTTCAGCTTCTTAAACAGGGTGTTTCATAATTGGTGTCCTGTCTTTAGGTCTAAATAACGACTCAAGGGGAACAGATTGGGGGTAAATGAATATTGATTATTTGGTTTTAATGTCCCCTAATTCAGAATAAAAACATTTCGCGTCCCTGGGGGTGAAGGGGTAAATTTTGAAAAATTTTTTGCCATGTAGACAAAAACAGAAAAACTCATTTCCCATGTACAGTTTTCAAATTTCATAATGTTTTTCCTGGGGAGGGGGGGGGGGGCCAACACCGGTCGAGTTTATTAGCTTTTCGAGGTAAAGACTCATTCATTCTCATTAATTTTCCAAATGTAGGCCCTACTGTTTTCTAATAAGTATGGTTTTTGTCCATATCGGCTAGCCATACCTTTCACTTTACCCACTCGATAAAGGGGGCAGGGCATGAGATTTTTTCACCGGGTTTTTTTGCTAAACCCACATTTTACATGATGCTCTACGACTTTCTAAATAACACATGGGGTCTAACCCCTACCCCTACAAAAACGTCGTTGGACTCATATACAGGCATGAAGAAATTTGCAGCCGCAACTACGAATATCCTGTCTTCGTTGGACCACAGCGATTCTACGTGGTAATTCATGACCGGGAAACGGGCTTGGTGTTTCAGCGAACCGGAGACGCCGGAGAATGTTCGACGGAAAACTGAGAATAAGTTTGACACGTCGTTGGGTCGTATTCTGAACCGTGGTCTACGGACTGCCGAGCTACGCACTAGACCTGTTTGGAGAAGAGGACGGGGACGGATTGAGCAGCCTGATTTCTCATTGCTCCGTGGGGACTCTAAAGGTTAGATCATAGAGTTCTTTCTTGAGATCACCCTTATTTGCCGTGTCCACTTGTCGTGGTCTGTTTTTCATTAAACGCCAAATATTCTCAATGGGACTGAGATCAGGAGAATTTGGTGGCCATTTCATCACGTCGATATTTTTTCGTCTAGACCAGTCCTTAACAATTCTGGCACAATGAGAAGACGAGTTATCTTCTTGGAAGAGGAAGTCATCGTCCTCGAAAAGGTGTTCAATACTTTGTACCAGAAAATGCTCAAGCATCTCGGAGTAGATGTCTGAGTTTACTGTTGAATTTAGGATGCACAGTTCGCCAGTACCTGCATCACGCATGCACCCCCAAACCATTACTTTCTGGGGAAACTTCACGCGCTTCTGAATGCAATGCTTCACATTGCTTTCTGTAAACTCGTACTCCTTTATCACCAAACTCACAACAAAACATAGCTTCATCACTCCACATTACTCGGTTCCAGTCCTGAATGGTCCAATCGCGGTGCTATTTCGCCCATTCGACTCGAACTTTTCGCTGCTTCTTAAATAATGATGGCTTAATCTTTGGGATTCTTGCCTTATACCTAATCTCTCCTATTCTTCTCCATGTTGTGGTCTTTGAAATCGTTTTTTTTATTTCGGCACTCCATTTCAATGCAAATCTGGCGGAAGAACTGAATCTGTCTTTCTGAACTATACGTTTCAAAATTCCAACATCACGTTTTGAAGTGCACCTTGGACGTCCTCTTCTTTTCCAGGCTTCTGTTATAAATCATCATCAATTTCCGTACCATCATCAATTCGTTGCAAGCATTTGTAAACTGCCGATGTAGATCTTTTAACAGTCTTTGCTATTTCTGATAACGTTTTCCACTAATTCGTAGTTCTCGAATTCGGATCTTTTCCTGGATAGAAAGTTGAGCTTTCTTCCCCATTTTGTTGCATCAAAAACAACTCAGGTCACTCTGAACGAATATTAAAGTCTGTAGTTAAATTTTAAAGCTCTCAGAATAAAAACAAGTCCATTAAAAAAGGGAATTTCTAAACTTTTGAAACCAAAAACCCCCGTTTTGGAACGGCTATGCAAATTTCAAAAAATCAGCTCTCTTTCATTTTGCAAGCAAATGAAAAAAATAAAAGCCTACTTTAAAGCCGGTATATTGGTGTTAGTTAAAAAATTTTCCGAATATCCAAGTGTTTTTGTCCATTGCCAATCAACACAAACAAGTTGTCACGGTCATACTTCAGCGAAGTTTCTAAACTTTTGAAATGTAGTTGTACTTATTACTCATTGCCATTCATTGTATTTTAACCAATCATATTACTCCATTGTGCCATATTTCTGTATATAAGGGCGAGAAGCCTCTAGTATAGAAAATAAATAGAAAAATAGCAAGGCCAAGAGATAAGCCATTGACTGCGTTTGAGAAAGGGTAAATTCATGCTATGAAAGAGTCGGCAAGTCAGCCAGACAAGTAGCAAAAGACTTAAATCGCTCACATACGTTAATCTTAAATTACTTGAAACCGCGGGAGAGTTACGTCCAAAAGAAAGCTCCTGGCGCACCACCGAAATTGACACCTCAACAACAAAGGGAACTGAAACAGGGAAAATCATCTCTGACACCATTGGCCAAGAGATCAGACATTAATGTTCACAAATCTACATTATGCTGGCTTGTTAAAAACTGTGAGCTTCTTGTGTACACAGAAAGAAAATGCACACCTAAATTGTAACCTATACACAAGAAAAAGTGATTGTGTTGGGCAAAAGAGAAGATGTCATGGAAGCAAGAATGGAAGCAAATATTATGGTCCGATGAGAAGAAGTTTAATCTGGACGACCAGATGGATGGAGTCACTATTGGCACGACATACGTAAAGAGAAAGAGTTCTACTCCAAGCGCCAATGTGGAAGGGGGTTAGGTTATGATCTGAGGAGGCTTTGGATGGACTGGTAAAACAAATCTAGCATTCATTTCTGGTCGAATGAATGCCACATCATACCAAACAATGCTGGAGACTCATCTTCTGCCCATCGGTAAACAAATTGGTGGTTCCAGATGGCAATTCCAGCAAGATAATGAGCCTATCCACATTGCTAAAACCAAATACGAATGGTTTCTCAACAGTGGGGTTCAGGTGATTGAATGGCCACCCCTTTCCCGTGATCTGAACCCATTGGAGAATCTGTGGGCCATACTTGCAAGGCAAGTTTATGTGGGTGGAAATTAGTATGATTCTGCTGAAGAATTAAAAACTGCCATTGTAAATTGTTGGGAAAACATATCCCAAGACTTGTGCAAAATGCTTATTGATACACTACCCGATAGAGTATTTAAAGTAATTCATGCCCACGGCAGTTAAACTGGTTACTGAGTATGTGGATTTATCTTAGTGCAACAGGCAAATTCATGTTTTATTCATTATGTAAGATTACTATTTGCTATCTGATTTCTGTAACAATTTGAGCTGAAAAATATACCAAGCACAAGCTATTCGTTTAGGCAATAAAAATCTGTTCGAATTTACCTCACAGTTCTCCCCGAAATCAAAAACTAGATAGTGGATTTATATCAGCGCAACGCACCTTATTATATGCTGAAAAGCATATATTGGTTTCGCTCTGTTTGTGTGTCTGTCTGTCTGTCCGTCCGTCCGTCCGTCTGTATGTCCGACGATTTCTCGAGAATGCTTTAACATTTTCAAGCTCTTTTTTCGCTGTTCGATAGAGACCCTTCCTGAGCTCACCTGATTAGTTTGTCGTCGAAATCGGTCTAACAGTGACGTGACTATTGAGACCCAAACCCCCCCCATTAAATTTTTTTATTGGCAATATAAGGCATGTAATATGTCATTCGAACGGGAATGACGAGCACAACGAATATGACATTCTTTTCGATTTTCGAAATGCTACGTCCGAGAAAATGACCCCCAAAAAGTACTTCAATGACCCCTTATTACGAGCTTTAGCTAAAGCTATATATAAGAATACAAGCATGATCAGTACCTTTATGTGCCTGGCCAGCCATCGTTTGCACGAAAACGTGAAAATGGAAGAACTTAACAGCGATATATCAACTTTTGATGAGCTCTCGTGGACCCCTTCAAGCACGAGCACTAATGTTAAGAATATGAACTTAGGGCATGTAATATATCAATCGAATCCTACCGACGAGTCATAAGTGAATACAGTGTTACTTTTTGTTTATCATTTAAGCATTGTTGATGGCAGCCTGGAGCACGTGCCCGTTATGAAGTTTTCTTGATGCACGTGCTCATTTCATTTTAAAATTCAGTGCTGTTAGGCCTATTGTTAAATGTGTTAATGTTAGGGCGACGGTTAAAAATGGCTAAATAACGTTAGGCCTATAGTTAAAATGACTAAATAATGTTAGGCCTGTTGTTAAAAATGGCTGATTAATGTTAGGCTTATAGTTAAAAATGGCTAATTAAAGTTAGGCCTATTGTAAAAAATGGCTAATTTATGTTAGGCCTAGAGTTAAAATGACTAAATAATGTTAGGCCTATAGTTCAAAATGGCTAATTAATCTTAGGCCTATTGTTAAAAATGGCTAATTTATGTTAGGCCTACAGTTAAAATGACTAAATATCGTTAGGCCTATTGTGAAAAATGGCTAATTTATGTTAGGCCTACAGTTAAAATGACTAAATAATGTTAGGCCTACAGTTAAAATGACTAAATAATGTTAGGCCTATTGTGAAAATTAGCTAATTAATGTTAGGCCTATTGTTAAAAATGGCTAATTAATATTAGGCTTATTGTTAAAATGGCTAATTGAAGTTAGGCATATATTTTAAAATGACGTGAATGCATATAGAATCAAAGGTATTTCCACTGTTTGTTTAAACCAAGTGGAAGTAAAAGTGAGATATTAAAATTACATCTGCGTCATAGCTAAAGCTCCTTGGAATGCTTAAAAGATTTTACCCGGCAATGCTTTGAAACAATGGTTTTTCTCTCTTGACGTTTATGATAACTTTGATCTAGCAGTGGAAAGAACATAGACCCAGTAGTTTAAAACATTTAGACGTGCGAGGATTTCATTCTCATTTCGCGCGCGTTTGGAAAGATTCGTGTGAGCGCTGCAATCGAATACGTAAATTTACATGCAGTTTTCGCCATTGCTGTATATAAAAATATTACAGTAATATTAAACAACAAATTTTTATATTCTTCTTTTCAGCATATTTGAAAATCGTTTTACGAGTTATATTCTTGTTAATTGTAGCTTTTGATTGGTTCCAAGGATCTGAGTCCTTGCAGGAGAGACTTTTACATAAAACATTATCTTTAGCAAAAGTTTTGATTCCAATAATCGCATGACTTCCTGTGGAGTTGTATATAACCATTCCGTTCCGCACAAAAATGATAACAAAAGCCGATTGATAACAGTGAACTGAATTGCATTCAGCAGCACCTGCTGTGTAAATCGTTTCTCGAAAATAAAAATTTCGACAATAGCTTGTACACATAGCGTATAATATTATTTATAGTATTAGTTGTGCAGCTCATTTATATGCAACAATTAAAAAGCACAATCGTCTCATCTATCTGCTACTTTCAGTTGTACGTAAGGAATTTAGTTAGTCCTTTGTATAATATGCAAGACAGCTTGGGTTGGTTAGGCTTCTTGACTACCTCAGTGTATTTCATTTGGAATTTATTCTGGTTCGATGAGCTTTGTGAAAGCGCTGCTTTCGTCCGATCTGAAGAAATGTACACTTCACTGTTCGATTGTCGATTGTCGTTAGTATAGAAAAAGGCACCGTAATCCAAGACATATCCTTGATGTCAATTTTGATGACATTGACAATGTCATCTTCCCAGATTACTGGGTTTCATAAGTTTTTCGTTTTTTGTGGCTTACTAAGTGATATACTCCTAGTTCAGACAATCGTCAATCAAATTTCCCTCCACCAAGAGGAGGCAATTTTCTTCTTTAATACTTTGGATGACCTTTGTGGGTACATCAGGCTTCTTTTCTAGTTCAGTGTATTTCCTTTGGAATATGATTATGAAGGGTGAGATTATGGAGGCTACGCTTCAAGTTCCACACGAATACCCATACACTACACTGTTCGATTGTCGATTGTCTAGTGTAGTTTATATCCTTGATAAAGCCTGGAATAAATGGCAAAACTAGTCGGAAACTTTATTCTCCCTTTATTGTATTGTAAATTTGGGAGAATAGATATCCTTATAACTTTCTACAAACTTGGAAACATACCATCGATCACTAAGACCATTTAGAAAGTCATAAATAAAACTGTAACAACCCATAATAAGCATATTTCAGACATAATAACTTACTTACATCTCTATTTACGAAGTCTAATTTTAAGCAACTATTAGTCACATCAAGTTCAATTAAATAAATAAATTCATTCAATAAAATATTGCAAAATGTTTACCGATTTTCAGAACCAGATCTTTAAATGAAGGACGGGATTTATCACCAGTGTATTTGATTAAAATGTTTGAGGGCTTCAAATCACGATGGATAATATTTTGAACGTATAATGCTCTCATACCTAAAGCTTATTAAATGGAATTTTAAAGCATTTATCAACGTTAATGATATGCTTAAAAAGATTACGACAAGTTGTTCACTTAAGGCTGAGTCATAATCTCATATCCCTTCAGTTCATTTAAATTCATAAACACTGACATTTTCGTCTTAATTATTGCGATTTAAACTTTGTACCCTTTTATAAATTTTCCTTTAGATGTTGTTCGGAAACATGATTATGTCAGTAAAAAATGTGAAATTAACAATGAACGACACCAGTAGATTGCTATGATCTACCTAATTCCCAAAACACTGCAAAGAGCACGAGTATTGGTCTTCACCTTGTTACACGATGTGAAAATAGAGATATTTAAGACATTTGTTTACCTACGAAATCATTATATAGAAATTTTTTGAATTAGCCTTAAGTGAACAAAATACTGAATATAATATGCACACTTATTATCAAAATATTCATATATTAGATATACGGTACTTAGGGAAGCACATATATAAGCAGCAGAGGTGTTCTATCATGTTATCAGTAACATTTACTTAAACAAAATGACTTAGTGGATGTGAACTTTCCGCAAGGTTTACCATGAGTGGGTGTCATTTGTGTAACGTTTTCATTACTTGCCAAAATAGCTATAACTATTGGGTAGATAGATGCATAAGCTCGTCCCATTTTGTTTGATATGGCAAAGCGACAAAACGGAACGAATTTGGCAAACTAGTAATATCGTCAAGAGATGGAAGCATAGGCCTAACGGAAATATGACGGAAGCATAGGTGTAACTGCAACAAAAGAAACTTTCCAGAAGTGCCCTGATAAGAAACATTAAAAATTCCTTTCTTTTTCTGTCATTTGCATCACTGCTGAAGTAAGAAATGATTTATTTGGTACCAAGGCCATCCTAAATTTCGAATTCGCGCAATCTGGACTATTATGGTAAAATTAGCTACTTTTAAGTAGATGAAGAAAAACTGCTATATTCAAGAAGAACCACCTATTTGAGTGCTTGCGCATGATTGAAAAGCTGTACAGTAGATGCCTGGAACGCTGTTTTTAACGCTTTTCAAATTTCCAAGTTTATGATGTTTGGGTTTAGAACGAATGATTTTTCTCGAACTGTGTTCTTCAATATACGTATTAAATTCGGTGGTGACTCTTTAATTATTCGGGATTGGTTTTTCGTAGACAGGCCGTTAATAATTTTACCAAAAAAACATGAATTCTGAAAACTATTTCGACATTCTGTGCATTTCGGCGTTATCAACAATGTGGCATTATGGAAATTACCGTTACTTCTTCCAACAGTATTGAACTCCCATTTTACACCGCAGAACATGTGCAGGAAAAGGTTTTCTGAAAATCAAGTGCTCATGTGCTCCGATGAGTTGCTCATAGTTCTGATCTTAATTCTACAGATAATCTCTAGAACGAATCAGAGCGACGGATCCGAATCTGAATACAATAACTCTTATTTTTAAAATATTTTTATAACTTTGCTGTGTTAGTTTGTTTAGGTCAAATCTTGTAATCAATATTAAACCAACTTTCCGACAAGCTAGGGAGCTGCAATTTGACACACTTAAGCAGAATCGATGACAATTTATGATAAAGAAAAAAAATTTCAAATCGGTTCATTGGTTCGTGTACTAATGGTACTAACTCATTACTACGAATTGATTGTTGTAACAATTGGACATTTCGTTATGGCGAGAGGTAAATGTATCTATTGTTTATTGTTGCAAAATTAAGCTTTATTGTTGCCACTAAATAAAGCATTATAAAAGCTTGGTTTGATAAAACCCTTTTTACATAATCTTGTTGATAGCTGCTTTGAAGGACAAATGGTAAGTTGAGACTAGCGGAAATTTGTTGAAAATATGCCTCGATGCTTGCTGCCATCATATAAGCAGAAGGTGAACGGACTTATAATTAATTCCTATAATACGATTAAATCCATTTTTCCCAAAATAATGTGATTTTTATTTATTTATTATGAATTGTAGGTAAGAAGCTACAGATAAGCGTCTTTTCATACCTCCCAGTGGAAAAATAAATAAATAAAAACACATATAACAAATGTCAGAATACTTTTGATAATATAGTGTACATATAGGGGGAGGCCGTGGCCTGGTGGGCATTTCAATGCAACAACTTCTGTGAAGTTAAGCAACATCAGGCACGGCTAGCCACTGGATGGGCGACCATTCAGTGACTCACAATCTTCACCCCCCCTTCCCGGCTGCTGTGACCACCATACAGCAGTCGTTAATCCTGGTTCATCCAGGGACCCAACTCGTCGGCCTCAGGCCATACAGGCCCTGGATGGACGCATAGGATTACTACAACCCCTGGCAAAAAGTATGGAATAATTCATTCATTGTCACCTGGCGTCGCGCTATTGGAATTATTACGAGATAACCGTTCAGAGAAGATCAATGATCTTTTATTTACACGTCTGTCAAGTGTTTGTACAGTTATGTATTTAATCTCAGCTGGTTCGGCCGTTCCGGAAATTAATTACAATTCATTGAACAAAAGGACTCTTGGAAAAAAGTATGGAATAGTCCAAACCACTGGAAAAAAGTCTGGAATATCAACCATTAATATTGGGTAGGACCTCCTTTGGCCCTGATCACTGCTTGCAATCTCTTGGGCATTGATAAACATAACTTTTCGCATTGATGGGGATCGATTTCTGTCCAACATTTCTTGATAGCTGTCTTCAGCTCCTCCAAGTTTGCTGGTTTTTCCATAGCGGCCTTTTTCTTTAAGACTGCCCAAACATTCTCTATTGGATTGATATCTGGCCAGGGTAAACGTTTTACTTTTTTTTCCTGTAACCAAACTCCCACTTGTCGGGACCGATGACATGATGCGTTGTTATCTTGAAGAATGAAGTCCTCGTCGCCATAGTGATCCTCTGCAGTCTTTAACATAAACGTTACCAAGATATCGATGTATGCTTCTGAATTGACATTGCATGTAACAATGGCAAGTTCCCCTACCCCCTTATGGGTGACACCTCCCCACACCATCAATCCCCTTGGAAATTTGGTCACAGAACGAAGGCAGTCCGGTTGAAACTTTTCGTGCGGTTGTCTATAAACAAAACGCCCGTGGCTGTCACCATACCCCAGGGAACCCTTGATTCATCTGTGAACATCTCTCTCTTCCATTCATTGTAGTCCATTCTTTATACTGTTTCGTCCATTCTAATCTCTCTCGTTTCTGCTTCTCGGTCATGTATGGTTTCTTTTTCGCTTTAGATGATTTGAACCCTTCTCTGCCAACCGATTTGGCACTGTTCGGTCAGAGACATTGTCGATATAGCTTTCCTGTAGCTTTCCATGCATTGTTGATGTTGCCAGATAAGGAGAAACGCTGTTTTTTGACGATGGCAACCAGCGTCCGGTCATCCCGGTGAGATGTGGCTCGTGGCCTTCCATTTTGTTGCATTGGAAACGGTCCCCCTTTTGGCCTTTTAAGATAGGACTTTGGAAACTGTTCCCTGGGGCATTTCAGTTTTTCGGCAATTGATTGCTGCGTGTAACCGTCACATTTGAGCTTCAGAATGAGTTATTTTTCTGCAGTGTTTAGTTCACGTGTTTTAGCCATTTTAGCTGTTAAATGACACTTAACAACGTGCAGCTTCTGTTTTTATATCATATACCAATCACGTGATGTACCTAACGTCATTCTGTCATTTGCATATTGGTTTTCATTCGTTAATCCTTAATTATTCCATACTTTTTTCCAATGGTTTGGACTATTCCATAGTTTTTTCCAAGAGTCCTTTTGTTCAATGGATTGTAATTAATTTCAGGAACGGCCGAACCAACTGAGATTAAATACATAACTGTACAAACACTTGACAGATGTGTAAATAAAAGATCATTGATCTACTCTGAACGGTTATCTCGTAATAATTCCAATAGCGCGACGCCAGGTGACAATGAATGAATTATTCCATACTTTTTGCCAGGGGTTGTATTAGTTAAATTATTATTCAAACTCAAATTCAATTCAATAATCAACACCAATATTTCAGTGCATTATTGACATAGGTAAAATGGAAAGAAAAAAAAGAATAGAAAAAATCTTAGGTAATAGCACGTGCAAGTGCTTACTTAATTGTAATAATAGTAAACGCAATTCCTCTTCATCTAAAGGTCCATGTTCTTCAGTGAATATATGTAGATATCAATAAAATTAATACAATAAGGTAGAAGCATTTATACAAGATTTCATATTTTGTGCCAGAAAATTTGCAACAATATACAGTAATTATAATTTGAAAACTTACAGTGCTTACCTCTCAAGTAGTGTTTGAAAGTTCCCCTATTGCAGTACTAAAGAAACGAAGTTTAAAATTAATATAATTTTAAAACATATTACACATGGGGTTCTTTATATCTGTAAATACTAGTATAAAAAATTAAGTTCAAATGGGGAAAATAAACAAGACATTAATAATAATGTTGAAATACTAAGTCCTTACTACGCAATCCCATAGCATTTGTTTTTTTTTTGCGTACTCCAAAGCACAAAATGCAATTGTTGTTGCGAAACTGCTAATTTGCTTACATCTACGCACAAGCGGTGGCCGATAGAACTAAGATGGAGCGGTCTGCTGGGAAGTTAACTGCTGAAATCGTATGATATAGGGGCAGATATGGATGGGGTAGATTCACACGCAAATGAAAATAATGCCCACTACCAATTCGAAGAAGTCCTTAGAAAAACCCGAGTGTTTATCAGTGTAAGGGGAGTCAAAAATTTTTTCATAGCTTATATTCAGTGGCAAAAAAATCTCGAAAAATGTTCTGGAAGACTGATTATAAACAAAAGTTGATTACTCACTTTAAGCATTAAACTTCTTCAAAAATATAATGCACTTATTCTACTTAAAATCACCATTAAAGTACGCGTTGTGAAACTGAAACGACAATGGTAGCGTGTAATCACATTGCTGCATTCACGCCTTACCCAACCAATTAACATTGCTGAATTTTACTGCCACAGGACAAAATCAAAGATGGCCTAGCCCATTTGGAAAAATGAACAGCTGGCTCTGATGCGTTATTTGCATTTGAAGGGAAATAATGCAACACAGAACCGTGCCGAATTCAAAAGTGTGGGAACAAAGCCCCGTCGTACGAGGCTGAGATGATGTGTCGGCAAAGGATTCCAAAGTGGCCAGATCGGACCGTTCATCGGTGCAAATCGTGTATCAAGCGGAGGAAGACCGAAGATCTACATTGATCACGGCACTGGTTGTAATTTCTTGAACATAGGACTCTGCATAATAAACGTTGCCCTAAATTGGTTACCATGTACACTGAACGACAACTTTATTAGAGACACCCCTCTAATAGCGTGTTGTGCCTCCTTTAGCGGCGAGAACTGTCTGAATACGTGTTGGCATGGATTCACTAAGGTGATGAAACCGTTGCGGAGGAATAGCAGCCCAGGCTGACATCACAGTCCTGTTCAAGTAGTGCGGGAATGCGTCGGATGGATGTGATCGGGCGACCGACCTGGCCACTGAAGCAGTGGAAGTCCGCATCATGTTTCTCGAACCAGTCCAAGACCATTCGAGCACGGTGACAGGGAGCATTGTCCTGCTGAAACTGTCCTTCACCACCAGATAACACAGTCATGAACGGGTGCACCTGATCGGCAACAAGGTTCAGGTAGTGTGTCGCATTCAGGGATGTGTCTACGGATATTAGAGGACCCAGTGTGTCCCAAGAGAAGACACCCCAGACCAGCACTCCTCCTCCAACCGCCTGTACGGTTGTCTGCTGACAGGACGGGCCCATGGCCTCATGTTGTCTGCACCAGATGCGCAGTCTGCTGTCCGCATGATGAAGTAAGAACCGCGTTTCGTCGGACCTGGCGACCTTCTTCCACTCATCCAGCGTCCAGTGGCGATGTGTGTGCCCCCTATTTTGCGGTGACGGCGACGGTACCGATACAGGCCGCCTGTAATAATACTAGCTCGGTGCAAGGTGCGCCTCACCGTGTGTTTCAAAATGGGTTGGGATGCTCCCTCACTGAACTGCGCTGCAATTTGTTGGGCTGTTCCCGTCCTGTTGCTGTGGATGATTCGTGCCAGTCGCCGTTGGCCTCTTTCATCCACGGCCCTGTTTCGTCCGGAGTTGTGTTTGTTGGAGGTTGTTTTTTGGCATAACTACCATTCACGGAATACCCTTGATAATGTTGCACGGGAAAACCCGAGGAGGTTCGCGGTCTGCGAAATACTCAACTGCGCCCGTCGAGCTCCAAAGATCTTGCCTCGTTCAAAGTCGGTCAAATCATTGGATTTACCCATATTCAGTCCTCTACTGCTGCTGACTGCAACTTGTGATCCAATGTATCCCTTTTATACACCGCTTTGGTCTGTTCCATTGTTTGGTTGTCATTGGAGGCCGATCCATTTTTCGTAAAAGGTGTCTCTAATAAATTGGTCGTTCAGTGTATGCTAAGTCCATTCCAGAAAGAAAGGTCTCTTGAGTCCCCATGCATGAATTTCTATAAACAATTTATATGTCATTATATCCACTGATTAATGCAAATTCGATTTATCGGAATTTTTCTCCTTGAAATTGTGTTTGACGCATCTGTTTACTGATAGATTGATGGGGTTACTGCCCACTCGATCTGGAGTTCAGCAAATTCTTCCTCTTATTAGGCATAAAGTACATGCTGCGTAAACGCAGTTTCCAAAATACTAACAAGGGAATCCCACATAGCCTATCCGCTTTAACAACGGAGTCTTTGTATGGTTATGTATGCTCAAATTTTTTCGTTTTCGCGGTTTATTTTGAAAGTAACAAAATATTGCATTCTCTTATTTTGCAAGCATCTATAGTAGCTTCAGATGAGTAACATATTTCAATATGGTGGAAATCTGTGACATACATGTTCGAGGGATTCCATTGTAATTAGATCATTTTTGAGGTGGAATAATTCCACCAGGACCAAACAGAAGACTTTTACAACAGCGGACATCGACAGTTGATTCATCGCTCGGAGAAGAGCATGGCCCTGGGTGGAACATACATAGAGAAGAACTAACCACCTTCTTCCAGGGTCTACAACTCATAACTTACAGCATGTCCCACAGTTGATAGGAAGAAATGTTCCGTGTATGCCATACTTCAACTCTGACAGTGAATGAATGGCTCTACGATTTGCACATACCCAAAGCTCTCTTCCATTATGGTGATTGTAAGGACTTTATGACCAACCCTCCCAGTGTACTTTTTTGTAAGATTGCATCCTGCTAATCCTAATATATTGTATAAATCTTGAATTCAAAATTAAGGATAAACCCACTTATAACCTTGATATGGAGTAGTGTTTTCTCCCTGGTTGTTTAGTTATACATTGTCCGGTTTCTGGCACTTTGTCAGAAGTATATGTATGAGACCTGCCATTTTCATTAGTAATAGTTAATATATAAACTGATTAATTAGTGATGAACGGTACAAAACTAAAACAAGCAAATAACCATCATGGATATGTATGAGAATCGTGTATTAATATTTTATTTAAACAACCCGAGGCTGAAGCCCAACACGGAGTTTAGTAAAGAACAAACACAAACATTCAAGCCCCTAGCGGGATTCGAATCCGCGACTTGTCGGCTACGAGAGAGAGAAAAGATTTGCACGTCAGTTTTCTCGGCCAATAATATAAAAGCGTTAATACGAAATAAATTGCATAGTATGAAGTAGAATTTTTTCCACGGTTCTTGGAAGATAAAAATGATACTCACAAAGGGAACCATCCGAACCCGTATCTCAAACTTTCAAACCAATTGAAATATTTTATTCACCTGAATAAACTACTGATGCTTGCAAAATGAGAAATAGCATTATTTTGTTTCGTTCAAAATAAACAGCGAAAACGAAAGAACTTTGTTTGCGCGCAAGTAGCCAGACATACGAAGACTCTATTGTGCCCGTAGATGAAACGGTGTGCGCATTTACACACCTGCTGAAGCTTGACGGAACTTTTTTCCTCCCCCCCTTAACAATGCGCACGACTACACTTCTCATAAAATCAATTGAATGGATTCTGATTTTAAGCAAACTTTTATTTTTTAAAAATAGATTATTATAATTAGCTAATTGTCATCCAGTAAAAAAAAAATCTGTACTGTAATTAATAACCATTGAAATTCTATGTTATCAATTTTAGAAGCTTGCAATGAAGTACCGTAACATTTTGCTTTGGTATTCTTCGTAAATTTTCCAGGGCTGACGTCATGCATTTGTGAGGACTGTCGATCTAATGGGGCAGCGGAGAATACGAACAAGGAAATAATGCGTTATACAGAGGGTGTATGTATCTTAGTGCCTAATATAATTTTAAATAAAAAATATTCATAGATGCTTATCTCATCTTTTAAATTATTTCAAGACGAATAATTGTACACAATATTTAAAAGTTTTGTCCTAATATCATGGCTGCAACTGCAGTTCATTGGAGACTACCGTAAACGATTTCTCCATTCTCTCCAAGTTTTCTTTTCCCTTCCATTCCGATTTCCACGAAGGCACGCACCACTACCGCTCCCAGTTTATTTTTGCGCCCAAAGAGTTCGGTTTTATTTTGTGGCGCATTTAAAAAATATAATATTGCGATTTCTTATTTGCTAAGGGCAGTCAGTAACTTTAGGTGAATAAAATATTTCAGTTTGGTTTGAAACTGTGAGATATAGGTTCGGATGGCGCCCTTCTCAGTAATAATTCTTAATATACACAGTGAATACAAAAGTCTGAACCCCCCTTTTATTTTTTGAACCGAAGAAGATATGTCAATTTTGATGAATCCAATGAATAGAAAGTTGTGGATGGCCTATCCCATGGTGCACTTTTCATCATCCCAAATATGCAAATTAGGACACATTCAAAATTTATCTCAAAAACCGTAAGAGATAGAGAAAAAAACCCAATTGCAAACTTGTTCAGCATAAAAAACAAACAAAACAAAAAAAATCATCCAAATCGGACCAACCAATCACCCACAATCACGTGGTGAACTGTTTGTAGCATACAAACAGTCACACTGCACAAACAAGTTAATTCAAACAGTTTAAAAATAAAGTTAATCAACAAAATGCTCGATGTGACGACCGTGGGCACCTTAACACAATTGGGCACGGAACCTAACTGACGCCAAAACATCGGCAAGCATGGCTGGTGTCACTCCTCGGCATGCTTCCTAGATTCGTTGAACCAGATCCTCCAGTGAGGCGGGCTGCGTAGCATGAACCATGTCCTTCAGGTATCCCCACAAGAAAAAGTCAAGTGGTGTAAAATCAGGGGAGCGGAGTGGCCAACGAACTGGTCCTCCTCGGCCAATCCATTGTTGTCCAAACATCTCACTTAGACGCTCGCGAACGACCAACCCGTAATGTGGAGGAGCTCCATCATGCTGAAACCACGTGCGCTGATACGAGGCCAATGGCAAATTGTCAATGAAGTCTGTGACTACCACGTTGAGAATTTCAGCCCGGTAGCGTTCTGCAGTCAGTGTTCCATCGTAAAAATATGGTCCAACCACAGTGTCATTGTACAATCCACACCACACATTGATTCTCTAGTTCACTTGATGAGTTGCTTCTCGCAGACATCGTGGGTTTTCGTCTGCCCAATGATGATGGTTGTGCCTGTTGATAACTCCATCCCTGGTGAACTGGGCTTCATCTGTCCACAACATCTCATGAATGAAGTTTGGATTGTCATCCAGGCATGTAAGTAACCAGTTGAAGAAGGCGGCCCTAGCAACATAATCCAATGGCAGTAACTCCTGGTGACAATGAATACGGTATGAGTGAAAATGATGTGCGTATAGAATGTTGAGAACAGTTCTCTGATGGCACCCAACATCTGCAGCAATTGCTCTGCTGCTTGTTTGGGGATTTGCAGCAACTGCAGCCAGAACTAGCGTTGTTGTATCCTCATCGCCTTGTGCCCTTGGTCGTCCTCGTTCTGCATTAACATTCCCTGTAGCCTCGAATCTTTGAATAATATGACGCATTGTTTGACAAGATGGATGGCGTTCGTTAGGGTATCTGTCTCGATACAACCTAACTGCAGCATGTAGGTTTTTCCTTGCCTCTCCGAAGCAGAAGATTATGCTGACCATTTCCGGAACAGTTTCTGCCATACTATTTCTAGCTTGCCATCCTGGAATTGTTCTGTCTTCTGTGTACTGAAACATGCCTTTTATTTACTTTTCCGCATGAAAGTGAATGTGAGTATGGTAATTTATGTTAATTTTTTGATTTGCATGCTTTACATGGTGGAAATATCAACATTCAGTTTTCCTTGTGCAGTGTGACTGTTTGTAAGCTACAAACAGTTCACCACGTGATTGTGGGTGATTGGTTGGTCCGATTTGGATGATTTTTTTTGTTTTGTTTGTTTTTTTATGCTGAACAAGTTTGCAACTGGGTTTTTTCTCTATCCCTTACGGTTTTTGAGATAAATTTTGAATGTGTCCGAATTTGCATATTTGGGATGATGAAAAGTGCACTATGGGATAGGCCACCCACAACTTCCTATTCATTGGATTCATCAAAATTGACATATCTGCTTCGGTTCAAAAAATAAAAGGGGGGGTTCAGACTTTTGTATTCACCCTGTATGTATATTCAACATTTATAATAAAATATTAACAAGATACACTGGCGGAAAAAAATCCCAACACCACGAAGGACTTGTGCTAGATGAATGAAATTTGGACAGTATATTCAGCTATGGCATTTATTCAATTGATTCAAGTGGGTGCAGCCACCAGCGCCACCCTGTACATGGTGAAAAGCACGGACTTTAGTACCTGCTGTAGTCGTCGCGCTGGTCTATGCAGGCCTGCACACGAGCATGCATACGGTCGTAGAGATGCCAAATATCATTTTGTGGTATGGCATTCCATGCCTGTTGTACCTGGATGGTCAGATCAGCGACAGTTGTTGCTGGTTGTGGAAGAGCCCTGACACGGCGTCCGACCATGTCCCAGACGTTCTCGATGGGCGACAGATCTGGTGATCGTGCTGGCCATGGTAGGATGTGGACACCCTGAAGGGCACGTTGGGTTGCAGCGGCAGTGTGGAGTCGAGCGTTATCCTGTTGGAACAGCCCCCCCTGGTATACCAGCCAAGAATGGCAGCACAATGGGTTCAACAACCTTCCGAATGTAAACATTTGCTGTCGTAGGAAATCCCTCTCTATACTATAACGCCAGGGGTGGGGCCAGGATGCCGACGACGGATGCAGCTCGATAACAGGACTTACCCACTCCTCCTCCTGACCCTTGTGCGATCATCACTCTGACCCAGACAGAAACGACTTTCATCCGTGAAGACCACAGACCTCCATTCTGCCCTCCAAGTCGCTCTGGCTTGACACCACTGAAGACGCGCCGCACGGTGTTGAGGGCTAAGAGGCAAACATGCCACAGGGCGCCTAGAGTGGAGGTTCCTGGCCGGGAGACGGTTCCGAATTGTGCGTGGAGTGATGTTGGGTGCCACAGCAGCCCGAATGTCCGCTGCAGATGCTGTTCGATTTGCCACAGCCATCCTACAGATGCGCCGGTCAACCCTGTCTCCAGTGGCCGGGGGTCATCCAGATCCTGGTCTCCTGGTAATCCTGCCTTCCCTGGACCATTTCTGCCAACAGTTGTACACAGTGGCAACGTCTCGACCCATGCGTTCTGCAATAGCACGGAACGAAAGTCCACCCTCTCGAAGGCCCACTACACGTCCTCGTTCGAATTGGGTTAGCTGCCCATATTCACGTTGCAGTCGCCTTCGAGGCATGTTTTACGTACTCTATCACACACGTCCACAAGTGTCTGAAGTGACACAGACGCGCATCTGATCTCCTTTATATCTGTCATTGGAATGTCTCATTTGCATGTACAGGGTGGCGCTGGTTGTAACCTTGAAACTTGAATCAATTGAATAAATACCATAGCTGAATATACTGTTCAAATTTCATTCATCTAGCACAAGTCCTTCGTGGTGTTGAGTTTTTCCCCCCGCCAGTTTATTATTATGATCAATATAAGTAATTTTTAATATATTATTTCATTCAACTTAAAATTTATTCATAAAATAAAATATTTACGTTATCTACTTACTTACTTCTGTAATAAGATATACATTTCCAGATCTTGGTCTTTTCTAATTTTCAAAAAAAAAGAAAGAAAAAGAAATGATCTATCGGTCTTTTACTCACTTCTTGTTTTTAAACAATTTCTCTTAAAAAATTTAGTTTCTTTCGAGTTCTTACTCAACGACTGTAGATACATTATAATCTCTCCAACGAAATATGAACTGGGTGTGTCCAATTAATTTTCCAATTGTTAGACATTATTAATTTTAGTTTGCAACATTGTCTAACAATTGAAATTGGAAAATTAACTGGACAAGCCCAGTTCATCTTTCGTTGGACAGAGCCTCGAGTCAGCTTTAGAAGGATTATGTTCATAGCGAAGAAACAAGAGAATAAGCCCATATACCCTGATTTATCAATTTAATAGGGCCCCCCTATTATTAGGGAGTGTAAAATACCGCTTTATCATTCAAAACAACTTTGACAGATTTTGGCATTAACTCCAAAAATTATCTGAAACATTCCATTTAATAGAAGACAAGTGCATCATACCAGAAGATCATACGCTATTTATTTATTTCAAGGAGTTGAAAACGGTTGTATTACAGGGCAGCTCCCTATTGCTGTCAATATTGAATAATGAAGAGTTACTTGTTTAGCAGTCCAGTGGTAGGATTTAATAGCTTGACAAAAACTTATGGCATTCGCGTAAAAACAGATAACACTAAATTTTTTTTTAGTTATTAAATAAAAATAAAAAATAAATAATAATTGACAAAACTTTTTAGTTTGACAAATAAAATTTGTCAATTATTTCAATATCAATAAATATCAATCAATTTTGTCAATTATTTATTTTTTATTTTTATTTAATAACTAACAGATACCCGTGGCGTTGCTCCCGTGTAAATTGTGATTTAGGATATGAAGTTTATTCATTATAAATTCACTGTAATGCTTCCTTATAAACGATGTTGGGTGTTTTGTTGTCTTTTGCTAAGACAACAACGTTTGAGGCATCACTCACACGGGAACATGCCACGTATTCGCCTCCGCGATGGCCTATTGACCCTTTCGAGGAAAGCTCTATGTAGGTGGCGGTAGCGACATCAGTTGGCCTCTGAAGCCCAGCAACACTTCCGGCGTCGCCATTTTTCCATGCTAAACAATACTGTGTAGTGAATTGTTGTGTTGTATCAAATAGATTTAATACATTTTTAAATGAATTTAATACAATTTTACCCCCTGAGTACAGAAATACGGAAGAATAAATATTTTTAATATTACTGTATTTATTTTAGTTTAATTACAGTGCAATTAATTAATACACGACGGTTAAGTGTTACTCTTGTTACGTTTGTTTTATTTGTTTATGTTACAAGCTTGTTTTCTGTAATTGAATTAAAATAATAAAAAGTTTACGGTAAATTGACTAAAACAAGGCTATAATAAAAATATTTTTTTTATTTAATTTAATAATTAAACTCCGTTTACACTGAACTAAAACACGCATTATATTTATTTAAACGAAGCGTTATTTAAAATCGGTAAAAATCCCGTGTAGCATCCCCTAATTTTCTCGGCTGACATCGATCAGCCCCATCGCGTTTATATTCTGAATTTATTATTGTAACACACCTAATATGTAAATGATTTATCATATTATCGAAATTATATTTTAAGAAATTTATGCAAGAAAGAATCACGAAAGTTTCGTGACGATGAACTTCAGCTAACGGGCGGTCATTCATGTCGGCCTGGCCGCTCATTATTCAACAAATGAAAAACTCTAAATAGATGATTATAATTATACACTCTTCATTAGATGATTATAATTACCTTGTAAGTGGGAAAGTAAATGAAATCCTCGTGGATCGTGTCAAGGAGCTACAGGTGAGTGAACGATTTAAGCCTATTGATTTATCGTGCTAACTTTACAACAGTTTTTACAAATTGGGTTCATACAGTTTTACATAAATTTCATACATTTCTAAATAGATTTAATACAATTTTAAATGAATTTAATAGGATTTAAATGAATTATATTTTAAGAAATTTATCCGAGAAAAAAAATCACGAAATTTCCGTGACGATGAACTTCAGCTAACGGACGGTCATTCATGTCGGCCTGGCCGCTCATCATTCATCAATGTACACCGTCACGGAACTTTCGCATCAATTTCTTTTTTTTTTTTTCTCGCATAAATTTTTTAAAATATAATTCATTTTATCGTATTTTATTCATTTAAAAATGTATTAAATTTATTTAGAAATGTATGAAATTCATGTAAAACTGTATGAACCCAATTTGTAAAAACTGTTTTAAAGTTAGCACGATAAATCAATAGGCTTAAATCGTTCACTCACCTGTAGCTCCTTGACACGATCCACGAGGATTTCATTTACTTTCCCACTTACAAGATAATTATAATCATCCTTGGCGTAGAAACATATTCGTTTCACAAAGAAATCGTACAGATCGAGTGATGTTACTGTAGGCCACGAATTCACGTCGTTCTTGAAAAACGTTTCTAACATATCATCCATGGGATCTGGCAAATTGTGCTCTTCAAACATTAATTTCTGCTTATATCGTTCGCTGGCTACGCCGTTCAAACTTTTAAAATGTCTGCTTGACATAATTTAAACAGAAAAATCGCCTAATAATTGTATAAACACTTGTAATTTAAACTACACTGTAGTTACACTGTACTAAATGCTCTGAAACGGAAGTTAGTAAGGGCTGTCGTAGGATCGGTCACGTGGTTTCCTGTGACGCGTTGTTTTGTTATCGAAACGGTCAATAGTTGGCGCTTAGATCACTGCAAAATGGCGCACGCTATGGGTACTCGGGGTATAGAGGCTAGAAGGGGTACTCCGTCCCCCGCTCTTAGCAGCAGCTTCAGCATAAGTTTGCAGGAAATTTTTTGCCTATGTTGGTGATAAGACGCGATGTTTGGTTGAAGGAGAGGAAATTGTTAAAAGTCGTACACATAATTTGCACACACAAGAAATTGTCAAGCATTGGTTTCTCTGGTTTCAGGATGGAGGGCTTCTGTAAAACCCATCATGGCATCAACAGGTTGATTTTGCATGTTACTGGTTTCTGGTATTTCAAGAGCAATTATTTCCTCGTGGGTTTCAGTCAACTGGTTTTCATTTGATGAGAAATGCAACACAGACTGCGATACCGGTTTAATGTAGAAGCCTCTATATAATGAAGTTGGCATATAAATGCTGAAATAAATACGCTAAACGACTTCAAATGAATACTTGCAGAAGTAATTTTTAAATATATACACAACATTTTTTTTTCTCCCCGTTCTTTCAGTCTTTTTGTTCTCTCGATAGATGATTTGCTGGGAGGTTTTAAAAATGAAAGTTCGTGTTTCCTCTTTGGTAGATTAATGCTTGATACTGCACCCGATTTCAAAAAGTGTCGTCCAACTGGTAGACCTTAAATAAACAATTTAATACTGTATTTCATAACGTTAACTTTTGAAAGATACTTCACTTTTTTTTTCAACTAAAGACTTAAGATACGGTAGCATACTTCTTATCTTTACTAATATATGTATATATTACGTCCATTAACCATAATTACGTTCTACCTGTAAGTACAATTTTTTTTTTTATTTTTCAACTTACCAGCGTGAATGTAGTCAGAGGGTAGAAAATGGGCGCTGCAAACAAAAAAAAAACTGGTAGCTTGTTTTCCCAGCTTTAGCTTTACTTCCCACTCGGTTTTTAACTGCTTATTTCGTGGGAAATTGTGAATATAGATGTTATTTTCTTTGTTAAGCTTCCACTTGTACCTATCTCAGGCGCCATTTTATTAGTTTGAGTAATCTACGCTAGATGTCGCCCACTTCTACCGCGGAGGCGAATAGTTGACCATGGGTAAAACATCCTTCATACAAATCAATGCCCCCTTCCTGTAATGTTTGGCCCTGCAATTTGTTTATTGTAATTGCAAAATACAGGGAACACGCAATCTCAAACAAAACAATACGATAAGCAAAATGATCTATAGACGAATTTAAAACCAATTAAATAATGAAAAATTCAACCAATTGTTCAACAAAGGAACAAAAACAAAAGAGATTAAATCAAATTGTTTTCCTAAGCCTAAATACAGGGAACACACAACCTCAAACAGTAGTAAGAAAAATAACTAACCATAAGCCTAACGCCACAGTTCTAATGAATAACCGCAGCCTAACGCCGGATTCTAATGAATATAATGGTTTATTTGAATGAGTAAATTTATTTGAATGTAAAATGAATGTAATGAATTGATAGCTACTGCCAAATTTCCTACCTAGAACCAAACAAAAAAGCGTTGACGATGTTAAGGCAGAGAGCAATAATGGTAATTACGATGTGCATGAAAAATGCCAAAGATGCGACGCACGACGGTACTGCCATCCTTTGGTAAATAACTATAGATTTCCTTTTTTACGTGCAAGTGGCGCCATCTCTGTTTGTATTATGTAAAGTAATTAATTATGTAAATTGGTCGTATCAATTAATCATATCAATAATTAATTTTAAAAAGTAGCCTATGTTAGTCTTGACAAAATGATCTTCACGTCCGTTCATTATCATCGCAATAGATTCAGCCGTTTCGAAGATTGCTCGTTATGTAAAAACAGGCTTCAATTTTATTTACATGTATAGACTATTACATGTATTTATTATATTCCAGGTTTTTTGTGTCTCGTCCTTTTCTCATATAAATATCCGTAATTTTTTTCCTCTAATTCTAAATCGTTAATAAATACAGGATCAATGTGGTTTTTCAATATTGTTGAAATCGATTGAGAACATTAAAAAATAGTCTTTTTTTATTAAAAATTTATTTTTTTATATAGAGATTATAAAATATCAATTTAACTTCAACAAGATTTAATATAAACAAAATAAATACATATACAATTATTGATGAAAAATAGGAAAGAAAATTCCACAGACTGGGATCGAACCAGGAACCGTCTGCTCACCGTGCAGATGCGCCAGCCAATTGCGCCAATGCGGACATGGAAGCATTACGCTATCTACATGCCCTTAGGGCTGGCTGGAGCAGTACACTGTGGAATTTTCTTTCCTATTTTTCATCAATAATTTAAACATCTGAGGTATGGCGTGTATAAAAATCCTCATAGAACATCCAATTATTATTCTTTAACATTTACAATGTAGTAAAACTGACAACAAATCCTATCGTACAAAAACTATTTAAAAATTAGAAATTTAAAACTTAAATAATTAAGCCAAATTTCTTACAATTATAAATCCTTCCATCCCCTAAATATAAAATTCCTATGTATAGTTATCTACATTTAAAATAAGAACCACCCCTATTATTTAAAAACCCTTGAGCAGCACTTTAAAATATAAATATACATTTAGAATCAAACAACACAAAAATATAGCTGCACAGTCTAAAAACCTTGACAAAATTCTGGTACTTGACTTGAGAAGAAATTCCTTTATATGGCTTGAAAAACAGTGTCAAACGTTGCAAGTGACGAATATCTGTTTCTACGGTGGCAAGTGTCTTAAGTCCAAGATCATATTCCAAACGAACGTCAACTTTGAAGTCAGTTGAATCAAAAACATTAAAATAAAAGTTCCATCATACACCATGATTAACGTTTTCGAATTGATAAACACTCTCATCATCAGATCAAATACACATAAACTCCACTCTCCCTCCCAAACAAATAAAAAGAAAATTTTAAATTAAAAATTACAAGTAGACGTGCCACTAGATCAATATCTGCTATCACTAGTTACTCTTGTAAATTCGTTATTGACACGTCGTGACGATTTGTTTGATATATTACATGCCATATCTGGTTATAGGAAATTTTTAAGGGGGTGTCATAATGGTACCATTAGAGCACGAGCCATTAGAGCACGTACATATTCCGGCTATCTCACGTTCTTACTTGTTCGTGCTCTGTCCCATATTAATGGATTGGTGAAAATAGAGTATAAAAAAGTTAATTTGATTTCAAGTTATCATTAATAAATAATATGCTCCCTACGAATAAAAAAAATTCTTTTTATTTAGAGACCGATCTGCCCTTTCAACAATCATCAATCACGTGCATCCTGCACGCGCACCATCTCATTAACATTTAGAGCACGAGCAGAGCCGTATCCATGTGCTCAGCACAGGTTTTCCCAAATGCAAGGATAATTCGTATCTTCCAGGAATTCAATACATGCAGTCTCTCTATCGCAACGCAATGCATTGTTGTAATTGTGTCTACAGACGGACGGACGGACGAACGGACAAATCGATCATATTAGCACTTTTCTACGAAAATGTGCTAAAAAGAGTCCGAGCCACGACGGGGTTATCATCTAGCTTATTTGGTAGCATAGCAGAACCCAACGTTTCATAAAAATGCATATTTTGGAAACTCAGATGCTGTTAACGCGATGATTGAACGTTCGTTTCCAAGAATAATGAGCATAAAATGATGTTGCAGTGTCTAAGGCAAATTCATTAGTGTGTGACTTAAATAATGTGTGACTTAAATAAGTCAAAATTAATGTGTGACTTAAATAAGGCAGCGTCTATTGAGGAGGCAACGGAGTCACACGTGTCTCCCTTGAGTTCCCTATCAAACCTCCAGACGACTGGCAAAAATTTGTGTCAGGAAAGAGAAAGAACGAGTATTGGTCAGAGAAACTCTGCAGCGAAAACAAGAAAGCTATACGGGCATTGGAAAAATCTGAACAACGGGAGTTTCGAATAGAGCAAGAGGGTATAAGAGCTTCTACGTCAAAGGCAATAAAAACTTGGGTCTAAAGTATCCAGTGATGTTCCCCGGTGGTGAAGATGGATATCATTCTAATCTGAGGCAAGTCAAAAAGAAGTTAAATAAAGTCCCGGTACATCACCTAGAATTCTTGTTTTTCGGATTTTTCTTAGAACGGATAGTCATTTGCTCTGTGTTGTTTTGAGTTATTATTTAATCAATTTGGAGTTATAATTTAACTTCTTGAGATTGTTCTGTTTACCTACATGTGTAATTATCCCGGGCCCGGCCGGATTCTCTGCTAGTATAATATAAGTCTTTTGCTATTATTACTACTACTTTATATTTATATGAAACAATTCACTATTTCGAGGTGGGATGTGCCTGTAAAATTTGTTAACTGTATACATGATCACAATATTTAATTGAGAAGATCGTAAAACGGTTATTCGGGTAGCGAAGAACATGTCACAAGTACCAAAACATTACTATAACAATATCGTGACTTTTGTATACGTACGCTAAAGAAACTGCTGTACAAGTTTTGTCTCTTTATTTTATACGATTCGTGCACTCAACCTGAATTCTATAGTTTGGCATGATATAAGGCATTTTGTTGTGTGCTTGCTGTTTGGCATCTACAGTAATATGAATGCATACGCCCTCGGGAAACTCAATAACAAGCACAGATGAATTGTAAAGAATAGGGCTTAACTGTTCTAGGAATAAACTCATAGGATTTCTAGACTGCCCATTCATAGCTTATTCTTTAAGAATAAACTTTGGAACATCTACAGCTAAGGGCATTTCCTCTGAATTATGTTTTTAAAGGCTTATTATCTTGTTTTGTCCCTAGAAAAAATTCCAATTTGATACCAAGTTGTTCTACTCTGTAAATACAATTACTTACCGTGTAAAATAAAAGAGAAACAACGTGCTTGTCATTCACTGCCTAGAATTTAATAATTTTTAAAATAAATCAAATGAAATTTCGATAACCGTTAAAATCAGAATTTCATATTTTATACTATAATTATGTACTTGAAAGAAAACTTTCTTATATGTTTATACACTATTTGGTCATTCGTCACCGGACACTCCATACCAATAAATTAAACCGGACCCTAATCAGCCCTATTTTCATTATGAATATTAAAGATTTATTTCCCGGTATAAAAATCAAAAAGGAATGTATTTGCTTGATGCAAAATTAATTGCCAATTTCATTTTTAAACAGATTTAAAGGTATAGTATCCTGTACGGCCGCTCAGTGGGGTTGAGTTCTGGACTTTGGGCTACCCAGTCAAGTTTCCCTACACAAATTTCCTCATACCAGGCGGCAATAACGCCATGATATATGGGAGGGAGCATTGTCGTGCTGAAACATGTATGGGCCATTACCGAAGTGTTCCTACAATGTCGGTAGCGCAGAATTGTCTAGAACTGTTTGGTACGCTTTGGCATTCCGTGAACTAAAAACAAGAGGACCAAGACCATACCGTGAAAAGCAGGACCGAATTTCACTGTGTGTTCGACATAATCCTGTAAATATCATTCGCCGGGGATTCGCCAAACCCACACACGCCCATCGGACCGCTACAACTGGCGGCGTTCCTTGCATCACTGTAACCGATGGGTCGCATTGAGCGCTGCGGTATTTGGCTTGTGGACTGCTGCTCGTCCATGAAAACCAAGTGCGACGGTATGATCATTTTCATTACTAGACGACTTCGATCAAAAGTCCTGTGTCAACGTTTTTAACGAAGCCTTCCGGTTTGACATCACCAACTTTTCAAGCATCGACGGTCGCGATCGTCGGTTTACTGGGTGTAGATTGGCATATTATAACCCCGTCTCGCTTCCATTTCAAAATAACATCACTCACTGTCGAGCGGGGTATCTGAAATTTGTTAGAAATCTCATGGATCGAATGCCCAAGCCTGTGGGTTCCAATGATCATCCCTCTCTCCACATTAAGTTCCCGTCGTCTGTTCATATTGATTGCAGTAGCTGCTATGAGCGTATTCTAATCCGTCAACGTCTTTTATAGGTTATATGACGTGAACAATCGATCCTGTGCGCTTTTGGAGAGGTGTCCAGCGACTAATGGCCAGATAGTGTATGTCTGTCTGCGGTAGATCTGAGATCGCCAGTTCAAATCCACTGTTAATGCGGAATATTATTGCATCACACTCGAAAAACTTGTAGAGCAGTTAGATGATACTGAATGCAGACAAGGTTATTATCAACAGGACGGAGCTACAGCTCACTCAGTGGAACGAATGAAATACCATTCCGGAAGTACATGCTGCAACGTGTTTCCAAGAATATGTGCCGTCGCGTTCGTTTGAATGGGGGCCACTTTGAGCATATACTGTAGGCTCAATCAGTCTTCGCATTGATTAAAGAATATCTACTGCAAATTTGACTTCGGTATGTTTAATGGTTTTCAATTTACATATAAACAGTGTGTCCCAAAAGTTCATTTACAAACTTTACGGATTTTCTGTCAGACCATGACGAACAAGTTTTACATAGGAAGTTGTGTCCGAAAATGTGACCAGCCACCGCTAGAGGATGAAGTTTGCAGGATCATTTCAGTAACTATGATTGTTAAGTTTGTTTTTATTAATAAAGTCATCATAACTTTTTTGCGTGTCTCTTTTTTGCGTAACGGTCACGTTGCGGTAGCACCCCTAAGTAAAACTTGTTCGTCATGGGCTGACATACCAGCACAAAGTTTGTAAACGACCTTTTGAGACACCCCGGTTTTGTAAACGATATTTTGGATGAACTGGCTTTTGGATCACCCTATATTATACCTGGTGGGCAAGAAATAACGTGAGGTGTTCAGAGCTCGCTAGCGGGAATTCTATTAAGCCAAATGCAGTACATTTTGGTGTATATACTTAGTGGAACATGCAGTTTCGATTTCTGCAAAAAAAAATAAAAAAAAATAGTACCAAAAGTCGCCATAGGGGGCGCTTATTTCAAGAAAACAATGAATACATTTGCATAAGCGCGTTCCGTGTTGAGCAATCATGACAATAAAAGGCAAGGCTGAGGATTTCCCATTATTCACGAACGAATGGCCTGGCGATGACGCTTACTCTGCCTGACCGGGCGTTATTAGTCAAGTTGTTTTATCAGAAGAGCGACAATGCAAGTGCTGCCTTTCGTGAAATTCCGGCGATTGAAAACGTTACGAAGAGGACCGATGAGCATAACTAACTTACGGAAAATGATTGAACGATTTGAATCTACCGGAACTCTAGGAGTGCAACCAGGCCGGGGACGCAAACGAATCAGGCAGCAACACGTTGAAAAAGTTGCAACTGCTGTTGTGGAACAGGAGATGACTACTGTGCAGGGTACCAGCAGTGCACACGCGATAGCACGCCAAACAGATATCCCATATTCGACGGTGAGGAAAATATTGCATAAGATATTGACATTTTATCCCTATAAACTCACACCTGTTCAACAATTGCTTCCTGGAGATGAACGTACCCGAACTGACTTTTCGTTGAGATTTTTAGCACATATGGAAGTGGATGATGCATGGCCATGGCAAATTTTATGGAGTGATGAGGCACATTTTTATTTGAATGGTGATATCAATACCCACAACTGCCATGTTTGGGCTGCATCAAATCCACAATTGTGTCTGCCAACTCCTATGCATTCACCGAAACTAACAGTATGGTGTGGCTTTACTGCTTCTTTCATCATTTGCCCGTACTTTTTTGAAGAAATCCGTCCCCGTGGACCGGTGACTTGTTCCGTCAATTCTGCCAGGTATGCCGATATGCTTGAGAATTTTGTGATACCACGATTGCAGGAAAAGGGTTGTCTGGATTCTACCATTTTTATGCAGGATGGTGCGCCACCGCACATCAGACGTCAGGTGCAGCAGATCTTGCGAGAACGTTTTTCAGACAACAGAATAATTAGTCGTGCATTTTCCATGGTATGGCCACCCAGGTCGCCTGATCTCAACCCTTGTGATTTTTGGTTATGGGGATATTTGAAAAGCCTTGTGTATCAAGCACATGTTCCTGACCTCTCAACCTTAAAGCGTTACATATCAGACTAATTAATGCAGATATGCTGCGAGCTGCCATAGAAAATGTCGTGTACCGCATGCAGCTATTGGAACAGCACACTGGTGGTCATATTGAAACACATTTGTAATTAAAAATAAAACATTGTTTATTGTTTTTACTAAAGTTGGTTTGTACGGTATTTGTTCATTTGACAATTAGGTATTCATTGTTTTCTTGAAATAAGCGCCCCCTATGGCGACTTTTGGTACTTTTTTTTTTTGCAGAAATCGAAACTGCATGTTCCACTAAGTATATACACCAAAATGTAGTGCATTTGGCCTAATAGAATTCCCGCTAGCGAGCTCTGAACACCTCACGTTATTTCTTGCCCACCCGGTAAAACGATATTTAAAGACATTAAATATTGGAAAAGTTAGCAATTTTTTGACCTCCATTAAATAAGAAGATATTATTATAAGGTACTAAACATTTACTATCCGAAGTATTTTTTACTTACTTGTAAAGTATCTATTTCATTTTGCGTGATATCCTGATGCCCTCTTCGTCTAGGTATTTTCTTAACAGCCACTTCATACCTAGTCTAAAAATTATCTATTTTCAGTTTAAAGTTTAAGCATATTAACCTGTCAATTTTATAATTTCAGTTACTTACATCTATGTGATGTCCTTTATAAACAGTCCCAAATGTACCAGCACCTAATCTATCGTTTGTGTTGTATATAAAAGGCCCTATCAATTTTTCTACCATATTCACGGGATTTGTCTCTAAAGACGATCATAGTATATGCTGCACGCTTTACTTGGCTTCTGCTTTTAAAGTAATTTCAGATTTTGAAAAGTTTCATAAACATTCTTTGTAACTGCATGAATAAAATCAAATCCTCAAGCTGCGCATAATAGTAGCGTCGTCCTTTCTACCCTTCATACATTCAAAATCAATAAACTAATTTTGAAGATTAACTCATTGTTTTTAACGGAATCAAAAGGACCTTTGAATCTCTATTTAACTTTTAAGCAAACTGATGGAGAGATAAATTTAGATGTCATTTAAGGCCGAAAAATACACATAGCATGAAAATGAATTCGATTTTGATCCTACTTTCTTTGTTATTAAATTTACAAATTTAATTTTGACAAGAGTCTTAATTCACATTTAACTAACAATGTAGCAGACAATTTAAGCAGAAACCGAAAACTCCGTAACAATAGAAATGGAACGGCTGATCATTGTTTATGTTGAAGGAGCAGTGCTGTAATAAAGCTTGCGATGTAAAATTATGGCTTTGTTCACAATTATACTAAAGTCTAAATAATAAGCAGTCACCTCACTCCTGTCACTACTATTGTTATAACTTAACAATTGCACAGACTCTCCAACTAGGTGTCCGCCGGAGGCCGCCACTAATTCCCATATACTTTACACCATGATCTGTAAATTAAGGTGGTCGTTGAATTATCCCATCCCACCATTGTTGTATCGCATTAATGGAAAAAATCACTAAAGAGGGCGAAACCTTCTCATCGGGACCAATGGGTAGCCATTTATTCTATCCGTTGCTATGATTACATTGCAATAGTCAGTACGATTTTGACGTTTTACACGGAGTCATATAACCATTTTTATCTCCTATTTTAACGAAAATGTGTTGTGACGTTGCCCTCTTTCTCGCGGAAATTTGATAGGTTAATGATACAAGTTTATCAAATGTTAGCGCGCTATCATCTACTCAAATGAAAGGCGAGCAAATATCAGATTCTTTTCTATCTCAGTAATACGTTCTTAAACTATTTAACATGCTCATCCATGGAGGCAAAATGAATCAAGGCACCGTGCTATCAAAGAACATAATTTATTGAATATTGATTAAAATGAACTAAAAAATAGGTAGTCATAAAAACGGGGTAAATGGTAGTAAAATAAAAATGGTAGAATTAGATATTTAATGCACGAATAAGGTTTTAAAGAAATATATTGCTTAGAATATCAATCAATACTCAAAGGTTGTGAGGCAAGATATGAATCAAATTGCGCTTTCATATTAAATTGTTTGTTTTTCAGCGTTCTCAGGGGAATTATGGAAAGTTTGATTACAATCTCTCACGGAACTGTTACCAATTGTCTCTCTAATACACTTCGCCATCTCTGTTGTTGTCTTGAAGACCCCAATCACTGTCGTCGTCGTGAGGTCCGCAGTTGCTAATTCACTTTGCCGTACCCCGACGTATCCCATAGCCTTCGTTGCTCTGATCCCTGGGCTTTTCGATGGCGCTCGTGGGACGCACTCTGTGCAGTATCTTGAGTTCACTCCTGCTTTCGTCTCAAATTGAAGATTATTAAACCTTTCAGAGCGACCTGTGAACTCATTGTCCTACAACTGTTGATTACATACAGCGATGCACTGAATATTTTGTATAACAGTATACTCACTCACAAAGGTCTTGGCACACCCCTCCAAACAGGTTCTCTGTCCGTAATGAGACAGATCCCGCTGCTTCCATTTTCGGAATGCAGGTGCACACTACTCCTAGATACCACACAAACATTGTAAGCAAAACTAGCTGCAGAAATGACAGCACGCCGAGAGCTATCCGCATTTGAATGGGGGATGATCAGAGGCGTAGCTAAGGGCGGCCAAGATGTGCAAAGTACACGGGCGCAACGAATTAGGGGCGCTGAAAAGCTAAATTTAAGGGGCGCTAAAAAGCTGAAAATGAAAAATTGAACACGGGCGCAAAAAAGCTAGCTACGCCACTAGGGATGATTGTTGGTGCCAGACGGATGGGTGCCTCAATATCGGATGTAGCCAACACCCTACAATTTTCCCGCACAACCGTTGCAAGGATCTATGTCACATAGGAATGCGACAATTAGGCAGCCGATGTCCCCAGCCGCTCAAATCAGCTGGGGAGCAAGGTCGGATTACGGGTGCTGCCATCTATTAACAGCATCCAGCATAAACGAAGCAATTCGAGAACAAAGCACGAACAAGCGGAAGGGAGTAGCGGACGAAGGCGGAAACGGCGTAGAAAAGAGCGCGGCGTTCAAAATTAGTGATGAGCTAAGTCGTGATTCTACGTTCACAGGTATAACTGTGACTGCTACTTTTTGATATCAGTGATTTTTACCTGTGAACGTGAAATCATGACTTGTTTTTTTTCCTGCTCCTTAGACAAACGGTGATAATGATTCACTACTATTAATCGTTAAAGCGAAAGTGGTGGCGAAGTAAACATTGTTTGATTGGTATAAACAGGAGTTTATTAAAGAGTATATAATCTATATCGACGTCTCGGTGAAATAAAATGGAGAGTAGTATATTATTTAGTTTTAGTAAACCTGTATTAATTCACTCCCCTTTAAAAAATAAATTAGTTGTTTACTTGTGAATTTATCCCCCCCTCCCTCCTTCATCCGCTAAGAAATTGAAATACTCCACCAAGTTTGTTTATTCAAATTTTGAAAATTAAATATAATTCTCGAAAAAATTATGACCGGTTTATTACTTATTTAATTTAGCAAACATATATTACTTATTTGAGCTAAACAATACGTCACTATCAGTGCCATAGCAAGGGTAAATGACGCACATTTTTTGACCTCGCTCATTTAAGTCATATAAGTAATGCTTGTTTGCTTAATAAAATAAAGGGATTATAATTTTTCCAAGAAATATACAGAGTGATCCAAAAGTCAGTTCACGTAGTAACTTGAAAACAGTATCTTTGAGTGAAATGACTTTTGGATCACCCTGTAGCGCGTGTAATTTTATTTTCAATTATTCTCAGTATTTGAATACAAAATTTATTGGAGTAATGCGGTAATTTCTTAGCGGGTGGATGGTGATAAACGAGTAATTTATTTTTTAAACGGAAGTGAACTTTATACATAATTAAAGTAAACTCTTCCATTCTGTTGATTTTCCATTTCCCTGAAATAATATATCAGTCAGTATATTAACCAATATAACCAATAGCATACCCAGAATTCCTCTGGGGAGGGGGAGGCATTCTTTCATTGCAATTTTCCGACCCCTAAAGCAATGAAAATGCGGGAGGATTACTCGCCTCCACACTTTGGCTACTGAACTATATTATATCATATAATTGTTGTTATGCAGTTTTATATTCAGCTTATTATCATTGTATTAACAAACTGCTTGTAGCTAATAGGGTGACGTCTCGGTTTTGCGGGATTGTCCCATTTTTCTTATTGGGATTAATTAATTACATGTAATTCAATTAAAATTATCGATAACATCCATATTTGACCAAGTCTCCCGGTTTGATTTTTCCAAAATTTGGTCCCCCATATATATATATATGGTTTCGTGTTTGATAATTGCATAACTAATGTATAGACAATTAAAGCAGTTGCTATCCCTCTGACTATACAAATGTCTAGTTACTAGTAATTCACCCTCGCTCCCCTCTTCGTACAATTCTGGATAAAGAAATCCATGAAAATATCACTAGAATTAGATATCAGATCTATTGTTTATCAATTGCAGATGCAAATAAAATACATATATCAGGAGCCTTTATATGCTCTTATGTTTTTATGAAACGAAACTTTATGTACGAACTATTATCGATAAACGATATAGAAACAAGCACTAGTACGAAGTGCTTGGTCAATTAATCAACGATCGCTAGAAAACATCACGGAAAAAGCGAATACTCTCTTTCCTGTGCATTCTGATTGGTTAAAAGAGTTCTAATCGTTAACGCATGCGTCGTTTCCTCGATTGACCGTGAAACTATAGTGGCTAGAAGAATAGTGTGGCAACGGCTACTACTCGCAATGCTACGTGGTTGATTCCCGATTTGATGATAGTAGCGGTGGCGCTGCAATCGACATAGATGCGAGTTACCCTGAAGATGAGATGGAAATCGTAGGATAAAGGAGGGTTTTTTCAGCTATATTTCGGGTGACTTAAGTTTATTTATAAAAATTTTGTGTGTTTCAGGTAATTGTCTTCCACAGAACTTGAGAATACTCTTTAACGTTAAAATAAATGAAAAATATCTGCTGTTATAAATAAGTTGAATTATAAGATCAGAGATTGATGAAAGTATCCATCCTTAATAAGATAAAACATGGAATATGAGCCCTTCCGAGCCAGAGAAATTACATTTTGAGTAATTAATCATTAAACATAGTTCTGCTAAATTAAGTCTAATAAAATATCAACATAAAATCTAATAATAATATAATGCTGTACACAGCTGGCTACCGTACAAATGATACAAAAAGAATTTTCACAGATGTTTCAGGAGAAAAAATTCAAGAGATGAGGCGTTCGCCCCTGTAACTCGGAAGTTCTCATATGTGGAATGCACAATATTGAAAAATATATAGATATACAAAAAGAATATCTTTTTTCATATAAAATTCATTTATCACATGAATAACAACCAAATTACTTTTTTATGTGATGATAAAATATTAAATATCAGATATTTTAGGTTAATAGTTTTTAAAAAAAAATTCTTATTATTTTTAAAAAAAGGAAGATATATAATAAATTTGTATTTAAAGCTGTTTTGATTGAATTTCGTTATTTAAAAATTAGGACTTTATAAAAAATATTCTGAATTTCTTAGATTTTACATAAGAAAAAAATAAGTGAGAAAAATAGACAGAAAAGTGGTTCTTGAAATTTTAGAATGCAACAATAAGAAGGGAAGGGCTGCTATTTTATTGCAAAACTAAAATCAGATGAAGAAATCAAAAAACTTATCTAAAGAAAATAATTCAGTGTGAAACAGTCGTGTATTTTACTATATGATAACTGAAAAAGAATAAAATCATTTAAAATTAAAAAATGCTGCAAAATCATCTCTAAATTAAAAACAAAAAGGGGGGAAAGTCGAAATATTATTAAAATGGTATATTATTTAATGTTCTGGAATGAAAATGAAATAATAAATCAAATTTATAAATTTTACGAAGAAATTAATGGAGCCTTATTGATGTAAAGCTCTGGATGTTTAGCTACTATGTTGATGTAGCTGCCATCTGGCGGCGTCATCATTCGAGGAATCGGATTTGAACGCTCGCTGCCACACTATTCTTCTAGCCACTATAGTGAAACAGTGAAAATCACACGTAAAATAACGATAACAGGTTCGAGAGTAGCGTTTGTGAAAATCACTGGTAACGGTTTCGAATGTTCGAGAGTAGCAGTGATTACCTGTGAAATATCACTATCAGTGAAAAAGTCACAGGTAGTGAAATAACGCTCATCACTATTCAAAATGTGATTCGGGAGAATTGCGTAAAGGGGAGAGAGAGCGGAGCTTCGACACGATATAGTCGATTGGAAAAATCTCCGAGGCGACCGAGTTTTTGGAAGAAAAATATCTCGTCAAGCAATGACGGAGATAGAACTGGAGAAAGAGAACTGATAGACAGCGTGCAGTGCAATGGGAGTGATTTGTGTTCCCCGCGAAGGACGTATGCATGGCATTACTCTTCATTTACTGAACTAACTTTTTAGTGTATTTTTCTACTCAAGGAAGCCGCCGTCGCAATTTCGGCAACTCTACAGACTTGAGCTCACTGGGCGGAGCTTCTCCTATGCCATGACACAGGCACCGCCATCTAGAGAGAAACAGAGAAACGCCATCTTTTAGGTGGCGTTGACACAGGTCGCAGATTACTTAAGTAAAAATAATATTTGAAATCTTATAAATTTAATAAAGACTCGTTTGTCGAGGTTCCCGATAGGAAAATAGTTAACGTTTTTGACTGTCATCTGTGTAGCTAGGTTCGATTTCCCTTTCGGTGACTTTTTTTCTTTTCAAAAATTATTTTATATGTTTCTTCAATATTAAATAATATCGAGAATAAATAAATAGTAAATGCAAAGATGTAAAAAGGAAAAATGAAAATATTAAAAAAAAAAATATTAAAAAAAAAAATAGTAAATAAAATAAAATAACAAACATAAGTAAGCTTACGTAAAAAGACAATTTACAATTAAAAACTTAATAATGATTTTTTTTCTTCACTCTATCACAGCTCTCTAATCATGTAGGCTGTGATTCTGCATGCTTGGTTGCATTAAAATAATCTTATTCTATTATTAGTTTCTTCATTTCGTCCAACTTACTTTGCTAATTTTCACACGGATTTTCATTTTCTTTGCATTTTTTAACTTTTAGCACGCCTTTATCTTGTTCACTTTGGGGTTTTTCCCACCTCTTATTTTACAATTTTAAATACATTCTAATTTTGTGCTCTCTGTAATTATGTTTGTTCTATAATGTTTTCTAATTGTTATTTCATATTTCATATTTGTATATGTACCATCCAGTGATGCAAAATGACTTGAGATAACTAGTGGTCTCCCGACTCAATAGATTACATAATGTGTATTAATCCCCATTTTTTGCTAGTTTTTTTTTAAATTTTAAATGGTGTATTTTATTATTTTTAATTATTATTATGAAAATACACTAGTTTCACGTTTTTCTTTTATTTGTCCAAGAAAATAAATCTTTTTAAGCTTCTGCCAAAATCCCAACCTCTCAATGGAGAGTTCCAATGCTTTTTCTTAAGTAATTGAGATATTATCTTCTAATTATTTTACTTTATGCATTCTAATCTGTAATTATTCTCCTGTCATGACATGTGTAGTAAAATATAAAAATCATCTTTATTAAAATCGTTAAAATCGCAAGATCACTTACAAAAAATATCAAGCACATTATAAAAAGATGTTAATCTGCACACAGTATTCAAGAAATACTAAGATTGTTTAATTTTGTTCAATGGTAAGCGGAACAAACGCAGTGGAATCATGGCACTCAAATGCCCGAACCTTCTTGATCCCACTTGCTGGACTGTTTTTTCTTTTCTGTTTCAGAAGACTTTATTTTTCGAAATAATGATAATTTAAAACCAATAAAACCTAATAAACCTGACTCTTCAATTAATCTTGTATTAAATTTATCTTCAGCTGCCATTTTCTGATTGCGCCATCTCCTATCAATAATGTTAACTTGGACCAAAATTAGAACCAAAATATATTAGGATGAATTGAGATAAAATATCAGATCGTATTTTTGTATTTATTTTAGAAACATATCATTGTTTTTCCGACGAAGATTCTCTGAAAGCTCTTCTTTTCCTATTTTCCTCTTATTTTAGTTATTAGGCAACCGTTTTGAACGTCGGAGTTACTTAAGCTATTTCTACTACGTAGCTTGTGCAAATGACACGTCATAGGTGAAGCCACGCCCACAGAACCCAAGTCTGTAGAGTTGCCGAAAGTGCGCCGCCGTCAGCCAGGACACGGAGAAGTTTCCACGAAAGTGTCCACTCAACGTTCGCCCGAGCCCGTCAGCGAGATGCCCGAGAAGAAGGAAACAGTACGTACGCCCGCCGGAGCCAGCCGAGTCCGCCACGTCGTACTTTTCAAGCCGCTCCTCGAGTGAAACGCGATACGAATGCTTGTGGTCGCCATTGACGTGCCCAGCCGAATTTCATCGCTAGTGCCAAGGATTGGAACGGAGACGGAACGAGCCAGAGAGACGAGGGTCGTATGCATCGCTCCTTGGTCGTTCATCGCCCTTATCCAGGATTATCTCGGCGCCATCATCCCCATATACAAGGTAAGCAAGTTTCATGCTTACAAATAAATGCTCTCTCTCACTCTCCTACGCAATAACGTTCCCGACACAGATGAAGAGAAACGGATGGGAAACTCTACCACCTGATTGGAAATCACTACGTTATTTTTCAAAACTGGTTTCGTGGCGCTAGTGAGGACACAATTTTGAAAATAATAAATAAAATAATAACGCAGTTTTATGTATTAATTCTTATATAATGTTAAAACACATAAATTTGTATTTAAAAATGAAAAAATGTTTTACATAAACGAAAAATTCTTGATTTGTCACGTGATCACTCATGTGAAGCACTCATGTTTGTATTAACTCGCCGTTGCTCGTGTCATAGTATAGGGAGTGCAAGTGTGACGTCAGTCCTTGGAATTCTTCAGTCACGTGACTCGATTTGGTTCCAAACAAGTCTTCTCGCTTCGGGATTTAACATGGTTCCAACGTAGGGATGGAATAAAATCGCTTTGTATAAGCCCAGTGTTTATAACACATTTAAGATGTGAATTTGTTTAATTCCTCACTGCTCAAGAAGGAGCCAAAACAGCGATTTAGACATCTATCGTTTTCCCAAAGAAAGAAAGATCCGCGAACGATGGCATTCTTTTGCTGAGTGATTAAAAGTGATTAAAAAGCGTTCTAATATTAATGTATAAATTATATAATGGGATTAAATGTCTTAATAATAGTATCAATTACACAAATTAACATAATAATTTAAGAGATGTCATTTTTGCTGGCCGCCCGTTTTAACGTTACTAGTACGTATATTGCGTGGTTCCAATGTTTGGATCCAGCGATCCCATTTCCTAGGCTCTCGGCCCGTTCATCGCGCAAATGACGTCAGCGGTGACGTAGTCACTTGCACTCCCTATTAGCTCCCCTCTAATACTATGCTCGTGTTAATCAGAGACCATCAATAAAAAATCTTGGTAATGCAATAATTTCTTTTCATCTGTGATAATCCACCTTGCATCGTAGAACCGGTTTTCAAAGTTTTTAATTAACTTGAATTAAATTTTTTAAAATTCCGATGAAAAGAACATTAAGAAACGTATTTATATGACGTCATATAACAATCCATTTGCGGGAGAATGACATAATTATGATTAAACCGACAGTAGCGCCGCGAAGCCAGGAGTATTTTTAAGGAAAATTTCATTGGTTGACTTTCGTCACGTGATCTCAGAAAAGTTTCCCTTGCGGCTATAGGGAGTTTCCCCTCTGTTTCTTATTCCTCTGTGGTTCCCGAGCGCGTAATGTATGTTTCATTTAAGGCAACTGCACGTAATTTTCTTAACTTAATGTTCACATGTGGTAAACGGCAATAAGCCTAAGAAGCCATTAAAGGTTAAATTTATATTGCGCGTCTTTGCTTAGTGAAGCTAGTAAATGCTCGCGCGTTGAAAGATGGGCGTCAGTAGACTAATTCCGTCTTTTCTCTCTTTGCAGTTATTTACGTCTTAGGACAAATTTAAACGCGGTGCGTCGCCGCTGACTTTTTGTAAGGTGTACAATAGTTCATATTTGTACGGAAGAGCGGAGGATAAAGTTTCCTCTACAACTGGCATCAGTATTGGATACCGTTGCACTTTTTACGGAGGAGAAGACGAGACCAGCTAACGCAACATGAAGTTAATGTTTTCGTTATGGACTCTCCAATTATATTTTTGTAACGTTGGTTTCTGGCATCCTAGCTGAAACTTCTATATGCAAATTATTTGCTATTACAGTTATACAGTTATTGTTCCTTGCCCAACTGTATTTAGTTTTTGCTTCATTCGGGCGGATTTCCTACGTGTTAGTACGAGGATTCCGCCCCTTTACCCAAACACGGGCTACGACCTTACATGGTTAAGAGTGATAGGTAAATTACCGTTTAAATCCTCCCATTCGTTTAGCGTACCCTTGGGTAAACTGTGTATCTTATTTTATTAAATTATATTAATAAATCATTCTTATTTAAGCACAAAGTATGTTTATTTCTCTACACGTATATTTAAGCAACTTCCACTGCACATAGTCGAATTTTAACTTAACAGAGCATATCTTTGTGCGTTGTGGTATCAGTCGCGTGGCAACGATTCACGGAGGGGCTCAGTACGCTACATTTACACAACTCTTTGTGCGTTGTGGTACCATTCGCGTGGCAACGATTCACGGAGGGGCTCAGTACGCCACTTTCTCACAACTGTGCGTTGTTTTCTTTCGCGTGGCAACGAGTCACGGAGGGGCTCAGTACGCTACTTTCTCACAACTTTGTACGTTGTGGTTAATATTTACGCGGCATTTATCCACGGAGGAGTCCAGTTCATTAGATTTTCATGTTGGTATTCGTTGTGTTAGCTCGTGTCTGTTAGCGTTTGTATAAGGTTTTTTTTTTTTTTAATTTAGACGTTAAAATTCTCCCTTTGTGCGTTGTGGTTAGCGTTCGGACCAAGGCAGCTAATATTTTTTTGATACAGTTAGTGTAAAAAAAAAAATAATAAAAAAATTCCCGTCACAGCAGCGTCACGCTAAAGGGTTGGCGTTTATTTACCATAGTTACATGTCACGTATTTGCTTCTCTTTAAGCAGTCCGTCAGTTTCGTCTTAAGGAATTTTTTTTTTAAATAATCGGCTAGACAATTAAAAGCAAGCATTCAGCGTTTGGAAGCACCTCACAAGTTGCGCTTCGGAAATTCAAGTTGCTGGCTTGTAAATTTTTGTTAATTCACCCGTTAGTTTTGGTACATGAGCATATCTTTGTGCGTTGTGCCATTGGAGCGCGGGGGTCGAAGCGTCGAGGTTTGTGCTTTAGCGTTGATTTTAGCAAGACATTTTTTAAAGAATTTTGTCGGTGGATAGTTGTCTGCCTTTGTTTTGGTGTTAAGCAGCGGGTGCGCCTTTGGCTCGAAGCCGTCAGCATGACTAAGGCAAAGCATAGCGAGCAGGATAAGCTCGAGGCGGCAATCAAGAGAATGCTGGAGCAAACTAGGTTTAAGCATCAAAACCTAGGGCAATTTAACCACTGTTTCTTATTACCGGCCAATCAATTGCAGGGCATGCCTCAAAAAGAAAAGGTAGATTTATACATTAATGCGCTGCAAGGGCCGCTTAAAGGTTAAATAAGGGCCAATAGTTCGAAGTCTTTAGAGCAAGCCATCGCGTTGGCAGGCGAATCTAAAGAATCTAGTAAAAAGCAAACCGAGTTGCTGACTGTGGAAAAGGAGAGAGCGGGTAACGAGCCTAATAGGCGGAAAAGAAAGAAAAAGAAATCCAGTAGAGGAAGGGTTAACGGTGATCAATTTAAATCCCGTTATTGCGAAATGTCTAAGAAATTAGATAGTACTTCTATTGCGAGCGTTAAATCGTGCTTAGGTAAGCTAGGGAGAAAGTCTTCTCAGCTTAACGATATTAGTGAGCAAAACTATCGGATTCAAGATAAGGAATCAGATTCTGTAGTGAATGAAGTCGCCATAGTTTGTAAAGATTATATCACGCAGCATTTGGACTTACCGTATGTGTCGAGGTTGAATTCATTTGTAGAATTAACGGATCGAGGGACGCTTAATGATAATGAATTTAACGCATATGCTGCGCAAATAGCCAAAGAATTCGCTAAAATTCAGTTAACGGCTGAAGAGAAATCAGAGGAAACGTTAAAGCTTCCCAGTGGCGAAATAAGCGGTTCTAAGAATAAAGATAGATTGGAAGGGACATATGATTATTCCAATTTTCATCAGGCCTTACAAAAGGATCTTGTGGACGTTAGTAATTTAATTAATTGCAATGTCCGGTAAGCCCAGTACTAGAATATGTACAGGCTGAATTTAACTCGGTAAGGTCGCAACCCATAAACAGGAAGAAGAGGTTATTTCTTCCACGGAACGAAGGGGAACAACAAAATTTGGAAATTCCGCGGGATAAATATGAAATCTGGCCTCGGTTAGAGAATGCAGATTTCACTCAAAAGGTTGTTCCTCAAGAGGCAACAATTAAAGCTTTAAGCATAAATCTTCATACTCCGATGAAGAAGATAAAAGTAAAGGTGGTGAGATAAATAATCCCGGAGAATCAAGTTTGAAGGAGAATAGGGATTTGAGTAAGCAGGAACTCAGCCGTGAAACTTCGTCAATGAGTCGCTAGGTATGAAGAATTGGGTTGCTATAGAGCCGAAAGATAGTTATCGAGAGGCTGCAAGTCAAACCACAGCGTTGGGTTCTAACATTGCCAATGATGAGATTGTGCACAAATTATTATTTCAGTTGGATCATTCGCTTACAATAATCGATAAAATTATCAAAATCATTGAAGATAAGAATTGTAGCGTAGGTAATAATTTAACCACGAGGAATTATACCGTAAAGTCGCCGTCGTTTATTAATGATTATAAAAGAAATCGACGCAAACAAAAACGAAAGTTTCAAGTGCGTAATGGTTATTCCACAAATCAGGATTTGAATTTTAGTGGACATTACGGCAATCGTGGCAAACATGAGTCGCAAGGAAGTATTAACAAATATACTCAAGAGTTTTTGAAACTTCATCAATTCTAATGATAAAACTCGAAATAAGGCTCTAAAAAGTAAGAATCGTTGGATTTGCCTACAATATTTTCCAGTGTAAATATATTTAGTGGGAGAACAAAAAAAAAATAAGAAGTATAGTAATAGAAGTTATTTAAATAGTAAAAAGAATGGTAGGAAGAATCAGGGTTCTAAAGACGGGAGTTTATCTGCTAAAAGCAAGAGTCCCTTGGATGTTTCCTCGCCACCGCATGTTTGTAATTTCCAGAGCCAGGATTAGGACTCACTAAAGAGTATCAAGGAAAAGGACTTGGAAACAGTTCATCCTGTTCGCTCAAGGATATTTTTTAACAAGTTCGGGCTGATCAAAGGGTGTTTTTCAAACAATTGGCGTCGAAGTAATACAAGTTTGCAGTCTCGTGTGCAAGAGCAAGGCAAACCAGGCAAGAAAAACTTGAGAAAAACTCAAGATCAGTCGAACGCAGCGATAGAAGCCGACGTTTTTAAGCGTTCAAAGAGAGTTAAAAATGCGGGGCGGCATGAGCGCGAAAATCTAAGTGATAAGCATGATCGCGTAAGTCCTTGCGCGCGGCAGCGATCTAATGCTTTTGATTCAATTAGGGTTTACAGATAGCAAGCCCAGAAAGCGTCGGAGATAATATTAGACAGTAAAAGTAATTATTCATGTTATTTTCCAAAATACCGGAGGCCGCATAATTCGCGTTTGCAAAATACACGAATGGCGGGGTCGAGCGTGTCACATAGGAATGCGACAATTAGGCAGTCCGATGTCCCCAGCCGCTCAAATCAGCTGGGGAGCAAGGTGGGATTACGGGTGCTGCCATCTATTGACAGCATCCAGCATAAATGAAACAATTCGAGAGCAAAGCACGAACAAGCAGAAGGAAGTAACGGGCGAAGGTGGAAACGGCGCAGAAAAGAGCGCGGCGTTCAAAATGCGATTCGGGAGAATTGCATAAAGGGGAGAGAGAGCGGAGCTTCGACACGATATGTCGATTGGAAAAAGCTCCGAGGCGACCGAGTTTTTGGAAGAAAAATATCTCGTCAAGCAATGACGGAGATAGAACTGGAGAAAGAGAACTGATAGGCAGTGTGCAGTGCAATGGGAGTGATTTGTGTTCCCCGCGAAGGACGCATGCATGGCATTACTCTTCATTTACTGAACTAACTTTCTCAGTGTATTTTTCTACTCAAGGAAGCCGACGTCAGCCAGGACACGGAGAAGTTTCCACGAAAGTGTCCACTCAACATTCGCCCGAGCCCGAGTCCGCCAGCGAGGTGCCCGAGAAGAAGGAAACAGTACGTACGCCCGCCGGAGCCAGCAGAGTCCGCCACGTCATACTTTTCAAGCCGCTCCTCGAGGGAATTGCGATACGAGTGCTTGTGGTCGCCATTGACGTGCCTAGCCGAATTTCATCGCTAGTGCCAAGGATTGGAACGGAGACGGAACGAGTCAGAGAGACGAGGGTCGTATGCATCGCTCCTTGTTCGTTCATCGCCCTTATCCAGGATTATCTCGGCGCCATCATCCCATATACAAGGTAAGCGAGTTTCATACATACAAATACAGTCAGTGACAAAAAATTAGCACCACCATCATTTTCACTGAAATTCTTTTAATGAAACAAAATTCCAAATGCTCTTTTGGAATATAGACACTTAATATCTTCAGAAACAATCTAGCTTCATAAAAATAAATTGAATGTCCACTTATAATTTTTTAAAAAAAATTGTTTTACTCAGGTGATATTTCTGAGTGACAAAAAATTAGCATCAGCTACAAAAAAATCCTCTGAATGGTCTTAATATGTGGTGGATTTGCCTTTTTGTGAAATTACCTCAAAGATACGATTAGGCATCTTAGTAATTAATCCTTTAATCAATGAATGATCTAAATTTTCCTAAGCATCAATGATGCACATCTCAAGTCAGAAGCATTTTTGTACTGACGATTGTTTTCATACACTTTTCGTGATAGCAACCCCCAAACATTCTCAATGGGATTCAAATCAGGTGACATAGCTGGCCATTGCAGAACATTGATTTTTTTTTTCCTCAAACCACCGTGTTACAACATGTGCTCTGTGGATGGGAGCATTATCTTGCTGAAATACCCAATCATTTCCAGACATAATTGGTCCAAAATCAGGGAAAATGTCTTTCAGCATTGACAAATACCCTTGTGCATTGATTCGTCCACTGAGAAACTTCAAGTCACAATTCTTCTGGAAACCAATTGGTCCCCAGATCATTACAGATCCACCGCCAAGCTGTCTTCGTGAAAGAACTTGTTTTTCTTTTCGCAAATCGTGAAAATAGTATGAGAATCCATCTGGTCCGTCAAGGTTGAACTTCTTTTCATCTGTGAATATGACATTTTGCCATTCTGAAGTCCAACCCATGTATTTTCTGGCAAACTGAAGTCTGTTTTCTTGATGACGGTTAGTGAGTGGTGGCTTCCTCTTGATGTGCTGTCGCAGAAGATGCGGGCAGTCATGGATCACACGCTGAACGTTTCGCAGATTTGTGTCGAGCTGCAGTTCATCACGAATTTGTTTTGCTGTTTGACTTGAGTTGGATGTAGCTCTGACAATCTGACAAACTGACCTTTCATTGAGGGCACGAGGTCTTCCAGAACCCTTGTAAACTGCATATTTCTGAGGATTTCTCAAATAGTTGGAAATAGCCTTTGGGCTTCTCTTCAAACGACGCCCAATTTCATGAATAGAGATGTTTTCTTGTTTGAAGGCATCAATTTGACCTTTTTCATACTCTGACAGCACTGAACCACGTCCCATCTTGTTGTATGTTTATTAATTAAGTTTTTCACTTGTAATAATTGCTCTTACTACATGATAAAGTAAATATATCACCCCTACTTGAGTTAAATGAGCCTAGCTTTAGGGCGAAACCATTTTTTTGTAGCTGATGCTAATTTTTTGTCACTCAGAAATATCACCTGAGTAAAACAATTTTTTTTAAAAAATTCTATGTGGACATTCAATTTATTTTTATGAAGCTAGATTGTTTCTGAAGATATTAAGTGTCTGTATTCCAAAAGAGCATTTGGAATTTTGTTTCATTAAAAAAATTTCAGTGAAAATGATGGTGGTGCTAATTTTTTGTCACTGACTGTAAATGCTCTTTCTCACTCTCATACGCTATAACGCTCCCGAACGCGTAATGTATGTTTCATTTAAGGCAACTGCGCGCAATTTTCTTAACTTAATGTTCACATGTGGTAAACGGCAATAAGCCTAATAAGCCATTAAAGGTTAAATTTATATTGCGCGTTTTTGCTTAGTGAAGCTAGTAAATGCTCGCGCATTGAAAGATGGACGTCAGTAGACTAATTCCGTCTTTTCTCTCTTTACAGTTATTTACGTCTTAGGACAAACTTAAACGCGGTGCGTCGCCGCTGACTTTTTGTAAGGTGTACAATAGTTCATATTTATACGGAAGAGCGGAGGATAAAGTTTCCTCTACAACTGTCATCAGTATTGGATAGCGTTGCGCTTTTTACGGAGGAGAAGACGAGACCAGCTAACGCAACATGAAGTTAATGTTTTCGTCATGGACTCTCCAATTATATATTTGTAACTTTGGTTTCTGGCATCCTAGCTGAAACTTCTATATGCAAATTATTTGCTATTACAGTTATACAGTTATTGTTCTTTGCCAAACTGTATTTAGTTTTTGCTTCATTCGGGCGGATTTCCTACGTGTTAGTAGGATTTCGCCTCTTTACCCAAACACGGGCTACGACCTTACATGGTTAAGAGTGATAGGTAAATTACCGTTTAAATCCTCCCATTCGTTTGGCGTACCCTTGGGTAAACTGTGTATCTTAGTTTTATTAAAATATATTAATAAATCATTCTTATTTAAGCACAAAGTATGTTATTTCTCTGTACACGTATATTTAAGCAACTTCCACTGCGCATATTCGAATTTTAACGTGACAATCTATCAAGAATACATCAAATGACGAGTTACAACCCATGTCGGACAGCGGACGAGCCGCCCACGCCTCATTGATGCCAGAGGTGTTCGCCGGGTCACCCGGCTTGCCACTGCTGACCGAAGTGCGACAGCGGGTCAAATCACCATGCGGTACAACCAGGGACATCCCACAACTGTGTCCATGACGACACTTTGGCGAACCTTGGCAGCTGCAGGCTTTGGGAGCACGAGGCCACGACGAATGCCACTCTTGAGAGCTGCACATGTCGGCAACGCCATGTCTGGGCCAACCAACATCGACATTGGACCGCTGAGGATTGACGAAGGATTGCCTGGTTCGACGAGTCACGGTTTCAGCTGTGTCGGGCCGATGGTCGCGTCATATATTCATGGAGATATAAAGGTTTCTTTAAAAAGGTCGAAATGTTTTCGTAAGTGTTTTGTTTATAACATGCAGGGTTTTCAACCCAATACAATGCCATTTACAGGAAGCTTTATCAATTTTTAAGGCTTTTTCGTGGACCTCTATAAATCAATTGCACTTGTTCTAGTAGTAACCATTAAGAATATCAAAATATTATTTTTAGATGCCACAAACAAATAAATATTTTATTTGCGTGCCTGGCGCAGGTCACACGAAGCCGTGGAGCCCGCTTTCAGGTGGGGACCATTTAGGCAAGTGGAGGCTCCATACAGGTCTGGGGTGTTTTCTCTTGGCATGCAATGGGTCCATTGGTGCACCTGACATCCACACTGCGTGCTACTTCCTACGTCGATCTACTTGCAGTTCGATTGTGTAGTTTTGCATAATTTAACCTCAATGTTTAATAATGACAGCATATAAAAATCTCTACTCTGACGAAAAACTGGCGGCAAAATCAAAATGTCAGCTCATTTTGGGACACTCTTTATAAGAAAATTCGTACCTTCCATTGTATAGCTTTTGACCACTGTCTATAGACCGTGCTTTTGACACAAATACGACTGGCCTATTGTTGCACAAACTTTGCTTTGTATTGCTGGACATGAACTATATATTGTTGGTCCGATGAAAACACTTAACAATAAGCGTTACGGATTCTTCGCATAGTAGAGTAGGAAGGATTAACATTTTTTTATGAAAAGCATTTTTAATTCAATACGAGGGCCGTTCAAGTCAAACAGGGACTTTTGCAATAATTTTTTCTATCGAAAAATGGAAGGAAAAATTCTGCGACCTGGATTCGAACCAGGAACCTCGACTGTCATTGTCGATGCCTCTAATAGTTGGGCTATCGCAGACACCCGGACAGCCCTGCTGTCACAATGTGTCTTAAAGTCAACAAGTTGTCAAGGTTGAAAGCCCAATGAGAGGCTGGCACCTGGCTCACAGATCAAGAATTTCTCCTAACCAACCATCAGAAGTTTGATGAACTCAGATAAATAAGTTCATCACAGTAAGTTCATCAAACTTTCTGATGGTTGGATAAGAGAAATTCTCGATGTGTGAGCATGGTGTCCGCCTCCCATTGGGCTTTCAACCTTGACAACTTGGTTGTCTTTAAGACACCTTGTGACAGTATGGCTGTCCGGGTGTCTGCGATAGCCCAACTGGTAGAGGCGTCGACCATGACAGTCGAGGTTCCTGGTTCGAATTCAGGTCGCAGAATTTTTCCTTCCATTTTTCGATAGAAAAATTATTACATCATGTTTAGAGGTTATCTCCAGTTTATATTTATTTATCAGGGACTTTTACGTTTATAAAATAGAAGAACAAATTAAATTCAAGGAGTGTACCTGATATTCATTTGTCAACATACAGGGTGTTTCAGAAAGGACTCCCCAACTTTGAAATGACATAACTGTATAACAGTGAGAGACAGAAAGGTGAAACAAGTGGTACGCTGGACAGACAGGTATGGAATTTCTGATACACGGGTTTGCAAAAATAGTTCCAATATTGACTAATAGATGGCGCTACAAGCAGATGAAGCTTGAAATAGTACTCAGAAGTACAGAAAGTTCATTCGTCAGTCTTGTTCAGTGCTGACACGTGTAAGGAAGTTGTATCGAATTAGTTATTGTAGGAAATTGAAGAAAATCATGCCTTATTCATTGGAGCAACGTGTTTTTATTGTTCTCGAATACCACCGATTAGATCGAAGTCTGATAATGACAAGGCGAAGCTTTCAACAGAAATTTAAAGTTAAAAAAGGTCCATATCGAAACCATTGTAATGTGATTGAACATCTTTTCATGTAGCACACTTTCATACACTATTTAAAGGACACTGCTTTGTGACTACAACGCCCTCTAATGTCCAATATTGGAACTATTTTTGCAAACCGGTGTATCAGAAATTCCATACCTGTCTGTCCAACATACCACTTGTTTCACCTTTCTGTCTCTCACTGTTATAAAGTTATGTCATTTCAAAGTTGGGGAGTCCTTTCTGAAACACCCTGTACTCCCTTGCTACATTTATGCACTTATCCCATCGTTTAACTAAAGCCTGGAAAGCGTCCGCATAGGAAGATTTGTTCGTATGTCTGAACCATACTTGCACATAATGCGGTGAGCAGTATGAGCTCAAAAACAGGACTCCCTTAATGATCAAATCAGACAGTTTTCTGCCCAGGCGCATATGCATATTACTCAGAACACGACAGTACGAGGGGCGGTGAAATCAAACCCTCTACTTTACAGCAATTAGGCTGGGAGATAGTACAACATGCTCCTTATAGGGAGTGCAAGTGTGACGTCAGTCCTTGAAATTCTTCAGTCACGTGACTCGATTTGGTTCCAAACAAATCTTCTCGCTTCGGGATTTAACATGGTTCCAACGTAGGGATGGAATAAAATCGTTTTGTATAAGCCCAGTGTTTATAGCACATTTAAGATGTGAAATTGTTTAGTTCCTCACTGCTAAAGAAGGAGCCAAACAGCGATTTAGACATCTATCGTTTTCCCAAAGAAAGAAAGATCCGCGAACGATGGCATTCTTTTGTTAAGTGATTAAAAATGATTAAAAAGCGTTTTAATATTAATGTATAAATTATATAATGGCATTAAATGTCTTAATAATAATATAAATTACACAAATTAACATAATAATTTAAGAGATGTCATTTTTACTGGCCGCCCGTTTCAACGTTACTAGTACGTATATTGCGTGGTTCCAATGTTTGGAACCAGCGATCCCATTTCCTAGGCTCTCGGCCCGTTCATCGCGCAAATGACGTCAGCTGTGACGTAGTCACTTGCACTCCCTATAGCTGGATCTCCCTCTTTGGACCCCTAAAATAGTTTCTCGGCGGTCAACATTTTTCGGCGCCCACTGATAATGATGAAGGCTGTCCTAGGGTTAGTTAAACGTTGGGATAAGTGCATAAATGCAACAAGGGAGTATGTTGAGAAATAAATACCGCCGTACACTCCTTGAATTTAATTTGTTCTTCTATTTTAAAAACGCAATAGTTCCTGTTTGACTTGAAGGTATATAAATAAAATTGTTTTCATAAAAAAAACTTAATTTTTTCCTATGCATGAAAACTTATGAGACACCTTGTATAAAAAAGAATTAATTAAATATATTGGCCACTAAATAAATTCATTCATTATCGGAAAAGAACTTTCTTCGGAAGATAAAAGTTAATAATTTCTGAATGCAAAACAGACATAAAAAAACTGAGTTGTTATTAGACAAATAAAGAAATGTTAAAATAGGTTTTAATAATTCTCATCTTAAAAAATAAAAAAAAGCCTCGATTGCTTTGTGCATGGTCTATAGATGTAAATCAGGGCTGTCCAAGATTTCTGTCCTCGGGCAGTGCCCGTGCACGCGGTTAATTTTCCTCCCCCGCCCCCCTTTTGCACATTACGTTGATCAGTTCCTTAAAGTGGAGTTGCTAATTATCAATTCGACACTAAAGAAAAAACAAAAAAAAAACGAGGCACTTTACCATTTTATTTCCTTCGTTTTAATGTGACAATTTTCTCGATTTCAGGTAGAATTTTATTTTCTTTTTCCGGATAGGACACGATTGCATATTAAGCATTTGGAATCCGATCTTTGAACAGTGGAAAAAAACAACAGATTCTACCACTCCAGCTTAAATACTGGTTCAGTGATTTTATGCTTTTTCGGATGTGCGCCATGTTATGCGAGACGAAAAACAAGCAAGTATCAGTAACAAAAGAAATAATGCCTCATTTAACGGAATCGCCCCCTAAAGTCTGGCAACACTGCATAGGAAAACTATACCCACTCCCCTCGGCTTTGCCCGTGAGCTTTGCCCGCGAGCTTTGCCCGCGAGCTTTTTATGTTGCACGCGGGCGACGCGCACGATTTGGACGGCCGTGATGTAAATGGTCATCGAGCTTCCAAATTGTTTAGAGAAGCTAGGGAATTGAGATCACGCTAGGTGCCGCATAAGTTGCAATGGCCCAAGTGCGATCTATGCGGCACCTAGCGCGATCTGAATTCCCTAACATGTACAGTTATTTTATTTATATAGTTGATGCTCAATGTTAAGATTTTTACATGTAATGAATTCGCGTTGGTTTATCAGTTCTTTATTTAAAATTTTGCAGAATACAGTAAATTCTGCAGTATTATGTCATCAAATTCTGGCCCAATTCAATTCTAGCTCCATTGAAACTGAAAATGAAACAGCCGATGCACGGTGGACGCGTGTAGGTTGCCGTCTGCTGCGATTCGACGAAAGAACCGACTTGCCCTTTTGAGTACGATCACCTTACCCCTCGTTAAATCGTTTGTCTGCTGGAACTGACTTGATTGACGACGTCCTGGCATTCTCTGCAACTAAACGTTTCTTCAGCAAACAGAAAAAAAATTGGAAGACGATTTCTGTACAAGACAGAGTAGCAGAAGTATTGCCAATTGTGCAAATTCCTTCCCTGACATTGCATTCAAAATGCACGGGAAAGCTGCGTAATTCGCATCATTTACATATCTTCGTGAGCTGGGTCAACCCTGCAATTTGCATATTTATCTGCCCATTCGTTCATGATGTTGCATTTTCAATACACATAGTGTATATTCGTAATCAGCAAAAAAATTACTATCAAAACCAACCAGTGTTATTCCATGAACAAGAAAAAATCTTAAATTTTGTTGGCCCGTATAATTCAAGAATTTTACTTGAAACTATTTTATTGGATCGGTTATTAAAGCATCGTCTCCTAAGTAAGGAAATTACTTTAACTTCTTAAGCTTGAGGGGATGAAAAACTTAACATCTCTAGCACTTTATTATTTCTATACCGGATATTTAATTCTACTAGCTTATAAAGATTATCAGTGATTTTTGAAAATAGATGACGCAATTATTTTATTGTGACTGGTAGTGCTAACGTGTGCATATCACGGAGGAAGATTTTTTTTAAATACCACACTTATTAAGGAATCTATTGGAAAAAAAATTAGTCCTTGAATCTCCATCTTATTTCTTCTCTATGGTCTCCATAAAAACGAAATATTGCTTGAAACAGCAGCAGCAGCAGCAGCTTTAATCATTTAATTGAGCGGATGACATGAACATGGGACGAAAATTGTCCTTGAATTAATTGCTAAATCCTTGATTGCACACCTTTCATGTTCGCCCCATTATCGTAACTCATTATTGAAATTTTTACAAGGCATGCCCAATTTCTTTAATTCATTTAAAAATTAATTCAGTTAACCCAGTTCCAGTTAAATCATGTTACTGGCAAGAGATAAAAGAAAAGAGCTAAACGTGATTCACGAAATTAAGAAATTCCGGTTTCTCGCCATCAAATATTAAAATCAAGACCATCCATTTATCCGAGTTTTATTTCTTGTTTAATCAATTAATTTAGGATAATATTTTGTTTCTATCATGGCGTCTATTATTTTAGCTTAGATTTCAACTTTCTTGAATGGTGAAAGAAAAAGTAGTAGCAGAGTTCCTTTTCTTCCCTGAACGATCTGGTTACATCGTACTCTTCATATTATATTATTTAGAAGTAATAAGATACTCAATTAGCTTAAATAATAAGAAGTCAGGACAGCTGCAGGCGGTCATGATCACTGAACCTCCAGTGATGAACAATCATGGTTATGCGCAGACTTGTATGATTTTTAACATAATTTCCTTAATAAATAAGATCTGAAGGTAGGATAATTGCAAAAAATATTTTTAGCTACAGATGACAGACTAAATTTAAAGTATGATCGCGGCGGGGTGGATAATATAATCTGAAAAAATTAAATAACTTCCATCTGCACTTTTACCGAAACAATAATGGGAAATCGGACATGAAAATTATTTGCTATTTCATCATTTGTCTCTACACAGGGGAATACGAAGGGTGAGCCAGAAATAACGAGATAATTTCTGGCGGGCGGAGTGGTGCTAGTTCTGATTTCATCCACTAAGTGCCTGCTCTACATACCGTTCTGAAGGGCTTACAGGTAGGAAGCTTTGAGCCAGGCAAGGGTTTATGAGTGATTTTCTCGTTTTAAAGTGATCGAGTGTCAATTGAAGATCAGAGACCTAACAGAGACCCTCGATATCCAGAACAGACAAAAGCATTAAAAAATCCCTGATGAAATCATGTCCGATCGTCTTACATACAATAATCGATGAATTGGAGTAACTGACTGCAATAACCTGGAACTCATGCCAACGAACTTTGTCTAAGGATCTAAAGATGAAACGTCGCAGGGAAATTTGTATCACGTGTGCTTTCCGATGACCAGAGAGCCAATCGCGTGAGGGTGTGCCAGGAGTGGTGGTGGAGAATTACATGCTCTTCAAAATGCTTATATATATTTTTTGCAAATACTTACGGGTTTGCTGTGGAAAATTTATTCAATTACTTTTTGATTTTCACTCAGAGTTTTTATCAGGACACTGCTGCAATTCGTACTTCTATTTCAACAAAATACTGGTTTACAGCTAATTCTGTTGTTCTTGATTGCCCATCCCTTAGTCCGGACTTGAACCCAATGGAAAACATCTGGAGTATGTAAGTGCGTTGCGTATATAAGGACTTTCGTCAATTTAGATATTAGATTATTGATGAGACTTAGTAACTCTATGACAGGCAGATTAATCAAAATTATTGAAAAAAGGCGCATTTATAGGATACTGAATTCCAGCCTCTAAACTTTTTTCCCATAGTAAAAGCTATCACAGACTGAATATATGCTATTAATTTTGTTGTGGTCAATGTCTATGAAAGTATTGCAGAAATCTCCTTGTTTGCCTTTAAAAATGATGAAGAAATATTTAGTTATGATCTCACAGATTTTCAATTTTTTTTTCGATTCTATACTTCTTTTTAGCACCTTAGCATTACATTTACGATAGACTTACTGCTGTAATTGAACAGTTGTCCCTACATGTATTTACAGGGTGCCCCACAAAAGACTCCCTGATTTAAAGAGTAAATATCTCGCAAAAGGAGATCGATAAAATAATGAAAGAATTGGTATGTTTATTTCGAAAGCCGTAACAATGTGATACAGAAGTTTCAAAATTAGTAACATATTAGTTACAAATGTTGCCGATGGTTGGCGCTGTTCGCTGTAATCGCTGTATTATATAGTGTGGGAGAAATAGGCTATAAACTATCCTTTGCAAGTAGCCATTGCAATTACATCACAATCGATTCAAAATGTGCAACTTTCGCACCACAGAGATGGCGTAAACGAAGAATGAAATTTTAGTCACAACGTACAGCGCCATCTGTCGGTAACATTTGTAACTAATTTTGAAACTTCCGTATCAGATTTTTACGGCTTTCAAAATAAACATACCACTCGTTTCATTCTTTGATCGAGCTCCGTTTCCGAGATATTTACTGTTAAAATCAGAGAGTCCCTTGCGGGACAACTTGTATATAACCATGTTGTTCAGGCAGCGGTCCGAATGGTGAATGAGTTTCTGATAATTTTCTGCAAAGAAACTGGTTGGCTGAAGCCAAAACTATTCTTCCACCGCAGCAGGGACTGTATAGAGGATAGGTAAGGGTCTTCCAGTAGAGACGTTGCAGGATATAAGCTGTTGTGATCGCCGCGTGATTTGGCGCTAAGGACAATGCCGTGAATCAACTTTTCTGTATGTCGGCTTTTAATGTTTATGCGGAAGGCCTCTATGGTTGTGCACTGAATCGAGCGACAATAATCGTATCCTTTCAGCTATTCCAGAATAAAAGGTCTGCTCTCATCGAAAAGGTTTCTCCGCATGACCTTGCCAGCTCTTGCTAATGTGCCAGCTTTTTGCAATCAGGTTAAGTACGGAATTCCCATTCTATGTTCATCTGCTTGATTACTAGGTCATATTGGTGTCATCATCCTTTATCATCCGCTAGGGTTTGGGACAGTAATGGCGGTCGTTAATCGCGATAAGCAATGCGAAGTTGCAGGGCTGTCCTGATTTGCACAGATTTGTTTAGTTCCATCAGGTGCTTCGGCGACCATTGAACATATGCAGTCGTGCAGAAGGCTGAAGAATTGTAAAATAAATAAGTGGTACGCCTTTCTGTACAAATCTATGTTATTATTACAATTAATAAGTTTCCAACCCTCGTATATGCTTCTCAAGTTACTATCCAAAATTTCGGGCATAGCTTCATGCATTTATCCGGGTGGTGGCGCCATGGCATTTCACCATTAAGCAGCTGCGAAAACCTCGTGCATGGTTTCTTAATTGAAGAGGTTATGACCATCAAGATCTAATTCTTACATCGAGGTTAGTATTATATCTCGTTTGTTATGATACTCCCGTTTAAACGCGATCCCGCTGTTATTTTGACCATCCAAATCGCAGCTGTTGATGCCGGCGACCACTGGTGATCACCAAGTGAAACGCGCCAACGCGAAATTGTGGATAAAATCTCACCCTTCCTACAATAAAGTTGGCAATACAGTCAGACCTCGGATATTCGTTCTTCAATATAACGTTCTTCTGGACGTATTGTATTAATCATTTCTAGTATGCCACCAATGCTACATGTGTGCAAAATTTCAAATAACTCGACCCATTCCTTCTAGGTGTTGGATATTAAATTGCCAGCGGTGTACATTGTTTCAATGATGGATATAAATAAATCTAAACGATGGTAATCTTTGACTTATAAAATAAGAGCAGGAGCACAAATTTATTTTTAATGGACAAAAAATTTTATACAGGGTGTTTTTTGAATTGAGTACAGATTTTTTGGGAGATGATAGAAGAGGTCCTTAGAAGTATTTTTTGTCATATGAACATGGGGTCCCCGCAGCTCCGTTTACTTACAATACTGCATTGAACAATCAAATGACACTGGGACGCAGTGTGCGTTGGTAGGCCTAGATTATTTTATTTTTAACAATTAACACAAGCAATCTACTGTATGACTTTTACAGTAATTGTTCGAAATGACCGCCATTTGCTTCATAGCACAATTCGCAACGCCTTATGATGGATTGATGTACGCGTGGAAACAGTTGATTTGCACGGTCGCTGATGTTACCTGCTGCCGCGACAACACGAGTTGCCAATTCTTCTTCGGTATCTACGGGTTCGGAGTACACCATTGATTTTATGCTTCCTCATAAAAAAAAAATCCATCGGTGTGAGATCTGGCGATCTCGGTGGCCAAGCAACTGGTCCGCCACGACCAATCTCCTTGACGAAGTTTGTCCTAAGACTTTTCAACAAACAAGCACGTGCACCTTGAAATTTCTTTGCAAACAATTACTTTAAAAGTTATTACAGTAGATTGCTTGTGTTAATTGTAAAAAATAAAATAACCTAGGCCTACCAACGCACACTGCGTCCCGGTGTCATTTGATTGTTCAATGCAGTATTGTAAGTAAACGGAGCTGCGGGGACCCCATGTTCATATGACAAAAAATACTTCTAAGGACCTCTTCTATCATCTCCCAAAAAATCTGTACTCAATTCAAAAACACCCTGTATATAAATAGACACGAGGCACTATGTAGCAATTAGTCTTGTTGAAAAATAGACGCGTAGCATCCGAAATACGTATCCAGGATAATAAATATTGTTGTTGTGTACGTGCGGTTGTGACTCGTGTTGTGTTTCCATTGATGCTGCTAACCACAGTTAAGGTAACCATTTTCTTGATTTCTTGAGAAGTCACAGGGATTCAAGTCCGGAGAAACGAGGAGGCCAGGCAGTCAGAAAACCTCCCGAAATTACACGTCCAAAGTGGGCACGAAGCATTTCCTTGACTTGTCGAGCAATATGCGACATTGCACCATCTTGCATGAAGACGGTAGCCTCTAAACATTCTCGTTCTTGAAAGGCAGGAACGATTTGCTGCTGCAGTAATGAGCACCCGTAAAGGATCAAGATTGAAATCGGCAGTAAAACCAAACTATACAGTGATGATATCAGTATCCACTGCTCCATCTAGGGTAAAATGCGAGCACAAAATATTCCAAGGCCAAAAACCGGCAAGCAAAATCAGTGCGTTGATCCGTGTCCTGAGAGAGCAGCTTTTGCGCCACGTGGATTTTGTGTGGATGCCACTTTAAAATGCATTGCAGATCCTTTCGTACCGTAGACCAAGGGAGAGACAACTTACGTGACACTGCTCTAGCAGTTGAATAATATTGGGAACCGGACGCTTTTTCAACCACAGAAACAGTGACTTCTTTCACACGATCATTTGAAATCAGTTTCCGTCTTCTTCCTCTCAGCTCATATAACTCCCCAGTCTCTTCAAATTTAGTAATCATATTTTTCAAAATTTGTCATAGGCCTTTTCGCAAGTCTTTCAAGCGTCGAAATATTCTCGCAGTGAAGCAGAACCATTACTGCAGTTCTCATAAAGTAACTTGATCAGTAAAGTTCGATCTGTCTTCTGTAAAAACATGGTGAAGAATGATTTTACAGATGATTAATGACATTTTAAAGCTTTAAAGTTTTTTAAGCGTTTTAAAACCTTCCTAATTGGCTTAGTGCCCTTTCTTGCATGATAAGCGCCACCTAGTGGTCCAAAGTTGAACTAATTTTTATTGCAAAAAATCATTTCCTTATGGTCAATATAAAGTATATTCCAAGTTTCATCAAAATCCGATCAGTAGAACGGGCTCTAGAGGGGTCTGAAGAGCGTATCTTCAATTATAACCATCTTGTAGTTGAAACTTATTTTAGTTACTGTCGTTTCCTTTGTTTGGTGCATCTACACTATTATTAAGAGACTTTTTACATTGCGTTCGAAAAGTGTTGAGCACAATTTTTCATAAGGCTAATAAAACATGATAAATAGACTTAATTCTTTCAGTAATTTTAAAAATATTTAATCATATAAACTTTACAGGTTTACTTATTTTTTAGAATTTAAATTAGCAAGCATAATTTTCTTTAATTGTCATGACAGTTAATTTATGTTTTGCGCTATTAATACTGAAGTTAAGAAATGAATGAATGTTTCTATTGATTAATATTCAGCTGTTTCATTTGCCGTGACGTAGGAACTCGTCTGATAAAAAAAATCAGAATTAACTGAAGTATAACATAAAAGAATTATGCTAAATTGAAGTACTTACCCATACTCATTCGATGCTTCGGGTCCACTTTTAATAATCTTTTAATCAGATTATTCATCGCAGAATAATTCGTCAGATGGGGTCTGCATAGGAAATTATTAAAAATCATTAGTAATGCTTAAAACAGATGGGCAAATAACCACTCGCCCAGAACGAGTAAAGTTTAACATACGAGTATATTTTTAACAACATTTTATATCTGGGCGAGTAAATTTAAAAGCGGGCGGGTGCAACTTGAAACTTTATTTGCACCTCTGTTTAAAGCGATACAATTTAGAAAAGTAAATGTTTAAAAAAATTAAAGCAGTAACTACAAAAAAAAAAGGCTGGTTTAGGTTATTTTCCTTAAGACATATTCCAGGTGTCCCAAAACTGAGCGACCATTTAAAAAATTAATTAACAAAAATCGGAAGGCGATAGAAATGTACGGTTTGCTGCGTTCTGCTTAGGAAACCAGAGAATTTACTCGCACCAAGTTTCAAAATTAATTACGGAAAACGTCAACAGATGGCGATGCTATTATTCTCTAAGCATTCCGTCCCGTCAGATCGGCATTTTTACCTCGCTCAGCATACGCTTCGAAAATGGTTTATTCGTTGCAACAGCGGATATTTCTTGTTTTGTAGTTTCATTACCTGTTTTCTTGGAGTTTTATAGTTTTCCGTAAAGCTCTGAATAGGGAGCTTTATAGTTTTCCCAATGCAGAGCTTTAGTTTTCCCCTGTCAGCAGCGCCATCTGTTAACAAATTTTATAATTAATTTTTAAACTTGGTGCGAATAAATTCCTTGGTTTTCTAAGCAGAACGCAGCAAACCGTACATTTCTATCGCCTTCCGTTTTTCGTTAATTGATTTTTCAAATCGTCGCTCATTTTTGGGCTACCCGGTAAATACGTAATTTCATTGACGTTCAAAGTTTCAACGTGAAAATAGCGAAGTGATGATGCACCGAATGACTCTCTTCCCAACATTGCTCATTGGAAGTCAATTAGTTTAGGTTTGACCAACCTATGGCAGTTTTCTACTAGCTACACTTGATGATATGTTACATAAACACTGTGTCAATTAAATAACGAGGCTGTCGTTACTGAAAAAAAAACTACAGATAGTACTTACAGAAACTTCTTACATATTTTCAAAATCTCAATTTGACTGAATACAATCCTCCCAACGACTGGTTAAATCCTGCAAACACTGTTTAAAGCGTGCGGAGGGAATGCTGTGCAGTAGTCTCGTCACTGCCGTTTGGGTGGCGGGGACATCGTCAAATCTTTCAAATCCTTCTGAAAAAAGAAAAACTCTGCTGGAGCAAATGAGGTGAGTACGGAGGATGATCCAACTTTGGAAACTGTTTCTGAGCAAGAAACTGTTTCACAATGAGTGCGAAGGTGCGTTATCATGCAGCAGCACCCAATTATTGTTCAGGAACATCTGGCGCATGTGATTGTAGAGATGTTCCAAGACACTTCGATTATAAACAGCGTTTATAGTAGCACACTCAGGAACGAATTCTTTGTGAATGACACCACTGCTGTCGAAGAACACAATGAGCATTGTCTTGATCCGAAACTTCTGCAGAAGAACCTTTTTCTGCTTGGTTGAGGTAGGTACATGCCGCCCCAGCTCTTCAAAAAGCCTCTGTCGCAGTTTTACCGAATTTAAAAAATTTAATAACGTCACGCCGCTCTATTTTGAAGTTTCTGACGACACCCCTACACAAAGGTTTGTTGCCATTCTATAATCGAAAAGACTGATTACCCAATAATGCTGAAACTGGCATCACTGACGAACACGTTTCAAAGTAGCGGTACATACACTTGTTTGAATTTTCCTGTTTCCCGTTTTCCCTAAAATGTATTCGGATGCCTTGACACTTCTCTTGAAGGAAATATAATATGGCAGGGTTTCATCTTTGCTGTGATAACAGTTCCAATTTTCGAGATGATGCTATTAAAAGTGCCGCTTTCAAAAGGGAAGTAGTCATTTCAGTCATCTTTGCAGTATTTCAAATTCATGAAAGTCTTGAAATTTAGACTTTCACAAAATGTTTGTCTCAAATTTTCTCAAACATTAGCCAGATGATTTTCAGACCAATTCGACCATGCTCTGCAAGTTTCTCATTGACATTTTTACTCTCTTTTGGTCTCCGAGATAAAAATCATGTACGGTAACCCCTTAATTAGCGTCGAACATCAATTTTAACAAAACCATGAAATTCGGCAAGTGCCAATTACTATACAACCGCACTAACATCATTTTATTTGAAATACTCTGTATATTCAATTGCTCCAAACGATGTCCGTTCACTTTTATCTAAGCTTAGCAAGTTATTTGCTCTCTGTCGAACATAAGCACCATTGTCTTGGAATAAAATATATAACTCTTCTAAATATCTCATAAATTCATAGAAAACAATAATAAAACATTAATTTGATAAAGAACTAATAAATATTTTCATGCTATATGCATTAATTTTTTATATCGAAGACAAGATAATAAACCATGAATAAAAACAAACAAAGGAAAAGTATTAATTTTAAAAACGAAAACGTATCATAACACCCAAGAAATAAAAATCTAATTATTATTCTCATTAATAAAATTTTAGCATACTGAGCAAATTTTTAGCCATAAAAATCAAAGCAATCCTATCACCACTACATTAAATGACAAGGAAAGAAAATACAGAACTCAAATATATTACGTTATTGTGAAGTCTGTATGTCTTCGATAAAATCTAAGTCCTTCATCTTTATCCAACGCCGCCTTCAAATGCTTCGGTGAAAGAAGATTAAATTTTAAAATTTGTTTGTAAGCAATTTAATTTATCATAGGAAAATCTGACTCAACAGACCGGTAGAGGGTGACTGAGAGTGTAAGCTTCGTATAGTATGACTCCTATACTCCAAAGATCGACCTTATCATCGTACTGACCTTCGAAAACTTCTGGCGCCTGTTGTTAAAAATATTATTTTGTTAATCTAAAAAATAAGTTATTAAAATACGTTATTATTATTATTATTATTATTTATTATTATTTATTATTATGTTTTCCTCATTAGAAAAAAATTTGTACTTCAACATTGTAATTACAAAATAGGTAGGCGTTCCTACTCCACGTGTACTCGTTATGGGGACAGGATAGAAAAGTTTCGCTACTCCGAAATCAGCTAGATTAAAAAAATACCATTAAAATTTGTAATGTTTTAATTTTCAAAAACTATCTAATTATTTCGAGAAACCATACCAATTTTTAAAACATGATCTTCAAATGACGGGTTGGTTTTTTCACCTTTGTATTTCAAAAGTAGATTAGATGGCTTCAAATCACGATGAATGATGTGCTTAGAATGCAAAACTTTCATGCCTTGAACTAAATGAATGGGGTATTAATTTATTATAAATGAAAAGATTATTATTAATTGCTCCCGATTTAACAAGTAATAGCATATTTGCTCAGGTGAGTAGTGAAATTTGACCATCCACCCGTTTCTAAATATACTCATCTCTTTTCTGTTATTCTATAAATAAAGTGTCATTTACACTTTTTGGAAACTATTTACATTCGAACGTTATTGTGTCAACAGTGCAAATTTTCATCTTTACTCAATACATATGATGCTCCGATGTTTTCATAAAACCAAGCTGTATTGATCTCTAGTCATAGTCAGTCTCTTCCAAGTCTTCCTGCGCGACTTTCCATAGACCACAGAGTTTTTGACCGACGAGTATAATGATTGTACAGAAATTCACTGGGGCTGCATCGGAAAATTTTACAAGACTCTATCCGAAAAGTATAACAGCGCTAATTCTTGTTAAATGGCGAAGGGTTCTAAAGAAAAGGGTTCTATAGATGTGTGCCTTGAACGCTAATCCTGATGAAAGGCAAAGTTGCTTGCCTCGTTGACTTTCATATTAGAGGGCACTCGTCTTAGCTTCAGCTTTCCGGCATAGCTAAATCCTTTATATTCTGCCGGCCAGGTGGCCAGAGAGGGCTAGGGCGTAGACTTTCTAGTTCTCGAATTCGTCTGGTCGTGGGTTCGAATCCCGCCGCGGCCATTGATGTTTGTGTTTCTCCCGGGCTGCGTACAGATATAACTTTTGTAAAAGGCGCAAAATGACCTTAGTAGTCGACGCCAAAATCTCTAATAAACCAACCAACCAACCTTTGCATTCTCGTTATCAAATGTTTTTTCATTTGTTTCCACTATATAGATGATAAAAGAAAATTATCCGTTTTTGTCACAATTACTGGAATGGTTGTGACGTGAGACTTTTTATATCCTATTGTTATGATTATTGCGGAGATCCAATTTTTCACATATACAGGGTATTTCTAAAGATACGGCAGAAAATTAACAGCATGATTCTACAGTCCAAAATAAGCAAAAAGTTTCTCTTCGAATACATTGAAATCGTAAGTTTATAGTATTTAAAATACCGCCAAAGTTTGTTAAAAGCTCCACGTAATTTTATCAGGTCGACTCGGTTTTACGCTTTAACGGCATGGCTCGTTTTCCTTTCGATCATATGCCTTAGTAGCAGCTCATGAACCTTCGGGTCAAGGAAATTTCTTTAGCTACAAATCCTTGTGCATAATATTGATTATGGTTGCGGTTGATACTCCTACTATATTTTGAAAATTGACTTCTGGGTGTAAGGATCTTCTTGAATTTATGTAAAAGTGAAAGGATCTTGTCCAAGGATCCCTAAATAACATCTTACAAACGCCCAGCTCTTACACAAGGGCCTACTTCTAAATGTCTAGGATGAGCTGTGGATATCGCAGGATAACCCAAGCATTGAATTCTGCGAGCATTGAGAATCTCTTGATAATTGTGAATATCTTTAAGATCTACCTGTAGCTTTGATAAGATTTATAAGTTCGTCATTGCTGAAATCTTTTTCTATTAGATTAGAGGAGATATGCATAAGTTGGAACGAACCGATTTAAAAAAATTTAAAAATTCTTCGTGCTGCCTGTTGTTAGTTTTCAGCACTTGGCCGAGATCTAAGCTGCAGACGATCTCCCACAAAAAAATACTTCATGTTTTATTCACTTCTAAGTAAAAATGTCACCAATGTCTCGGAAAAAAAGAAAGATTGTAGATCAACTGCGAAAATCCTCTTCTGATTGGGATATCGATGGGCTGTTTTCATAGAAACACGTGCTCCATGCCGCCATTAGATTTCCTTGGTGGTAGATGTTAAAATTTACCATTTCGCTATGTCTGGACAGTTACAATTTCCTATTGTGTAGCCAATGCGATGAATGGGCACATGAAACCTGCATAATTTTTTTTCATTAATATCTTTTCCTCTTTTAATCGTTTTGCATGTAGCAACTAAAAGCTAAAAGTTGAAATCAAAATCCACATAAGAAAGGTAAATGCTTTGTCTGATATCATACTGAAGTTTGCCATGTCCATTCTTAGGCTCCTCTCTCCATAAAATAGGGCCGAGAGGGCTAGGGCGTAGGCTTTTTAGTACTCGGGTCCGCCTGGTCGTGGGTTCAAATCCCGCCGTGGGCATGGATGTTTGTGTTTGTCCAGGGCTGCGTACTGTTATAACTTGTGTAAAAGGCTCAAAATGACCTTAGTAGTCGACGCCAAAAATTCTATTAAACCAAACCATAAAATAGGATAATGTTACAATTATAAAAGCCTAGAAATAACTTCAGATTCTTTAGTATTTAGCGCCCATACTTTTCATGTGTTGTATTAATAGCTTCTTTTGATAATTCATAAATTATAGAGTCTTTTTTAATATATTGTGGTTCCAAAAAATAGTCTTCAAAATGTCCCAACTTACACTTACCTTTTTAATAGAAAACAAGTTATGACAGTGCCAGTAAAAAGGCGTTTTTATACCTTGTGGGAAAGGTCCGAGAAACCGAAAAATGCATTCTGCTAATGATTTTTTCGATTGAAAAATGGAAGGAAAAATTCTGCGACTTGGATTCGAACCAGGAACGTCGACTATTATGGCCGACGCCTCTACCTCTGCGATAGCCCATGCAGGTCGCAGAATTTTTCCTTCCATTTTTCAATCGAAAAATCATTACCTATGCTTGGAGAGCATCTCCAGTTAATAATTATTCTTATTTATATGCATTCTGCTATTGTCGCGAAAAAATTACTGCGTGGACTCATGGACTTTCGTTGCTTACCAGATAGCGTGAATGTCCTTCTGCATTAAGAGTGTTTCCCACGTGCGTAAAACAACAGCAGAAACCACAAAGCAGAAACATTTTAAGACGTCATAAAAATTTTTCTGCCTTGTTGTTTCTGCCGTTGTTTTTCCGCATGTGAGAACCAGGCTTTATTTCCGACTAGCATTGTCGGTAAAGAAATGCTTACCAATTTGAATAAGGAGTAGTCGTAAGTTGTGGTCATTCAGAGATCCATGGTCTATATTTGAGATTTAAAAATATTATTAATTCATAAAATGAAAATAATAATTAAACATAAATGCCATTGCTTACTTCGCAGGTAATGGCGAAAATCTCCTTTATTGCAGAACTGATAAGAGAATAAAATAAATCATAAATCTCATTCCAATCGTTTTAGAACTGCAATTAACTTAAATTGAAATTTCAAAAATATTAAAATACAGGGGTTGGACAAAATAATATGAAATTTTTGATTTTTGAACGTCTTTATCGAATATTTAATAAAATGCTTGACGAATTATGCTGAAACTTCAGGGGTGCAAAGAGTATATTACATCTCATATATTTCAGCAAAGGTTTTGTCCCGAAGGCAAATAGGGGATCGACAACTGAACAAAAACAAATAATGTTTGGGATAATCCTGTAAAAAATGATGCTTAAAATGCATTGTAGCTATAGCATATGCTTATGAGGCTTCTTTTACTTATTTGTGTTCATTTATATGAGACTAGCACGTATATTCATGGAGATATAAAGGTTTCTTTAAAAAACCCAACTTTTAAAAAAAAAAAATTCGTAACTTTTTTTTTGTTTATAACATGCAGGGTTTTCAACCCAATGCAGTGCCATTTTCAGGAAACAGGACAAACTACAGTAGAGACAATACCCTGCAATCAGAATATAAAAATATTAGATACTTGACGTAACATGAGCATTTCTACTAAATAAAGTTTAACTGCGCATGCGCAAGCGTTACCAAAATGTCTTTTGCGTAATTTAGTAGCCAAATGTATAAAGCTACTCATAAAAGGTCCAAGCAAATATTGTGACCATTCAGTAAGATATCGTCGATAGAATGAGTTAAATTTCAGTTGTCCAATGAGGTGTCATAGAACTCCACCATCGCTCCAGGAAGGTGCTTTTCCAACATCTCTTGGTACCGTGGGCCATTCAGTCGTATGTCGACACCGGTGATAGGTCCTACGCCTGCTGTACAGAACGTTATCTACTCCATAGCAATCGCGTTAAATTCTTGCGTTATCAGCTCCTTCAGTTCCTCGATACCGTCAATAGGGTGGGCGTAGACTTTCTCTTTGAGATAGCCCCACAAGAAAAAAATCGGGGGGTGGGCATCATGTCTAAGGAACGGGCTGGCCACTAGACAGGGCCACGACGCCTAATCCACCTTTCAGGGAAAGTTTCATTCAGAGATGCTCTGTGGCAGTACTGGAAAGAACCAGCTATTCTCCTCATTTTACCGATTTAATGTACACTACATGATCAAAGGAGTTAGGACACCTGTTGCTCTACCGTAAAGCCGCAAAAAGCTCCAAAAGTTGTGTGTAGGACCACCCCGAGCTGCTATCACTGCCTCCACCCTACATGGCATACTGTCCACAAGTTTACGGTATGTGTCCACAGGTATTGACCTCCATTCCTCGAGGAGTGTCGTGGTCAGTTCCTGGACAGATGTAGGGCGAACCATCCTGGATCTCACACGTCGTTCCAATTCGCCCCAAAGATGTTCGATGGGGTTGAAATCAGGACTCTGGGCGGGCCAATCCAGTTCTTCAACCCGCATCTCGTCAAACCAGTCGGATATGGATCTTGCTTTGTGGCAAGGCGCATTGTCGTGCTGGAAGAGGAACGACCCGTCACCGAAGTGTTCCCACAGCGCTGGAAGTGCCCCGTTATCCAGAATGGTCCTGTAGCCATCAGCATTGAGGTTTCCGTCCACCTTGATGAGCGGGCCCAGTCCAGTCCAGGAGAAATACCCCAGGTGTTCAGAGGGGTGTCCCAAATCCTTTGATCATGTAGTGTACTTTGCTCCGTTCGAAAGTTGTAGGCTGTCAAAAATCTAAATCTAAACCGACGGTGACGGTGGCAGTGACGATTGTGAATAGATATTTATCCTTTCTTTTTCATTTCACACGCTAAATTAACATCCGTTTTCGGTTACTATGGAAACGGGTTTGGGGGAGGGGAGGGGCGGAAAACGGAACCATCTTCCAACCGTCATCACCGCCACATCGCAGCCAATCACGGATCGGCAATGACCTGCCTGAAAATACTGCACAACGCATTTTGCAGTTTTTTTTAACCTGTGACGTTGCTTACATATGTGAATGTTACTATGCAAAGTGTAAACAAATAATAATGCGAAAAATGCAAAAAAAAAAAAAAATACAAAAAATTTCAATATTACAGGATCGAACCCGGGTCAGTAAATCCACATAGCCTGGCGTTAACCACTGCGCCACCACTGTTAATATATAAATTTATCTTCCCACTTGGCTTACCTGGCACTACTACAGTAAACGTAAATTATGTTATGTTTTTTCTACGAAGCAAATGGCCATTGATTCAAATCCTTTTACACAGAAGGTATATTAATGTTGTAGATTGACCTCCGAAAATTTCAACCGAATCCGTGATTACATGTCCGTGCGGTCCCCTTGTCAGTAGCAAAAGCAGGTCATAATATTTGGGCGAGCACAAGGACATTCCATGCAAGAAGTGGTTACCTTTGCAAGAGTATCAAAGCGCACAGTCATCCCCGAGTTCAAGACATGGCCCATAAGCACATCTAGTGGCAACAAACGTCGAAACTATGGTCGGAAGTCAGTGCTGACTGAAAGGAACCAAAGACGAATATCACACCTCGACACCGCCAGTCGCTTTCAAATCAGGCAAGAACTGCTGCAGGAAGTCCCTCATGGTCCACATAGACAAGTCTGTGAAAGAATCTTAAGGAGGCAACTACATAAAATGGACATATCGGTTAACTTGCAAGCGTCCGCTGCTCACTCCAGCTCACAAGAAAGCTCATGTAAAATGGTGTAAGAGATGTCAGAAGTGTAATGTAGACAACTGGAAACGCGTAATTGGTCGGATGAATCAAAGTTTTCAATGACGCAGTTTTCAAGTCATGAGAACAGAAGACGCAATAAAGCATTTCAACTCGATTGTGTCAAATGTGTGGTGCATACGGGTGGTGGCTCTGTGATGCTGTGGGCAAGTTTTCAGTTGGGACCTCTCGTTGAAATTAGCACCAGACTTAACCAGCATCACTATCGTGCCATTTTGGATGGACAACTGCTGCCTTTTGTGGATCACTTCGAAGATGTCTATGACCTGGACGATATCTAGGATCAAGACGTTAACTGCAGGATTCAGAGGGCTAGATCCCTGGAGTAGCGGTTTGACGAGCATGACCAGACTGTGCAGCATCTCGATTTACCCGCCAAATCTCCAGATCTGAATCCCATAGAGAATATGTGGGACCACCTGGAGCAAAATGCTGAGCGGAAGAATCGCCATGCGACACATCACCGACCTGCGAGATAAATTGCACGCAGTATGCTTGGAGATAGATATGGACTACGTATAATTAATGCCCAAGCCAATTAAAGCTGTAATTAAAGCGACGGGATGTGCAACGCACTATTAGCAGCAGGTGACAAATTTTATGTTCGGTGTGCTTATCTGCAACTATGTGATATTTTGCTTGCGTCGAGCTGTACACGTTTTTACTGATTATGATTTTTGTCAAAGAAAAGCGAATAAGCGGATATAATAAACGAAAACAAAGAGCGGTCGCAAAAGAGAGCATTTAATGAGCGGAGACAATGATTTAGCCAATCCTGGAGAAAATAGATTAATATGGGCTTCAATAGTAGCACTTTAATAAAATGACACTCAAAAGAAGCAGATTCCTTAGAGTTTTCAGTTCTTTTGTTTTGTGCATCTGCTAAATAAAGGTTTGAACGATTTATTATTTTTCTGCATAAATAAAACATCTTCCCAACACCCTTTCTTAACATCATCGTTTTAAGAAACGTCCATTTCACTTCGATATTAGGCGTTGCTTGCCGATCTAATCTAGACCGTAAAACATCTGATGTTATAGTTCAGAAAATACCCTATGACGCGCAAGAAAACTTTAGCGAAAGAAGGCAAACAGGATGCTCGGCAGTAAGAAAGGCTGATAATAGAGTGAAAGTGTGGAAAAGGGAATATTCAAATTCACAATGCTGTAAAGAATATGTTATAAAATCTTGCAGAGAAAAGAACATTCTAACAAAATTATTGAAACTTCCTTCAAAACTTACCTCTGTCACTATATAGATATTTCCAGATGTGCTTCCCTATATATTAAAAAATGCGAAATTATTAGGTCTAGCATATATATTGGATATAAGTAGGCACTTCATTTTCAACTCTTCCGTTGCGAAATATCCAATACAAATGGGAGTTTAAATTTGACTTGACTTTTATATCTAGAATTTTGCTTTGAAAGAATGTCCTAATGTTTTGCAAAACTAGAACCTCGTACTATATGAATATTACTCTTTTTCTTGTCCTGTAATGGATCCCTATACTATTATTTTCGTAACTGCTTTCAGCATCACACGGTTCTTCTTCTTCTCCCGCCTTTACAATACACTAGTTAATTAATAATTAATTAGAGGGCAATAAAAGCACACATGGGCGACCGTTGCCGGCTCGCCACAAATACATCTGTCGTTGACTACGATGTTAATCGTATGCAGGAAGGCTTTCAGCGGTAGGAATCCACTGCGACGTCTAAATAATAGTGATTTTTCTATGTATGAAAGGTGAGAGATTTTTATTCTTGTTAATTTTGGAATAATTTGTTTATAGTGATTTTCATTGGGGTCTAAGTTCCATATCTTGTTCCAAATGTCGATTAATTTATCCATGAGATATATTTATATATTGATTTGTTTTCGTATTTGTCTAACAACGGAAATCTGTTCGATTTTCTTCCCCACGAGGCCAGCATGTCTGCTATTTCGTTTCCCCTAAAATGTTTGAGTCAAGAGTCCATAGGAATTTGTTGTCGTATCCAGAATTGGTGAAGTGTTCTAAGGTCATTGTTTTTCCTGGGAACCATGGACATTGTTTTTCCTGAGCTTGATAAAAATACGACAAAGTGACATCTTATACACACTTATTATTACCCAGATGGATCTACATAACGAAAAGGACAAAAAGATAAAAAAACAACAACACTGCGCCTCAAGGTTAATTTCTCCATGGTCATGACAACCAACGAAATTCAGAAACAAAATGACTACAGAGTCTACCTATGTCAGTGGAACAGCGAGTAGTTAGTAAATTTCTCAGCAAAGAAGGTGGGAATGTAAGGGAAAGAATATCTCACAGACTTCTGCCACGTTTTGGTGCCTTCTGAGTGGATAAGTCGTTTAAAGAGGATAAAAAATGCGTTAATACTGATCCGTAGATAGAGACGTGAGCAACTACTGAGAGTGACAGCAATAAGGTAATTACGGTTCCTTAAACAGGCTTCAACAATTCACTTTAATGCTGACAGAATAAAAACAATCGTCCATAATAATCTGCAATTTACCAAGATATGAATGAGATAGACGCTTAAATATCTGTCCGATGATCAAAAAATCATCACATTAAAAATTTCAAGCATGTCTCTGCAACATTTTAGGGATGAAGGAAACTTTCTAAAGAGTCTCGTAACAGTAGAAGAGAGATAGATTATGTTCTATCTCTCAGAAAGCAAGTTTGCAAGCATGGAGAAGATACACTAAAATTCACCTTCACCCAAAAATTCAAGATTCCCAATTAGCCATTGGACATAATCAGCTTTATCATTTTTGGGGTTTTCTCAAGTCCTCACTGTAAAGAAAAGACCAGGGCTCCTCACAAGTGGAGTCTGGTTTCACAAGTAAGTAAGTGAACATGGACGCATAAAAAGTTCTTTAAAGATGGCACGTTGCATCACATCTTCGTTCATCTTCTTCAAAGGATCTTTGGGGAAGAAGACTTAGGAGTAGAAGGAGGCGTTGAAAATCAAAGTCTGACAGAGTTCCTACATCAGACGGAAAGGCCTTTACAAAATGGGATAAGGAAATTCCAAAAAGCTAAAAAAAATGTGTGTTGGTAAAGAAAGACAGTGCGTCGGAAATATCCGGACTTTTGTTATTAGAAAATTTGTTAAAAATAAAAGTCCAAGCCAATTTTGAACAACCTTTATATAGGCTGGTTTCTTATCAACTTATCATTCACTCTGAACTACGAAAGTTCAGAGTTAATGATTTTATAAACTATTTTTTACAAAGATAAAGTTAATTAGCAAAGCTTTCATCAAAACTATGTTTAACAATGAAAGAGTTGAATAAGTTAATCGAATTAAAAATAAATGCGAGTAACTGCAATAAATGATCTTAATATACACTCACTCACCAAAAGTCATGGCACTCCCCTCCAATTAGGTTACCTGTCCGTGATGAGACAGATCCCGCTGCTTCCATTCTCGGAATGCAGGTGCACAGGACTCCTTGATATCACAACATCATTGTTTTGCTTGATATCATTGTAAGCACAACTAGCTGCAGAAATGGCAGCACGCCGAGAGCTAACCGCATTTGAACGGGGGATGATTGTTGTGCCAGGCAAATGGGTGCCTTAAAATCAGATGTAGCCAACACCCTGCAATTTTCCCGCACAACCGTTGTAAAGGTCTATCGAAAGTACATCCAACGAGGGGTTACAACCCATACCGGACAGCAGATGGCCGCCCAGGCCTCATTGATGCCAGAGGTGTTCTTTGGGTCACCCGGCTTGCAAATGCTAGCCGAAGGGCGACAGCGGGCTAAATCACCATGCGGTACAACCAGGGACGTCCCACAACTGTGTCCGTGAAGACAATTCGGCGAACCTTGGCAGCTGCAGTCTTCGGGAGCAGGAGGCAACGCCTAGCCTGGGCCAACCAACATCAACATTGGCCCGCTGAGGACTGGCGAAGGATTGCCTGGTCCGCCGAGTCAAGGTTTCAGGTGTATCGGGCCGATGGTCGTGTCCGTGTCTGGCGCAGGCCACACGAAGCCATGGACCCCGCTTGTCAGGTTGGGACCACTCAGGCAGGTGGAGGCTCCATACTGATCTGGAGTGTATTCTCGTGGCATGCAGTGGGTCCATTGGTGCATCTGACATCCACTCTGCGTGCTACTTCCTACGTCGATCTGCTTGGGCACCACCTGCACCCCTTCATGAACTGTTTTTACCCCTTCGGGCGACGGCATCTTCTAGCAAGATAATGCGCCTCCAAACAAGGCCCTGTGACACGGCAGTGGCTGGAGAAATATGCTACCGACTTCACGACAATGATTTGGCCTCCACGTTCCCCAGATTGCAATCCCATTGATCATTTGTGGGACGTCATCAAACGATCTGTCAGGTCTTCACCACCACAACTGGTAAATGTAGCATCGTTATGGAGTGCAGTGGAGGCGGCATGGCATGCATTGCCTATGGATGTGTTCCGGGGACTGGTAGATCTCTTCCACGACGGGTCGCCGCCGTTATCCGGGCCAGAGGGGGCCCAACACATTATTAGGCAGGTGTGCCATGACTTTTGGTGAGTGAGTGTAACCTAGAAAAATTGATTGTTTATTGGTGTTACCTAAATTTTTATTAAGCTGTTATAAACTACTTACCATGTAAAAAAATAGGTTTACAATGTGCTTGCCCTTTAATTTCTGTAAAAAAATAAGCTTTATTGGATGTTTTGTAGATGAAAATCACTATCACTTTTATTGTGACTGAATTTTTTAACACTTCATCTTACACAAATAATATTTAGCAATGCTATATTCATTTATTTATTTCAAATTTGTCTGCTTTTCAAATATAAAGGGTGTCTAACCTAACTTCTAATATACAAATCTGCCAGAGTACTTTCACTAGAAGAATTATTCTACTTATATGTGAGGGTTTTATGTGTATTCCATTTCAAAAAAACAGACGCCATTTTCGAAAATGGGAATCAGCTTGGAAATGTAAGATGGAAATCCACATTATAATGGTATTTTCAGATTGTACACTAAATTTGAGAAATGTTTTATTTTTGGTGTTTTTCCAATTAATCCTACCGTTTAGCAGAAAGAGGAACTGAAAGTGTGGAATTTTTAAAGTTTTGAACCCAATTTTATCGATGAAGGCATTATTATCTTACTTTCTGATAGTCTTATAAAATCCGAAGTCAGAATTTAAAATAAAAACAAAAATTTTTAGTATACAGGCAAAGTCTTCTTTTTTTGTGTCCTGCGGTTTAAAGGTAACGCTGTATTCGTGGCGAGGAAATTTCACAACTGTGGAAACGAAAACTATCGCATAGTTAAACTTCGCACTGAAATACAGGATATCCAAGTTACCGTGCACTGGAAATGATCGTACCAATTAAGCCCTTCCATTTGAAGGAGATCTTGGAATTGGTCCACATTTCTCTTGCAGAGCCGCCTGTACACACCGTCGCACATTCCCGAACATATTCCGCAGGATTTGCGGTGAAATTTCTCCCATCTGGTCTCAGAGTTATGTTTTCAGTTTCTCCAAAGTATTTTCCTACACGGCCCTCTTCAACGCATCCCAGAAGAAAAAATATGGAAGGCTTGAGGTGAGGGGATCGAGCAGGCAATGTTTCACGTGAGATAATGCGGTCTGCAAAAAACACGGTGAGACAGAAGGGGAGCACTTTGAAGGTGTTTGTGTGTAACGTGATAATAATACATCATATGTGTCGGAAAGGCCAATCTCCGAACTTATTGATCGTACTAGAATTACCCATATTTATTGCATGTATATAATGTATATATGGTCGTGTTCTATAAAATTTGGTACAAATGAGATATGGTTTTAAAACAAATTTATACATCTACTAATTTGTGTGTATGTACAAATAGAATCAGGACGTTAATAGCCTTTTAGCGTATTTTTCACATGCCGTGAACTATCAAAACGGCGTACGGTGATTTTGGTGTTTGGCGGATCTCTTCTGCGATTCTAGCCTCAAGATTTGAAATTTGTTGGTCTAATAATTTTTTATTTCAGATAATGCCAGTAGCGTTCAATAAGTCTAAGTTGGGGAACTTTTTGAACATTATCATTCTTGTAATTATAGTCGATGCGATTCTTCTCATAAACTTGAATTGCTGGTCCGGCGTAATGTTACATTGTTCGGATAAATGTCCGAAATGACAGTTTCCAGATGGGCAAATCCACGCTTTGGAACGTTTCTTTTTTCTTTTTTTACCGATATGGTTATCCGTGCCAATACCTTCATCAGAAACATTGTGTGATGTTTGTATGCTTTGAGAGCTTCATGAGATTTCCCATTGTTTACATAAAAATAATGTTTTATAAATTGTTTGGAAAGGTATTCTCATTTTTAACAAGTCAGACAACCAAAATGCCCAGGACCGTTAGGATTTTAAAGCATTCGGAACGAAAAGGAAAGCATTTGATTTCGAAAGAAGTCTTTCGTTGTTAAGAATTAGATGAAATTGCTAAGGATGCCTCCGGTGTACGCAAGGTGTACTTCTAAGGGAAATGTATAGTTCAAACGGAAAAAAATACCTGAAAATTTAAATGGAGAAGGTAGCAATTCTCTATAGATTAAAACATACACGAATTCTATAATTTGTAAGCATTGCTATTTAATGAAATAAGCGTTAATTGTTGAAGCGTTCTGTGTAAGGGTCAATTCTTTCTTCATAAACTATTGCCAACGCTTTTCTACGAAAGCATGTACCATTGAAGAAATGATTAGCTACAAGCTATTGTTTAAATTTGCCTAACAAAAACTAACTATTGATAATATAAGGCGTAAGTACTTACATGCCATATCTTAGCATTGAAAGTTTCCAATGGTTTCATAATGGTATCATTAAGACACGAATCATGGAACCAATTTCGATTATCATTAATTTTAAGTTATATTCCCTTATGAAGTTATTTGATATATTACATGTCATATTTTAGCACTGACAGTTCCAATGAACCATAATGGTTCCACGAAACCAGGTTCCTTGGAACCAATTTCAACTATCATTAATTTTACGTTATATTCATTCATGGCACATCATTCCAAGTCGTTTAATATATTACATGCCATATTTTAGCATTGACAGTTCCAATGAACAATAATGGGCCACTAAACCAGGTGCCTTTGAACCAATTTCGACTATCAATAATTTTACGGTATATTCATTCATGGTACATCATTCCAAGTCGTTTGATATATAACATGCCATATTATAGCATTTAAAGTATCGAATGGACGATAATGGTTCCATTAAACCACATACCATTGAACCAATTTCGACTATCATTAATTTTAGGATATATTCATTCATTGCATATCATTCCAAGTTGTTTGATATATTACATGCCAAATCTGAACTTTGAAAGTTTCCCCTGAACCATACTGGTTCCATGAAACCACATACCATTGAACCTATGTCGACTATCATTAATTTTACGTTAATATTCAATCATGACATGTTATTTCAAGCTGTTTGATATAATACATGCCACATGTTAGCATTGAAAGTTTCCAGTGGACCATAATGGTACCACTAAACCCTTGAACCAGTTCTGACTGATATTGACCATCAAGGAAGTTGATCACGTGCCTTCACTTAATTCACAAGCCTTTTCTCTGCTTTAGCTATGGAATGCCAAAGGGAGAACAGCATTTGGCAATGATAGGCCATTTATACATGGAATTGTATAGTGAAAAACGTGGTCCCCTATATTATTTTTGACCTTTTGAACCGGAAGTAGTTCACCGTTTTTTTTCCACCAACGAACTCACAAAGGAATTCCTCGAACATGTATGTCACGGATTTCCACCAAATTTACTCAATTGAAGCTACAATAGATGCTTGCAAAATAAGAAAGTGCGGATTTTTGTTTCTTTCAAAATAAACCACGAAACGAAAAAATTTGAGCACATATATTCATACATGTTAAAGCGGTGTATTAATGCGCTTAACGGAACTTCTTTCTTCCACTACTCACAGTAATAAGCACGAATCCAATTTAGATGAAATAGACAGCAGCAGATGGCTTCTCAAATTTCTAAACAAACTTAGTTTTTAAAATAGATTATTACAATTAGCTAATTGCCTTCCAGTACAAAATGTCTAGAGTAATTAATAACCATTTCTTTAATTTATTATTTCATTTTATTAAATAATTCGGTAATCAAACGCGGAGCTGGCTTCATGTGCAACATCGAGTAATACGTTGCGTTGGTGAGGGGGTATATATCGCGGTGCTTTATAATTTTAAATAAAAATAGTATTCATGGATGCCTACCTGATCTTATAAATTATTTCAAGACGAATAATTGTACAGCAAAATTAAGGTTTTATGCTTAATAACAGTGCTCTAACTGCAATTCTTTGGCGATCGCCGCTAACAAGTTTGCTTCCCTTCTTTCCGCCATGTTTTTTTCAACTCTGCGCACTTCCGGGGCGCTTCACTGGCGCGCAATGCTATCGCTTCCACGGTGTGCTTGCGCACCAAAAAGGCTATCTGGGGTTCCCTTGTCAGTCTTCCGATTTCCTTAAGTTGTCGAATGGCGAAAACGGAAGTCGAAAATTCGGAAGCGTTCGAAAGCTAGAGCACCAACAGACAGACAGACGGACGGACGCACATTGTGAAAACATAAGTACCTATCGGTCCTAATAAGTAGTTTACAGTGAAATACTTGCCATATACTTTTTTTTGTAATATGTGCCTATACTGTTCTTCGGTGCTTATTTCTAATGCTCCCTTTTCGAAAGTATAGCAAACAGCGTTCTATTGCTTAACAGGAATATAGTATTGTTTTATTACGTTCACGCACATGCTTCATTTTTATAAGATGGTTAAAATAATTTTTAACCTTTAGTGGACAAACCCATAGGTTGGCCAAAAATATTACTTACCTTTAAAATTTCTATTTCGTGTTTAGCCATTGTAGAGTGGTGACCATGTCTTGGTGGTATTTTCTTTATAGCCACGATATATCCATGCTAAAATAGTATTCGATGGCTGCATGATTAATAATTTTTAACCTCACACACCATATGATCAAAGATTATCCGGATATCTATTATGTTATGGTTCGCATGTAAGGAAGTGTGAAATTTATATGATGTGGGTTCACTATTTACGTTGTAACAACTGCCATATCCATCAAATTTTGAAATATTGCATTGGGAAGTGGTTGGCATTCTTACGAAACAGTTATGTTACTAGTCTGAGGCAACGCGGCTAGCTGGCAATAGATGTTCCAAAATGGGACTGAGAATCGGACTCTGAGCAGGCTAGTCCAATTCCGTAAATTTAGATCAGGAAATCAGCTCTGCTTACCCTGCGCTTTAAAAACAGGTAAAGGGTCGTGTTTAATCAAAAATGGACCCTCACCAAACTTTTGCCATCGTGGTAGCAAAGAGTGGTAGCAGAGAGTGGTTCACAATACGGAGATAAGCTTTCGTTTTCATATCTCACTCCGCATGCTCATAAACGTAAAATCCGGGTAATGAGAAGCAGTCCCAAACTATTATATCCACCAAAAGTTTGACTTCTGTCACATTCCACTTCGGTATGTAAGCATTCTCCATACCAATAGCCTCCGTCGGGCTGCTAGAGTTCACATCGTAATTTGTCGCTGCATAAGACACCATAGCTATTGCTCGAGAGTCATTTTCTTCAAACAAGACATCACTGTAATCGACGCTTGGGAATTCATTTAAAGCTGCTCGAGCAAGGAAATAGAAAATTTATAACTATCGACGAATTGCTATGGGGCTGACTTTGCAACCGGAAGATCTTGAAATTCGAGACGAATGTTTTCAGCCGATTCATGAGATTCTTCACCACCATATTCAGCAATCTGCGCTCCTTACTTGTCAGTCGGCACGGTTTATGAGATCGCGATTATAGTTATAACTCCTCCACGTTTTCACTTCATAATACCTTGGAATGGAGCATCTGTAATTTAGGAGAAAATTCACGAATAGATTTTCCACAGCAGTAGCACAGAACACGTTACCCTGTTGAAGCCATTTAGCTCGCGTGTCCCTCCGTTTGAGCTTTACCGTTCCTATGTGAGTTTACACTATGAAATCCGTAAAAATTTGTCCGGATGCTTTTGATCATATAGTGAAGCAAGTAACTTTCCATGTAATACTACTTACCAACCTGCTGTGACCTTTATAAACTGTTCCAAATGAACCACTGCCTACTACATCGTGTATGTCATATGTGTAAGGTCCTACTCCTCTACGAATCTTATTTGCAGAAACCATTTTCTCTAAAACCAAACAACAAACGAGAAATTACTTAACATGTTATATTAAAAAGAAATGAAATATTCAAATTAGCTATTCAGAAATTATTTATGTTACAAGAGAAATGCTTAGATTTATGCAGGGTGGATACAAAAATAAGCCCCCCCCCCTTTTTTTTTTTATTTTCCTAACCGAAGAAGATATGTCAATTTTGATGAACTAATGAATAGCAAGTTGGGTGACCTTTTCATGGTGCACTTTTCATCATCTCAAATATGCAAATTATGACATATTCAAATGCTATCTTAAAAATATGTAACAGATACACGAAAAATTCCAATTGAAAACTTGTTCAGCATTGAATTCTGAACAAAACAAAAAAAATTTCCAAAATCCGACGAACGGTCACTCACAACTTCCAATTCATTGGATTCATCAAAATTGACATATCTGCTTCGGTTACGAAAATAAAGGGGGGGGGGCTCATTTTTGTATCCACCCTTATAGCTGCACAGTATTTTAAGACAAAGCGTAATATGGATTTCCAAAAGGCGTGACATTGATTGAAAGTAGGCTTGCATTTGTTCTTAAGAAATATCGTGCAAAATTCTATGTCTGCTCAGAGCTTTCCATGGATCTGACAGTCACGTAACTATTTGCTCGCGCATCGTCTCCACATTACTTAAACTGTTTGAGATGTTCTTCAATGCATTCCTTTTGCTTTCGTGGGATTTTGTGGGAGCCTAAAACCACACCATGTCTTTCGGAACACACTGTATTACAAGCAAGGATCGTCACCTCTTCCGGTAAGATTGAGCTTTATGCTACACTAGTCCGAGCAACCCAACTTTGGCCTAGTTCCTATTGGTTGAAGCCGATTAACGTATACCAAATAAAGAAATGAATGCACAGCATGATGTAGTGCTGACGATATTTGATACTTGAATTTTTGGGGGGACTTAAAGATGGCTTAAAAATAATAAAAATTATATGGGGGAAAAACTGTGAAATAAAAACGAGTAAGAATATAAAGCATAAAATGTAATTTTGTGGTGTCTTGCATTTTTAACTGGTCCTGGTTGAAACAGTTCGAGCCCCACGTTGTTTAGTTGTTTGTTTTATTATAATAGTATTATAAGCCCCTTAATAAAACTTTAAATAAGTAAATATTATTCATTAGAATTAACAATTTCATTTTAGTTTGTTATAATAAAAAACACTGTTTTCTAAAAATCAACTGAAAGAAATAAGAAACAATTTTGTTATTGATTCTAAATTAAGATTTATAAAAAAATAAAAATTTTATAATGAAAAATTTAACCATAGCACCGAGCCTAACCATTTTAAAATAGAACAATTACAATCGACTTATAATCTATAAAATAAATATAATTAAAACACACACTGGAAAACTGTCACAATTAACTTTATTTTTTTAAAAATAACTTTATTTTAAATTTATTTAAAATTTAAAATAAATCCACTTTGGAAATAAATGGAAAACATAATTCTAAAAAAACAAACAATATGGTTTCATTATCTTCTTCGACATTTTTTTACATTACAAGGATGTTGTGCGGCGCAATCGAGAAGGGGCAATAAGTAACATCGACTCGTTTACTTTTGTTGCGTCAGTTAATTTTGTTGCGTCACTTAATTCTGTTCGTCACTTGCTTCACTCCGAGGCCAGCGAGAGCGTGACCACCAATGACGTATATTAAAGATAGACTCCGAATACTATTGTTGTAACTTGAAGCAAATTGGGAAGCTCCATGCCCAGAACTGTCATGGCCGAAAGTGAGTGAAGATGATGCAAAACACATGGCTAAACACGAGAGTAGCTGATTAATAATTCTTTCACACGCCGATCACGGACTGATAAGTATATTTTTTCGTTTACTTTGTATTTGAAGTATTTTATTATATTTTATAAACAATTTTTCGATCATGGTTTCAATTTCAATTTCGTTTCGATTGTCTTTCAGTTACGTATTTTCATTTTAGTTACGTATTTTTGGTTTATTTTTGTGGAAAATGATTCCTGATCCTTTTTCTTGTCTGTTTGCAATTTAACTTTGAGGAATGGTTTTGAATTAATTATTCCTCAGGCCCAAAATCTTCAAAAACAAAACAGCCAGACAGCTAATTACTCCACGGCTCACTCCTGTCCAGAACTATCATGGCTCAATTTGCTTCACTTTTTGCCGCTGTTAACAATAGAATTCGGAGTCTATCTTTAATATACGTCATTGGTGACCACCGAGAGAGAAGGCCTCCGCAATGTAACTGAATATATTGTTGCATCACATAGATAGTGCATTGTTATTCGTATTTCTACCAATAATAAGACCTGAATTTGCACTATCTATGATGATGTAACAATGCATTCAGTTTCATTGCGGAGGCCTTCTCTCTCGGTGGACACGGCGAGAGACAGGCCAGGGCACCCAAAAATCACATGATCATCGGGGTCCGGGCAGCAATCCATCCTTCATTGTTTCCAACAAACGAAAAATTACTGATTGTTAAAATCCAAGATGGAGACAAGGAAGGATGAATTGTTGGCCGGACCCCGATGATCATGTGACTTTTGAGTGCACTAGCCTGTCTCTCGTTGGCCTCGCAAGCGAAGCGAGGCCAACGAGAAATACAGGCTCTGGCACTGAAAAGTCACCTGATCAAGATAGGTCTATTAACAATCCAATCTTCATTGTTTCCAACGAAGGAAAAAACTGATTGTTAGAATACAAGATGGAAACAATGAAAGTTACATTGTAATAGACCTATCTTGATCAGACGACTTTTCTCGTTAGCCTCGGATATGACAGACTGACGAAGCACTTTATATATTAAGATGAGCTCGTAGCTAAGCAACAAACTACTTTCGTATAATTACGCACGGTGATGTCCTCACCAATAGGAGTTGCGCCAAAGTTGGGGTTGTTCGGACTATAGCTTCTTGAAAATTTTCGATCTATTTAGACTCCTGAACTAAGTAGAAGCGACCTGTTTAGACTCCTGAACTAAATTGAAGCGACCTATTTAGACTCCCGAACTTAATCCCATAGAACGCCTCTGAGACGTGCTGAAGCGAAGGAATCGAAATCGAATGCAATCGTCCTCGCTTTCATCTCTGGCCGCAGCTGTGCAAAACGAATGGTTGGTTGGTTGGTTGGTTTATTAGAATTTTATGGCGTCGACTACTAAGGTCTTTTTGCGCCTTTTTCAGAAGTTATATCTGTACGCAGCCCGGGACAAACACAAACATCCATGCCCACGGCGGAATTCGAACCCACGACCAGATGTATTTTTTTAGGCTTTAATGTATTTAGGCCCTGGCCATCTAGCCGGCTCAGGACAAATGGCGAAATATTTTTTGAGAAGTATTTGGACTTTATTTAATGTATGCTTAACATTAAAAGCCATAATTATCCTTGCCATAATAAACATCATTTTTACAAAAATAATGTGGAATTTGAATGCTATTGATGACATAATACATGCTATCTTTTCGTCATTAGTTGAACGTAAGAATATTTTTTTTTAATTCAATATTGACTAAAATAATTTGATTAATGCTATCCTAAAAATTCTAATGTAATTTGAAGGGTTTACTTGTATTTGGAACATTTTAGATCTGTTTCTTTTGGGCTATAATATGCGAATATTTACAACATCCATTTTTCATGTTTTACATGACAAAATATAGGACTCTGCATTTACTGAATATATTAGACATTTAGTGGTTGAACAGCCTGGTGAAGAACTAAATCTTTACTTAATGTAACGTTAGAGCGCCTTTGACATTCACGACGGCCTAAATTCTGTTGGGAATAGGAAAATATAAGCCTTGGATGGTGTATAACGGAACTTGATGCCATTGTTTATGTAAAAATTCTTCCAATTTTCACAGATATGCTTAAGTTCAGTGCAGAAATTGTGAATAAATACTGAAATAACTACAGTCGAGATTGATACATTGCACAACATTGACAATGCAAATTACACGTATTAGGAAAATTTTTGTAATAACGGGTTGGAGCAACCTTGGCCTTAAAACGTTTGATGTGGCTTAGAAGAAATGTTCTATGGGTATTTCCAAATAGGCAGGTGCGATGACTATATAAAATTCACAAATATTTGCTGGAAGAGGCTCTATGAAGTTCATATCCAGCGATTCTGGATTGAAGGTGACGGCGATGTAGGACTTGGAAATCCATGCTCCTCTAGCCGCTATATGACCATTTGAGTCTAATGCCATGTGGCGTTAACCAACAGAAGGCCCGGTCCTTGATCAGCAATGATGCAGAGTTGATGCTCATCATTTAAAATAGCTGTATGGATATTAAAGAACCAGTAATCTTCGAATATTAATACCAGAATGGAGGTATTAACATCACTCCATCTACTTCAAAAGTTAGGATCCATGATTTTGACATATTCTGGTCCGCTCGTTGGCGCATATCAATGAACCATATCCCAAGGCCGCTCTAATATAGATCATGACAAGGCATCCCATCATGCATTAGTTCGAAGCAAAATGGCGGATCGATCTATCGAACTAAACAATCGAAAACTAATATCTGTGCTATCAGAACGATTTATAGCTGAGCAATCGGTCATTTTAAACGAATTTATATATTTAAATAGCAAATTTCTTGAGTTCGAAGCAAATTTCTTAAGTTAGATTTCTTGAGATTGAAGCAAAATGGTGGCCTTTTCATGACCTGTATTAGAGTGACCTTGCATATCCATGATACGCGCGCTCCAACTGGTGGTGTATTTCTAAAACACCATTATGTGTAAGTTGCCTTAGTTGTGGAGGAAAAGCAGCTTGACATTTTCTGTGAATAAAGGGCTAAGGAAACAATCTTCAAGTAGCTTTTTATAAAATTCCAATACAGCGCCCACATGATGACAATTTCCACTGAATCTGCAAATGTAATTTATACTTGGGGAGCTTACAAAGAGTAACATTAAACATTTTAATGGTCTGAAACTAGACCAACCTTTCAAGTAAATTTAATTTACAATTACTTATACAGTGGTCGCGCTTAATGTAGCCTTTTATAAGTGGTGGCCTTTAATATGGCCACCCGCTTTTTATGGCCACTCCAGCTCGGTCCGAAATTTTCTGTTTCCTGTGTAACAAATTTTCGCTTTAAGTGGCCACAATCCGCTTAATATGGCCACCTATTTTTCAGAGGAGGTTCACGAATTCTACTTTTTCTTCTCATCTTACTCCGGATAAATGAACACTCCGCTTATAATATCCACTTTTCATTTCCCTCTAAGCCAATGGGCACTGCTGCCCAAAATTACAGATTGTACAGATTAGTCAATTACGAATGAATTGAATTCAGAACACAGCATTCTTTTGTGAAGAAACCGGGCTGCAAGTGAATGGAAAAGATGCTCAAGCAGGAAGCGTAAGCGAAATGGAAAAGATGCTCAAGTTATAGAAGATCTTTTAACTTGGCTTCAATATGAAAAAAACAAATGTTCCAGTGAACGGTCCTCTCTTATGTCAAAAGGCTGATGAAACTGCAAAGACATTAGGCCATATGGGCTTTAAGGCAACTGAAGGCTGATTTCATCGCTGGAAAAAACGCAATGGGCGAAACTTCATGGAGAGGCTGCTGATGCAGACATGCATAGTGCAAACCAGTGAAAGGAGGAAACAAGAATGATTTTACCGCCAAAGCGGATAAAGGGAGCACATTTTCTTGTTATAGCATCGTACATGGATATATAGAATTAACCAACATTTTAAAATACCTGAGAGTAAATAAATAAATATGAAAACTAAATTGTAAATTACTATTTAAATAGGCTAACGTATAGAGAGAAATTAAAAGAATAAACTTGAAGAATGAAAGGTAAATGGAGAGTGAAGTTATTCCTCATACACTTAAAAAAAATAAAAGTTCTTTAATTTGTAAGAAATCTCACATAATGTTAAACGAAGTGAGCCTCAATTGCTGAAGCGTTATGTGTAAGCATCTATCAGATTTTCATATTAAATTACTAAAGTCTTATTGAAGCAAGCGATTAACTACTATTAAATTAATTAGTAATGAGTTTTAGATACCATTAAGCCTAAGAGTACTATACTCTTGATTCAAATAAGCTATGGATAACAAAAGATCTAATAACGCGTAAGGAGTTGGTTGATATATTACACGCCATATCTTAGTATTTAAAGTTCTATAAATTCTGTATTGTACCATTAGGGCACGTGCTACAAAACCAATTGCCACTATCATTATTTACTCGTTATATTCACTCATGGCACGTTGTTACGAGTTGTTTGATATATTACATGCCATATGTTAACATTTAAAGTTCCAATGGTGCCATATGGTATCATATGGCACCTTTAAGGCACGTGCTACTTAGCCAATACAATTATCATTATTTACACGTGATATTCACTCATGGCACATTGTAACGAGTTGTTTGATATATTACATGCCATATCTTAGCATTGAAAGTTCTAATGGTACCATATGGTATCATAGAGCACCATTAGGGCACGCGCTATTAAACCAATAATCATTATTTTCTCGTGATATTCACTCATGGCACCTTGTTACGAGTCGTTTGATATATTACATGCCATATCTTAGCATTGAAAGTTCCAATGGTTTCATAGGGCACCATTAGGGCACGTGCTACTAAACCAATAACAATTATCACTATTTTTTCATGATATTCACTCATTACATTTTGTTACGAGTCGTTTGATATATTACATGCCATATCTTAGCATTGAAAGTTCCAAGGTTACCATATGGTTTCATAGGGCACCATTAGGGCACTTGCTACTAAACCAATAACTATGATCATTATTTACACGTGATATTCACTCATGGCACGTTATTACGAGTCGTTTGATATATTACATGCCATATCTTAGCAATGAAAGTTCCAATGGTACCACTTGGTACCATTAAAACACGTACTACTAAACAATTCAGACATCACTATATACCGTTATATTCATTCATGAGACATCCTTGCACGTACACGTGCCATTAGACCGATACTTGCTATCACTAGTCACTCTTTTATATTCGTTCATGATATGTTGTGACTTTTTGTTTGATATATTACATACCATATCTTGTTATAGGAAATGTTTAAGAGGGTATCATAATGGTACTATTAGAGCACGTACTTATTCCTGCTGTCTCACGTTCGTACTTCTGCGTACTCTGTCCCATTTTAATGGATTGGTGAAAACAGACTGTGAAAAAGTTAATTCGTTTTCAAGTTATCGTAATAAATGCTAAGCTCCCTAGGAATAAAAAAATTCTCTTGATCTAGGGACCGAACTGCCCTTTTAATAATCGTCAAACACGTGCATCCTGGACGGACGGACAGCTGGACAAACCGATCACATAAGCACATTTCTATATATAGAAAATGTGCTAAAAAAAATTAAAGATCTTCTGTTGAAATATCCGCCTTCATGCATTTACAACGCCGACGAGACGGGAATTTATTTCAGGACCTTACCGGATAGCACCTATGTTGCTAATGATCAAGCCTGCGCATCATCCAAATAGCTCTTCAAATGAGTAGCTAGGATAAAATGGGTGACTATTTAAAAGTTCAAAGTAATGTTATTGCTTTTTTAAGAATGCAAACTTGTTAAACAAGAATTAGACAATATTTTAATTTTATGTACACTTTAATTAGACAATATTTTAATTAAAACTTTTCCTACTGCACAATTATCACTTAATATTGTGCAGAGTAAATAAAACCCAACCTTTTGGGAGATTTTTATTTGGGTTTAGATGCCTGTTAATACCAACTTGAAACACTGTAATATTTATAGAAAAGTGTTTTAATTTATCAGAGAACATAACCATTATCTCAACACATGTCTAATCAAAAAACTCGTTAATTAAAACAATTTTTTGACCTAAACCTAAGTATTTTTGGCCTTGAAACACACAAAAACAGAGAACACCCGACAACAAGATATGGCTATCGTCGATGAGAGAGATAAATTCAGTCCTAAAAATAAAAAAATGTCTTAATGATTTAATAAAAAATTGTTTTAATAAACGAGTTTTTTGATTTGACTTGTGTTGAGTTAATGGTTATGTTCTCTAATAAATGAATTAAATCTCAACGTATGAAAGTAATTAAAGTGTTTTAATATTTTGCATATAATTATCAATTCCATATTTAATTCTTTTTATTTAGTCTTCATGCTCTAAAATTGTAATCTCATCAATTTTCGGCATATTTTGAAAACAATATGACCATGCGAGTGATTTATTAGCTAGTATTACCTTTTGACTTGCCAACTTGTACACTTATTAGTAGTTTTTAATTGCGCTACTAGATGGCCGCGCATGCGCAGTTTTGAAACGCGGATATAGTACTCGAGGCTACGGTCCAATTTTGATGTCCTCTTGCCCATTGTCGAATAATTTGGCGATTAGCAGTAGAATTCGTTGGATTCGAATGGGTCGTCTGCTCTTAAATTCCATTCGCGAGAGATTGTGCAATTAGTTGTATATCAGGAATGTTTATTTCTTCTTTGTCAACATTATCCGTGATCATCGACCATAGGAACATCTGTTTTTTATACAGTTGTTTTGGAAAAGCCGGCAAGACTTGCGTTTTGAGTATTTGAGGAATTAAAGCAGCCGTTTGTGTACCTACTTTTATCTCTTTCGAAATCGCTTAAATATTGCACTTTTTCCATTATAAAGCAATTCAACGTTATGACAGGTGGAGCTCTTTCCCGGCAACTTTCGTTTTCCCATTGCAAGTGGGACAAAATGACCTACAATCTGGCCAAAAATGCAAATTTTTTACTTCTTAATTTTGCAATAAATGTAGACTTATTTATCAGTCAGATACCCAATCCTTCTAATGTTTAATTTGTTGGGGGTTTTTTAAATTAACTGTTAAATGTTACTTTTCAAAACTGCTATTGGTTTGGTTTGGTTTGGTTTGGTTTGGTTTGTTTGGTATTAACGTCCTTTTCAACTGCCATGGTCATTTCAGGACGGCGTTATAGGGGCCGCAAATTTTGCCTCGCAAGGGTTCTTTAACGTATAGCCGGCAAACGACTACACGGGACCAACGGCTTTACTTCCCTTCCGAAGGAGTGCGTGATCTCAGGATTTTCCCCCTGAAAAAATCCTCGTCGTCCTCGGTCGGGGTCGAACCCGCGTACTCGGGCATCAGAGGCGATCACGCAACCCCTGAGCCACCGAGGCCGATAAAAAACTGCTATTGAAAACTTAAGCACGAATACGAATAAAATTATTTAAAAAAATGCATAATTAATCTTATTACTTTTGTTTCGAACATAGAAAAGTACTATGCATAATCTATGTTTGTTTGTTTTTTTTACTCTTATATAATCGTTTTTCACCTGATAACTTTTCACAAAATGAAATAAGATTTTTTTTTAACATTATGAACTACAAAAAAATTCCTGTTTAGTCCAGCGGAGATTTTTATACTATGTTAAGGCTTTTTTGCGTAGAATAAGACTTAAAAAATAGCTGCGTTTTTGTGCAAATTTTGTAAGTAAAATGCGTTTTTCCGCCCTTTAGTGTTAAATTTTTCGCACTAGTTTGAACGCGCTTCGCTTCAAGTATTCAACCTCAACTTCCATTTTTCAAAGAACTTGAGGCCGTGGAGGTGGCCTAGTTTGTTTTTTTTTGGGGGGGGGGGGGGGGCCGTGGCCTGGTGGGCTTTCACTGAAACACAACTTCAGAAGTTAAGTAACGTCAGGCACGGCTAGACACTGGATGGATGACTATCCGTGATTCACAATATTCGCCCCCCCCCCCCCGGGGGCGGGGCCATCATACAGCAGTCGGTAATCCAGGTTCATCCAGGGACCCAATTCGTCGGCTTTAGGCCATACAGGCCCTGGATGGACGTATTGGATTACTAATCAATAAATAAATAAACTCTTAATGATCGGAATTAATGAAGAACTTATCCACCGATTTGTTGTTGTCCTTAATACTGTGTCTTAGGTTACGAGACATCCTAATAAATTTGATAACTATGCCTTTGAAACCGCCAGATTATATGTCATAAATTATATGTTCAAAGAGACCAGCAATAGTCCAGTTTCAGAAGAGGCACAAGAAGCAAGAAATAAAGATCTGATTGGAAAGATCTGAAAAGCTTTAGAAGAAGTCGCACTAGAAAAATCTCAAGAACCACGTACAATGAAGATCTGCTCAATCTCCTCTTTGTGACTTCAGACCCCCTGATTTCCAGCTTGCGAACTGTGCCCTCCAAAAAGAAAAGACATTTATCTGAAGACGTTTTGTAACTTTTGATTTCTCCAAATGTGGAAGATAGCGAGAGTGACAATTATAATTCGTGGAACCTGTTGAAACCAGGAAAACAAATCATTCTATTCTTACTATTATTACTGTTTCTGGTTATTAATTCTTATCTTAGTACAGTATGCTATTACTTGTAGTCGACAAGAGACGTTTTTAAAGTGTTTTTTTGTTTGTTTATATAGTTAATTATATTGAAGTTTTCTTATGCTTATTTGTTTACCCATGCCAGAAAATATCATTTAAATCCCAGACAATCATTTTTTACTGTCTAGCGTATTTTAAAAAAAAAAACATTGATTTTATTCATTTTTAATGAAATTGGTAGAGACTGCAATATAATAACGGGAGAACAGAGTTTCCGACTAGTTTTGCCATTTATTAAGTACCGAAAGGTGCTTTATGCTATCAGTGTGGGGAAACGTGTCTGTCCGTCTGTCTGTCTGTCCGTCTGTCTGTCTGTCTGTCTGTAACTCAAACTCCTCCGAGGCTATGAAAGATTTTCAAAATCTGTTTTCGTCAGTCGATGAATATGGTTCATGGCACGAACAAGTTACAAATATTATCTAAATCGGTTCATTGGCACGTGCATGAATGGTACCTCTATTTTCCCGCCTAGCAATTTTCTATGGGAAGATATATTGACTAATATATCAAACAAATTGTAATGACGAGATAGATGCGGTTATTCATTACTATTTTCGTCAGTCGATGAATATGGTACATGGCATGAACAAATCACAAATATTATCTAAATCGGTTCAATAGCACGTGCACAAATGGTACCATCACGACCCCACCTAGCAATTTTCAATGAAGAGATATATTAGTTAATATGTCAAACAAATCGTAATGACGAGATACAAGCGAATATAAATTACTATTTCGGCCATTGATAATTATGGTTCAGGAAATGAACCATTTTGAAAATTGTTGCAATCGAAACATTGGCACGTGCACTAATGGTACTCTTATGACACCATCAAGAATTTTCAAAGATAGGATATATCAAACAAACAGGGATGATGTATCATAAATGAATATAACGTAAAATTAATGATAGTCCAAATTGGTTTCATGGAACCTGGTTTAGTGGAACCATGATGGTTCATTAGAACTTTCAACGCTAAAATATTGCATGTAATATACCAAACGACTTGGAATGACGTGTCATAAATGAATATAACGTAAATTAATGATAGTCCAAATTGGTTTCAAGGAAACTGGTTTAGTGGAACCATTCTGGTTTAGTGGAACCATCATGGTTCATTGGAACCTTCAATGCTAAAATATGGCATGTAATATATCAAACCATTTGGAATGAGGTGTCATGAATGAATATAACGTAAAATTAATGATAGTCCAAATTGGTTTCAAGGAACCTGGTTTAGTGGAACCATGATGGTTCATTGGAACTTTCAATGCTAAAATATGGCATGTAATATATCAAACGACTTGGAATGAGGTGTCATGAATGAATATAACGTAAAATTAGTGATAGTCCAAATCGGTTTCAAGGAATTTGTTTAGTGGAACCATTATGGTTTAGTGGTACCATTATGGGTCATTGTAAATTTCATTGCCAAAATATGGCATGTAATATATCAAACGACTTGGAATGAGGTGTCATGAATGAATATAATATAAAATCCATGATAGTTCAAATTGGTTTCAAGGAACCTTGTTTAGTGGAACCTTTATGGTATAGTGGAATCATTATGGGTCATTGGAAATGTCATTGCCAAAATATAGGATGTAATATATCAATCGACTTGGAATGAGGTGTCATGAATGAATACAACGTAAAATTAAAGATAGTCCAAATTGGTTTCAAGGAAGCTGGTTTAGTGGAACCTATATGGTATAGTGGAACTATTTTGGGTCATTGTAAATTTCATTGCCAAAATATGGCATGTAATATATCAAACGACTTGGAATGAGGTGTCATGAAAGGATATAACGTAAAATTAGCAATAGTCCAAATTGGTTTCGAGGAACGTGGTTCAGTGAAACCATTATGCGTCATTGGATATTTCAATGCTAAAATATAGCATGTAATATATCAAACGACTTGGAATGATGTGTCATGAATGAATATAACTTACAATTAATGATAGTCGAAATTGCTTCAAAGGTAGGTGGTGTAATGGTCCATTAGAAACTTACAATGTTAACATAGGGCAGTTTAAAATTGAGTTTCGCGAGTGGTTTAGTTTAACCTTTCGGTACTTGGTTATGTCATTTCTTAATGGTTTATTCCCGGCTTTATCAGGGATACACACTAGAGGCTTCACGCCCTTATATACAGACATTTGTTACAATGGAAATAAATGATTGGATAAAAATACAACATATGACATGACAAAGTTAATGAGTAATACAGTCTTAGTCCAATGACTGGAAAAAGGTAGAAGCTAAATGTACAGCTAGATATAATAAAGGGTAAGAGAATGGATACAATAAAGAATCAGAGAATAGCTACTATAAAAACACATTAAGTGGATGAAAACAGAAAATAACGAATGGATAAAAAAAACATACTAATATAGAATAAAATAAATGTAAAAGACAAATATAAATCAAGAACAATTGATAGATAAAAACATCAAGTAAATGATAAACAAATTAATAAAAAATATATTACAGTATATCTGAGATAGAATTAAGAATAGGAAAAATGTCGAAATCGGTTGATAATTAAGGAGAACATCTGGTGAGGAGTTCTTGGCTTTAAAAATTTCTATAGATTTCAGAATTTCCTATTTTATTTGGTTAAACATTGTTGTACTCTTTTCTGAGGTGGTTGTATCAAATTGTTGCTCTAAGTTGCAACCGACCACTTGAAAACAAAACTCATAGCGTCGCCTGACGCTATCTGGCATGTCACGAAACTACGCTGTTGATACTGCAATTCCTGCCACGAGATCTTCTGCGAAGTTAACGGGCTTCACTTACACTCCGCTATACAAATATTCCCAGATAAAAGAAGCCTGGAAGTGTTATATACGGTGAGCTTGCCGGTCAAGCAAATGCACGGCCCCATCCTACCCACCTAATACCATATGTAGCATTCTGGTGCTCCCGAACCTCACGTGTGGAATGTGCTTGTGCCTCATCATTCTGGAAACACATTTTCTTGTCTTATAGCCAAGGTACATCTTCTACCAGTTCAAGAAGGGTCATCCCGTTTAGGCGATAAGGCCGTATGGTCCTATTACGTTATTACAGGAGTTTGTGTGGTAGCCGGCTAGTGTTCGTTCTGCATACATGGCCAAAGCATCGCAGTCTGCATTTCCGTATCTGTGCTTCAATTGAAGGTTGATGGCAGCATCTTGTCCGAATAGTGCCATTGCGATGGCGATCACGAAGAGAGATACCCAAGATCTGTCTCAGGCATCACATTTTAAAGGCCTCTAGCTTGTTCATGACTGATTTATGTAAAGTTCATGTTTCCGATCCATACAGGAGAATTGGCAGGATCAGTATTCGGAAGAGACGAATTTTGGTTTTGGTGGAGATGTTGGTCTTCTTCCAGAGACACCATTTGAGCGAGCCGAATATTGCTGAGGTTGGTTTGGTTTGTTTGGTATTAACGTCCTTTTCAACTGTTATGATCATTTCATGACGGCATTATAAGGGCCGCAAATTTTGCCTCGCAAGGATTCTTTAACGTATAGCTGGCAAACGACTACACGGGACCAACGGCTTTACTTCCCTTCCGAAGGAAGTGCGTGATCTCAGGATTTTACCCCTGAAAAAATCCTCGTCTTCCTCGGCCGGGATCGAACCCGTGTACTCGGGCATCAGAGGCGATCACGCAACCGCTGAGCCACCGAGGCTGATGAATATTACTGAGGACTTCAATGGTGGATGCCACTTTTCTCTGCTGCACCAGAAATCCCAGATATTTGAATTCATGGACCTGCTTGATTTGGACTCCATGGAGGTGAATATTGGCTTGTGATCCATCCGTGGTCATAACTTTAGTTCTTGTTTGCATTGATTCTTAGGCCGCAGGATTGTGCGATACGGGCGATGTTGTAAAGGATGTCACGTTATATAATGTTGCGATATTAAATATTTAAATACCGTAATACTATTTTCAAAGTTTGATAATCCCATATATTATTTCTCATGTTAACATCCCATTTACTCAGCAAATACAACACGCACAACGATAATTGAGGTATCAAACGAAACTTTTTGAACATGCCTTTGACATAGTGTACTAACATTTCGTTAAAACACATTGTTTTATTAAAAATTGCATTTTATTATAAAGTTAAAAAAAATTTGTAACTGTCCATTTGTAACACTCTTTACGTGGCAATAATCAAATAACTCTTCCAACAATCCACTAGCGCATGCTCTTCATTGTCTACAGGCAGCTGCCATAGCCAACACCTCCTAGAAAGAAAGCCAAACAACTGAAACGTCATACATTGTTACATCATCATATTTCGACCATTTTTAACCGTATTTCTACCAATAATAATCCCTAAATTTGGTCGACATCTGATGATGTAAAACGAGGCCAACGAGATAACAAAACCTGGAAGTGGAAAAGTCACCTGACCATCGGGGAAAAACAACAACAATTCAACCTTCATTGTCTCCAACAAACGGAAAAACACTGATTGTTAACATCCAAGATGAAGACAATGAAGATTGAATTGTTGTTAGCACCCCGATGGTCAGGTGAGTTTTTCGCTTCCAGGCCTTGTTATCTCGTAGGCCTCGGGTCGACATCGTAGCCTACGAAAAAGACAGGCCCCGGCGCGGAAAAATCGCCTGACCATGGTAGACTGATCAACAATCCAACTTTCATTGTTTTCAACAAACGAAAAAATACTGATTCTTAAAATCCAAGATGGAAACAGTGATGATTACATTATTATTTAGCCTAGGATGATCAGGTGACTTTTCCGCGCCTTGGCCTGCCTTTTTCGTCGGCTACGGGCACGGCCTCCTAGAAACTACCAGGCCTGAAAATGACGTCATTAGTGTATTGTTGAAGCACTAAGATTGTGACGTTGAAGTAACTTCTGTAATAGCACCAATAGTTCGACGTAACAATGTTTTATCTTTTCCATGTTCAGGCCTAGTAGTATCTAGAAGGCCGTGCCTGAGCGCGAAAACGTCATACATTGTTACATCATCTTCCGAAGATACGTACGTTTAATCGCATTACTACCAATAATAAGCCCTGAAATGCAATTAAACGTATCTTCGGATGATGATGCAACAATGTCTAACGTTTTCGCGCTCAGGCCTTATCTTTAGGAGGCGTTGGTTCAGGCCTGGTAGTTTCTAGAAGGCCGTGCTACGGGTCGACATCGGAGCCAACGATATAACGGGCCCCAGCGCGAAAAAGTCACCTGACCATCTTAGTCCGAGTAACAATGTAATCGTCTTTGTTTCCATCTTGGATTTTAACAATCAGTATTTTTTCGTTTGTTGGAAATAATGAAGGTTGGATTGTTGGCTGGACTAAGATGGTCAGGTGACTTTTCCGCACTGGGGCCCGTTATATCGTTGGCCCCGGTTGACATCTGATGATGTAACAATATATGACGTTTCAGTTGTTTGGCTTTCTTTCTAGGAGGTGTTGCCATAGCAAGCAAATAAAATTCTATAATTATACTGCCCGGCACGAACGAAAAAGGAAACAGGCGCATGCGTAATATAAGTGCTTAACGATTTAGACTGCTTTATTCAGAGGTTTTGAGACATGGCGGCTTTCACCACGGCCTTCTAGAAACTACCAGGCCTGAACATGACGTCAATACTGTACTGTTGAAGCACTAAGATTATGACGTTGAACTAACTTCTGTAATAGCACCTCCAGTTTGAATTAATAATGTTTTATCTTTTCCATGTTCAGGAGACCGTGGGAGTATCTAGGAGAACAAACAAACTTTCAGGCCTGGTAGTATCTAGGAGACCGTGCCTTCACACGGCCTGAAAGTTTGTTTGTTCAAGGAAAGCTATAAAACATCAAACAAGCACCAGAATTTATAATGTTTTTAACTATTTAAGATATAATAATGATACAATAATAAAAGAGAAAAGCAACCTCTCGATTAATCGAGTGAAGATTTGTTTCGATTTCATTTCTGCTGTCATTTCTTTATGAGAATTGCCAGGTTTAAGTTAAACATTTCTGATTGCAGTGCAAAAGCTTCGCATTGTTTAAATATATTGTTTCAATGATGGATATAAATATACATTTTTTACATTGTTAACGACATTTTGAGTGTTTGCTTTCCAGCAATTCAATGCCATCATAAGAATCACGAGCCACGCGCAAACACTGAAAATGTCTTTAACAATGTAAAAAAAAATGTAATACACTTTTGGATAATCCGGTATTTAAAAGATGTTAATCTTTGACTTATAAAATAAGAGCAGGAGTACAAATTGATCTTTACGAGGGGAATTTACAAATGGAAATAGAAATGAAACAGTAAAAGCGAAGTTATCTCCTGTTTCAGCCAATAAGCCCAAAGAATTTCATCTCACTGGCTTTGAGAGGCTTGTGAAACGATGCATTGGTTTGGTTTATTTGGTATTAACGTCCTTTTCAACTGCCATGGTCATTTCAGGACGGCATTATAGGGGCCGCAAATTTTGCCTCGCAAGAGTTCTTTAACGTGCAGCCGGCAAACGACTACACGGAACCAACGGCTTTACTTCCCTTCCGAAGGAAGTGCGTGATCTCAGGATTTTCCCCTTGAAAAAATCCTCGTCGTCCTCGGCCGGGATCGAACCCGCGTCCTCGGGCATCAGAGGCGACCACGTGAAACGATGGGAAAAGTATTTCAATGTACAGGGAGATTATGTGGAGAAATAAGAGTTTTCAAATCAGGACTATATCCATTTGTAACTTCCCGATTTCCCTTCGTAAAAATAAAAAAAATTATGTATAGTACTACGATATTTATTTGCAGAGAATAAAATAAATATAACATTCGAGTGTTTATCAGTATTTATATTTTAAGTGTTCTGTAAACTTGGAATTATTTGACTGGTTTTATAAACTTCTCTGATTTAAGTTAAATTAGCAAGTACCTTTACAAGCTGTTATTTAAAGTCGTTTTCCATTTATTATTCTTATATATTATTAAATAAATAGATATAGATAATAACTTACTTTTTTATACAGGTCGAAAATACTCAGTGAAAACATGGTTTTCGACATAAAACACAGCAAATTTTGTAGCATATCTACTCATGAATTTAGTGAAGGGAGTGCAATATAAAAAGTTCAGTTATGTCATGGCTATAATTTTGTCGTATTGTTTCCTGGAAATGCTACTCCCTTTCTTTGTAATTTCAGAAATCAGTATTTAATGTTATTTACAGTTTAATAAAAAAAATGTTGCCACGCATTTTATAATTGTTGTGAAAGTAATGCTATTTCCAAAACATTGTTAATAATCACATTCTTAACACTAATATCATTTGACATGTCAACAATATTTTGTAATTAAATCAGTATATTCCCGATTTATAGTGTCAAATAATATTTATATCAATGAATAAATTCATGATATTTACTCCAAGAGCTTGATTTGTTTAAGTGCTTTAAACTCTTCTGGCATTAACAGAAACACGACCAGTTGATCAATTAAGCGTTGCATTTCCAATGATACATCCATTTTTAATAAAAATGGCGAATAGCAACGTTCCTCTGGTAAATGATTGAATCTTTCAGTAATTAAGGGCGTCTTCTCGTTGAACATTGATGGTTACATCCAATCTATATACGACGGTCAAGAATAATTGGGCATACTTCAACAAAAAAAACAAAAGATATCAAAGCACAAACAATTAAGAAACATCTTCAACTTCACTTAAATTCCCTTATAAAACAACTGATGCAGGGTGACAATTATTGAGCTACAGTATATGAAATAAAACATCAAATAATCAAAAACTATTGAGTTCAAAAATTTTATTCAAATGTTAAAAGTAACTAGAGATATTGGGATTTAGTTTATGACATGTTCGATATGCTTGCTATCAAAGGCTATGATGTGACACCGACGAAGAACAAAATTTTGCAAAATTCGCTGAAGTGTCGAGACATCGATGCTTTCGATGACATCCTGAATGGCTGTTTTGAGCTCAGCGATGGTTCTGGGTTTATTTGCGTAAACTTTGTCTCCAATATTGCCCCCCAAAAATGAGTCAGAAGGTTGAGATCAGAAGAATATGGCGGCCAAGCGATTCCCATTCCAATGGCCTTTGGGTACCCCAAAGCAGAATGCGCTCTCCAAAGTGCTCTTCCAGGACTTCAAATACTCTATTGATCCGATGGGGTCGTCTTCCGTCCTGTATGAACCACACCTTTTCGAAATCTGGGTTACTTTGGATAATAGGGATGAGATCATTTTCTAAAATTTTGATATATCGTTCAGCAGTCACAGTGCGCATGCTCAAAAAAATCCCGACATGCCCAGCATTCAACCGCAAAGTTTTAACTGAATCTCGCCAATTGAAGACTAAGTTCTATTGGGTCTAAGTGCCAAAAATTCGTAAATGGAGATTTTTTCGAAAAACAGGTCTACTTTCCTTGTGTAATGAATAGCTAAAGGATGTATGTGCATATAGGAATGATGACATCATTCTATTATGTCACTTAACTTCAATATTTTCAAAAAACCACAAAATTAAATGTATTTTCTTAAATATCCGAAATAAAAAAATTTGGCACTTACACCCAATAGGATTTATAGTCTTCAATTGTTCAAAAGTTATCAAGTTTTTTTTTTCTATTCAGCTACCTTAAGGAGCGTTTTCTCCTCCTCAGTGCGAGTAAATTCAAAATGGACGACCTCGCTCACTTCGAAAGACGGTGCCGTCGTCGTCAGCATTTACATCTCCTGAGAGAAATGCGATTGTGAGATCGCATTATTCTATGAAGTTTTTAGACCAAGAACAATTCAAGAAGAAATATCGGCTGTCAAAAGAAACTGTTGTATCAGTTATCAGGAAAATCGGCGACAGCATTAGTGGAACACGCGACAAAGGTGGGGACTCCACTCGTTTTTCAGCTTCATCATCTTGCGTTTCTTTGCAACCATAAATAAACTATTTTTGTGTATTAAATAGATTTGAGAATAAGTAGTAAGTTACTCTGTTTCAAATACATAAATTTTATGTTTAATGTTGCTTCCAAATCGTAAATGGCGATCTACTTGATTTGCCGAGCAATGGTGTTAGGGAAGCGATGGCAGGTTTCCCCGGCAAGGTTTCGTAGTTAGCATCCAGCTTCGCATGATGAGTGGGAGGTTATAAGATATGTTTTATGTTTGTACAATGAAATAATAAAAATTATTATAAGACAAAACGAAAGTATTTTTTGGAAGAAGCGGCTAATAAATGTTAATGTCCAGTTGAAAGCATTTACGTATTGCCCAGTTCCTTTTGTCAAATACATAAAATGCCATGTGCAAACCCTATGTGTTTGACACAAACAGAAGTTACAGCATTTCAGACATTTTTTTTCTTATAATCAATTTTATTATCAATCTTATTGGATAGCATATATTATTCAATCTCTACGTTTGATACTTTTTGAAATAATTTTAATTAAAAAACTGAAATCGTGAGATCGTGGCCATATCACAATCTATTAAAAGATTTCTGAATATTATTATAGAAATTATAAACTATCCTGTTAGTGATTATTTTATTGTAATAAATTTATTATTATAATTGTTTATTATATAATCCATTAACAATTATGTTCGATCGGTGAAGTAAAGTTATGTTGTAGTTATCAGTCAGGAGAAAACATTCATCTCACAAAAGGGTTGATAACAAAAATCTCGTATCTGGTTGTGATTTCTAATTTAAAAATAGGTTCAAGTTTACTGCGCACATGGGTTATTAGCAACATGACGCTTCCCTGCCAAAGTTTCGTCATTTCCGTTAAAAATATTCCTAAACCAATAACTAGTTTTCTCGAGGAGAGGTTGAAGGACTCCTCATATCAGGAGGGAAAGAAAATGCAAGCTTGAACGGAATCGAATTTTTTCAAGGAGACCTTGCACCTCATTCCTTACGTGAGGAGACCTTGTTCCTTCCTCGAGGAGGAGAAAGCGTGATACCACCCTTAGTCTGGGCGTTCCATCTGCATCATTTAAGACGTAAAGTAGTCCATAAGTTATATGAAAAATATATACGCACATTTGGGATTGCCAAGATTATCAATAAAGTCTCTTACATGGTGGGGAGGACCAAAAGTAGATAACTTTTCTTTTTTGAAGAAATATGTGGAGAAAAAGAGAAACAAACCAGTAAAGCAGCCAGGACCTATATCAGATTCCGAATGCCCAATTGTTTTTCACATGCAAAGGCTGTTAGATGTAAAAGGCAAAAAACATAGAAAGTGGGAGCCAGAAATAAATTTACATAGGTGCAAAGAATTAATTTCTAATTTATTCCGACAGAAGAGAAGGCCCTCATATTCTGTTGGTATATTAGGTAAACTAACAATTAAGGTAAAAGAACATCAGTTCAATCGTGATACTCAGTCATGTTGCTTTACAGAGAGCATGCAATCTGATGCTAACATCAGATACGTTGATTCAGGGCACAAAGTTGAACATTCAAAACATGGTTCAATTTCGCGAGCTTCAATAGGTCAAGAAAATGGTAATAGAGTAAAAGAGGTGGGGCGAGGATGTCACGAAAATATTCTTTCATGAGCAGTGACCAGTCCTCGCAGGTGTGTAAGCTTTCATGGCAATTAATCATAAAATGGTGGTGCCATCTTTTGATAAGGAGCATCAGCGATTGTAATGGAATTAAGAGAAGTCCCCAGCACAAAGCATTATAATGTGAGAAAGTCAGAAAAAGCGAGCATTGTAATTGCAAAAGGAGGCGGAAGTGAGGAGGTAAGGGAGAGGGGAATGGACAGAACAAGCGGGGTTTTTGAAAGGAATGGAAGGAAGAAATGTAAGAGTATCCATGGCTTGTTACAGAGATGGCTTGTTATAGGTTTGTTAGAGATGATTGAAGGAAATAGCAGAGATTTAAGGCGAATAAATGAGGAACATTCAGAAATTTTGATATGTCATATTGATATTGGCCTTCTCCTGAAATTATTATGTTAACTGTGTTTTCTGTGCCTGCTCTTTCAGAGCATTCATCATATTTTTCAACTAGCCCGGCAGAAAAATACGAGAAAGACTTTGGCCGTTAAAGAAAAAACAAACAGGAAAGCCAACAACGAGTGGTAACATCGATGGCAGATAAACTCATGGGAATCGTGGCAGATAGCAAGCATTGCTCACTGGACTGGGAGGCATACAAGGAGCACTTCAGAACTAGGAAGGAAATATTGTGCAGAGTAGGACAGCGGGTGAACTGATATGATTTTCCAAAGAAAAGGATTTTTTCAAATTAGCTGGTCCAATTGAGGAGACAATAATTGTGTCCTTTCTGCTATTCGAGAATAAAAGGTCTGCTCTCATCAAAAATGTCTCTCCATATAACATTACCAGCTTTTGCCCATGTGCCAGTTTTTTGCAGTCAGTCTGAGTGTGGGTGGTTACTATCTGCTTGATTATTGGGTCATATTGGTGATATCAGTCTTATGATGTGAGACAGAAACAGGGCTGTACCTAGAATATATTTCAGGCTGATGGGGGCTGGCCCTATTCTTCTAGAGATGGAGAGGTGCCTCCAAGCAATAGAATTAGTTGACAAGGAGGTCAATTTTGGGGAGGGTTGCAGCCTCCTCAGCCCCTTTATGGATACGGCCATGGACAGAAATGGCGGTCCTTACTCGAGTTAAGGAATGAGATGTTGCAGGGCTATCCTGATTCGTACAGCTTTGTTGTAGTTCCTTTACGTGTTCGGTGACCATTGAGCATATACCTCTTGATATCCAATCGGTGCAGAAGGCTGAAGAATTGTAAATGAAATATGTGGTACGCCTTTCCTGTGCAAATTTGTATCATTATTATCGTTATTAAAATTCCAAATCCAGTATATGCTTTCTCACGTTAATTTAAAATCTCACCCTCTTACATTAATGTTGGCAATATTACAGTCAGACATCGGACATTCGCGCTTCATGATTTACGAATTCTGATCCGCGAAAATTTTACTGAAACTGAATATATTTGCATCCGCAATTTTTTAGCACATCTGTGAAACCCTCGAAAAACCCTACTGAAGTGGTTGTTTAATTTTAGTAGTAATTTATAAGTTTTCATGCTTTTAAGCTTTCCATGCTTTGCTAGTGTGACAAATATCAGTTAGGCAATACCCTATTTTTACATTAACCATTTGTTTGTTTTCAAGGGTGATGTATTAAGCTAACTTTTAAATGAAATTAAAGTGTTAAGGAGCATGACTGGGGTCATATTAAGAGCTTAAACTATAGAAAGAAGCGTATATTACCATTATTTGTGACTCTACCAAACATCCGCGAATCCTCCTCATTTGTAGCTGGTTCTGGAACCTAACATCGCGAATATCCGTGGTCTGGTAATATCGTTTCATACAATATGGTAGTTAACTCTAGAGATGATTTCTTTTTCCTTCCAAAATTTAAAAAAAAAGTCACCCAAACATTCAGTCCAGCTTTGATAATGTAACAAATTTAACCAATTTATTTCAAATGAGGGAAGGGTTTTTGAAAAAAAATTAAATTATCCAATGATTTAGCTGCTTCTATGATTTAAATGAGATGACAAGATAATATTTTAGTTAATTAAAATATTCAGGCTGGTCATAATTTAAGTTACACTATTCAGACCCCTCAAGAGCCCATTCTGCTGATCGGATTTTGATGGAACTTGGACTATGTTATATACACTGATTGGAAGAAAGTAATTGGACACCCATCCACCCCGTAAAAAATGGACCTTTCCGCTATCACACGTGTCACTACTGTATGGAAATGCAAAGATAGTCATCAGACAACACCATTGACTCTAACTGAAACATCATGCCGCGACAAGCGGAGCTGACAGAGTTCGAAAAAGGTGTCCTGGTTGGAATGTCGCTCCAAGGCGCAACCATACGAGAGATTGCCAGCAGCCGGAACCGCCCGAAATCAACAGTGGCGTATGTGCTGAAGAAGTACAGGGCCAATAGACATTGTACGAATGCACCAAGGCCTGGTCGTCCACCCGCATTGACCGACAGGGACCGTTGGTTGCTGCAGCGGGAGATACGGAAGAACCGACATTCGATGATGACCACCATCGCCGGGGAATTCCAGCAGGCATCTGGATGTCACGTATCCACCAAGACCCTCCGAAAGGAGGCCCACATGCTGGGCTATCACGGCAGAGCAGCAGCACACAAGCCGCTAGTCACACCGGTGAACAAAACGAACAGACTGCAATGGGCCAGGGAACGCAAAGATTGGACCGTTGAGGACTGGAAACGTGTTCTCTGGAGCGATGAATCCCGCTTTACATTGTTTCGATCGGGTGGCAGAGTTTGGGTGTGGCGTTTACCTGGAGAACGGCTCCTTCCTGAGTGTATCATTCCAACAGTGAAGTTCGGCGAAGGAGGAAATAAAGTGTGGGGCTGTTTTTCGTGGCATGGCGTAGGCCTGGTAGTTAAGGTGGAAGGCACCATGAGGGCTACGGACTACACTACCATCCTGGACAATCCATGTGGTTATTGTATGGATGCCACTCTAAAATGCATCACAAAACCTTTTATACCATAGATCAAGGGAGAGATCACTCATTTGACACTGACTGTGCACTTGTTGAAGAATACTGGGAACTGGACGCTTTTTCAACCACAGTAACAGCGACTCCTTCGACACTTTCATTTGATATCCGTTTCTGTCTTTTTTCCTCTCAGCACATATAACTCCCTATTCTCTTCAAATTAAGTAATCATCTTTGTTAAACCTTGTCATAGGCCCTTTTTGCAAGTCTATCAAGCATCAAAATTCTCGCAGTACTACAGTACCATTACTGCAATTCTGATAAAACAACTTGACCTGTAAACATGATCTTTCCTTTGCAAAAGCATGGTGAAGAATGATTCTATAGCTGATTAAGGGCATTTTAAAGCTTTGAAGTTTTTAAGCATTTTAGAGCCTTTTTAATTGGCTTAGTGCCCTTTCTTGCACGATAAGCGCCACCTAGTGGTCAAAATTTGAACTATTTTTTTCATTGCAAACATATCTTCCCCATGGTTTTTTCCATAACTTATATTCCAAGTTTCACATACGAAAATATCAACATCAACGATGAGCAGAACGGGCTCTAAAGCGGTCTGAATAGCGAACTTAAATTGTAACCAAACTGTAGATAAAAATAGTTGAAACATATTTTTGCTGCTGTTGTTTCCTTCGTTGCAAAATATTTGACATCTGCAGTATTATTAAGAATTTTTTGCATTATATTCGAAAAGTGTTGAGCACAATTTTTCATAAGGCTAATAAAACATCATAGCTTGACCTAATTCCTTCAGTAATTTTAATAATATTTAATCATATAATCTTTTCAGGTTTAACTTATTTTTAGAAATTAGCATGCATAATTTTTTTAATTGCCATAACAGTTAGTTTATGTTTTGCGCTTTTAATATTGAAGTTAAGAAATGAATGAATGTTTCTATTCATTTATATTCAGTTGTTTCATTTGCCCTGACGTAGGAACTCTTCTGAAAAAAAAAATCAGAATTAACTAAAGGATAACAAAAGAATTGCTTGCGCTAAATTGAAGTACTTACCCATACCAATTCGTTGCTTCGGCTCGACTTTTAATAATCTTTTAATCAGATCATTCATTGCAGCATAATTCGTCAGATGGGGTCTGTGTAAGAAAGTGTATTAAAATCATTAATAATGTTTAAAGCAGGGTGTAAATAATCACTTGCTCAAGAGGAGTGAATTTTTGCCACAGTCATTTTAACTTTTTAACATACAACAAAATTTTATATTTGGGCGAGTGTAATTTGAAACTTTATTTGCACCTCTAGTTTAGAAAAGTAAATGTTTTATAAAAATTAAAGCAGTAACCAACAAAAAAGGGCTGGCTCAGCTTAATTTCACTGATGCTCGAAATTTCAACGTCAAAATACTGAGTTGTTAAATGCACCAAATGACTACTTCATTATGACTCTTTTCTCAATATCGCTGATAGGAATAAGTTCGACTAACCCATGGCAATATTCCACAAGCTACACTTGATGAATGGAGTCTCCCAGTACACGAAAATTCATGGTAGCATACAGGAGTTGTGGAAAATAATATGAACACCTTTGATTTTAAATGTTTTGTCAAATATCTAGAAAAATATTTGACGAATTATCCTGAAACTTCAGGAATGTAAAGACCATGTTACACATGAAACATGATGCAGTTGTAGCATTTGATTATGAGGCTTCTTTTACTTATCTGTGTACATTTCTATGAGAATATGACGTGTATTCATGGCGATATAAAAATTTCTTAAAAAAATCGAATTTTTTCGTAAGTTTTTTGTTTATAACATGCAGGGTTTTCAACCCAATGCAATGCCATTTTCAGGAAACTTGACAAAATACAGTAGACTCCTCCACCTTCTTGCTCTCTTCCTTGGCTAAATCAAGTCAAATACAGCATTCTTCCCAAGGAAAGCTATCAAAATTTATCAGGGTATATCATAATCGTAATTATATTTTTTAAATTCCATCAATTTCTACGCCACAGTCTCTTATCTGTAATGTCATCTAGTCTTTTCAATAAGTAGGTGCTTTTGTCGACTTGATGTTGTGCAAAACAAACAATGCGATGAACGAGCGGTACCAGTTTTTGTTTTGCAGCATCAAAAGATCCCTTTATCTGGCACACACAATTACGCAACAAAGCCTTTGGCCACCTGCATTGGCCGCCTCCTCTAACAACAAACCTACCAGAACTGGAAGCTCGCATCAACAAGTGCCTTCCAAAAGATTGATAGGGACATGATTCACGATGTGTGGGATGAACTTAATTATAGACTGTATATCTGCAGAATCACTGGAGGGGCACATATAGAGCACTTGTAATAAGCCAAAAAAAAACTTTTTGAGTTTTTCCAATTGTCTGCAAAGTTTGGTGAAAATATGTCAAAAAATAAAGCTACAGTGAATTTATGAAATCGGGTCACTCATTTGTAATAATCCTGTATATAAAGATGAATTGTCATGTAGAAATGAAGGCTTAAAATTGAATAAAAATTAGCTGAGAAAATTAATAGAAATCAAAAATTAATAATCCCTTTTTCACAATAATGATTCAGAATAAATTTTGTTTCAAAATTATGACATCGTAAGTTGTGATTTTTTTTTTTTAAATTAAACAAGATAATTTGAAAAACAATCTTTGACGAAAAGAACTCCTCACGTTCCCCTTTTTACACTGGGAGGAGAACTAAAAACCCACGAATTGCACGCTGACGGAAACAGCAATGAGCAGCCAAGAACACCTAAGCATAGAAAACGTAAACAGACAACATTAAAAAACTAAGCTTATAACATCCTCTAAAGTTCATTATGAAGAACCATACCTTATTAAATTGAGGTCATTCGAAAAAAATGTATTACTTATTTTCAATTGTCTCTTATGGCCTCGGTTTTTGCGAAGTCCGTCTGACGGCGGTGTAATTGTGGTTACATGGCTCAAAGAAACGAACTGGCCTGCAATGGTGCACGATTTCGGACGACCTCCATTAACCTTAACGGTATCGCTCACTACGACCGTAGCTGTGTCATCTGATGATCTTTACACACTACGAAGTCACGAGAATTGGAAGGCTTGATCTTAGGTGTGGGTCCTAGAAATAAATAGGTAGAATGGTACTTTTCCGTATCGACGTGGGATGAATTTTCTTTATGGCTAATATTCAGTCCCGGTTTTAAAAAGTCTTACGGACGACAATCCAAATGATTTTTCTTCAAAGCGTTATTAAAAATTTTATTTCATACCTGCTCCCTCGAAGAGGTATCCAACTTCTTACATCCTCTTAATTTCGTGGATAAGCTTCGAACGAGATGGCACAGGCGTCAACAGGCATTGGATCTGGCCGGGAGGTATGCAATCGTGTTGAGAAGCTTTAGAACCGTCTAAGCTCAAAGAAGAACTATTTTTAAATACATTCACTATGTTAACACTACTTTCTTGCCTGCACAGATTTTCCTGACGCTGCATGAACTGCGGCGTAGATGATCCATTTTTCTCCACTCTCGTTGATTTCCGAAAACCGTCTATTCCTTTCGGAAGGCCATCTAACCTATATCCCCGCTTTCGTTTCTTAAATAACCGCTTTGATCTCTTCTTCATTGGCTGGCCGTTCTCTTTAATATTCACCGCCAATGAGGAATCATCGCGACCTTCTTTGCATATTGTACTTTCATTGGCCTTCTTGGCTCCCTGCTGTTTCTGCGGTTTCGCTCTTCCACGCGGCCCATTGGCTCTGGTTTTACTTCTAAAGCCTAGCGCCAGAGCTCTCGATTCTTGCTCATCGCTATCTGTCGTCTGCTTTAGAGCGTACATGCATGGCTCTTTTCTTAATCGCCATGACATGAATGTTTGTGAATTGTTTTTTATACAAATTTACAGTTTTATTCGATATTGATTAAAATTTGCACACCTGATCTTCAAAGCAAGAGGAAGGTCACTGTCTATCTGAGATTTCGACAAAATAATAATTATCGATAATAATTGATATTCAAAATGATCCCAAAGCAAGAAGGTACCTCACCAACGATATTCACGACCAATAATATATAGCTCATAACCAACAAAGCATAGCCTACAATGATAAGAGATAGCAACACCCAATTCACCAACAATATGCACGGATCAACAATAAATATCTCATGACCAACAATCTAGGCAAAGTTTGTGCAATATGCATAACATTCATTAAGATATGCAATGAAGATGTCATCCTACATATCCATCTGCGAATAATAAAACAAAATGAAAAGGAAAGAAAATACAAATACTCAAATATATTACCGTATTGTGAAGGCTTTATGTCTTCGGTAAAATCTAAGTCCATCATTTTTTTCTAATGCCGCCTTCAATTGCTTCGATAAAAGAAGATTAAATTTTAACATTTCTTTGAAAGCAATTTAATTTATCATAGAAAAAAACTGACTCAATATACCGGTAAAGGGTGACTGAGAGTGTAAGCTTCGTGCAGTATAACTCCTATACTCCAAAGATCGACTTTGTTATCGTAATGACCTTCGAAAACTTCTGGCGCCTGTTGTTAAAAATATTATTTTGTTAATCTAAAATATAAGTTATTAAATTACGTTCTTATTATTATTGTTATAGTAATATTATTCAAAACTATTTTCATCAGTAGAAAAAAAAATTGTACTTCAACATTGTAATTACAAAATAGGTAGGCGTTCCTATTTCACGTGTATTCGTTATAGGGCTGGGATAGACAAGTTTTGCCACTCCGAAATCAGCTAAGATTAAAAATAAAATAGTAAAATTAGCAATGTGTTAATTTTAACAAACTATCTAATTATTTCGAGAAATCGTACCAATTTTTAAAATATGATCTTCAAATGACGGGTTGGTTTTTCCACCAGTGTATTTCAAAAGGAGATTAGATGGCTTCAAATCACGATGAATGATGTGCTTAGAATGCAAAACTTTCATGCCTTGAACTGAATGAATGGGTATTATTTTATTATAAATGAAATAATTATTATTAATTGATCTCCATTTTAACAAGTAATAGCATATCTGCTCAGGTTAGTAGTGAAATATGGTCATCCACCCGTTTCTAAATAGTGTATACCCATCTCTTTTTTGTTATTCTATATATAAAAGTCTCATTTACACTTTTTGGAAACGATTTACATTCGAACGTTTTAGTGTTAGCAATGCAAATTTTCATCTTCAGTCATGCTCTATATGATGCTTCTGCATCGACGTTTTCTAGGGCATAGGCTTTCTAGTTCTCGAGTCCACCTAGTCGTGGGTTCGAATCCCGCTGTGGGCATGGATGTTTGTGTTTGTCCCGGGCTGCGTACAGATATAACTTATGTAAAAGGCGCAAAATGACTTAGTAGTCGACGCCAAAATTTCTAATAAACCAACCAACCAACCAACCAATCGACGTTTTTATAAAAGCAAACTGTTTTGAAGTCTCTCCCAGTCTTCCTGCCTGCGCGACTTTCCGTAGACCACAGAGTTTTTGACCGACGCATATACCGAACGCACAGAAATTCACTGGGGTTGCATCGGAAATTTTTACAAGACTATCCTCAAAGTATAATAGCGCTAATGGCTAAGTGTTCCAAAGAAAAGTGACTACGCGTATGCCTTGAACGCTGGTCCTGAAGATAGGCCACGTGGTCTAACTCGTTGACTTTCACGTAAGATGATACTCGCCTTAGCTTCAGGTATCCGATATAGCTAAATCCTTTGTATTCTCGTTATCAAATGTTTTTACTCATTTCCATTACATAAACGTAAAAAGATACATCAAATAACGTTTTCCGTTTTTGTCACAATTTATGCCTAGTTTTTTATTATTGGAACGATTGTGACGTGAGACTTTTTATATCCTATTGTTAATGATTATTACGGAGATCTGATTTTTCACGTATACGGGACGTTTCTAAAGAGACGGCAGAAAATAAACAGCATGATTCTACATCCCCAAATAAGCAAAAAGTTTCTCTTCGAATTGTAAGTTATAAGGGTTAAAATGCCGCCAAAGTTTGTTAAAAGCTCCGCCTAATTTTATCAGGTCGACTCGGATTTTCGCTTTAACGGCATGGTTCGTTTTCCTTTAGGTTACATGCCTTAGTAGCAGCTTAAGAACCTTCGGGTTAAGGAAATTTTTTCGCTACAAATCCTTGTGCATAATAGTGATTATGGTTGCGGTCGGTGCACCTAGATTTTGACAATTGATTTCTGTATGGAAGGATTCTAATTAATAACCATCTTCTTGACTTTATGCACAAGTGAAAGGATCTTGTCCAGGGATCCCTAAATAACATCTTATAAATACCCAGCTCTTATACAGCGGCCTTCTTCCAAATTTGTATAGGATTGGCTGTGGATATCACAGGATAAGCCGGACGTTGAATTGTGCGAGCATTGCGAATCTTTTGACAATTGTGAAGAAGATCTTTAAGATCTACCTGTAGCTTTATTAAGATTTATAAGTTCGCCGTTGCTGTAATCTTCTTCCGTTAGAGTAGAGGAGATATGAATAACTTGGGACGAACCGATTTAAAAAAATTTAAGTTTGTTGTTTGTTTTCAGCACTTCGTTGAAGCCTAAGCTGGGATTTTCGCGCGTTTCCAGAAAGCGTGAATGTCCTCCTGCATTATATGCGACTGGCATTGTCCGAAAAGAAATACTTACCAATTTGAATAAGAAGTATTCGTAAGTTGTGGTCATCCAGAGTTCCGTGGTCTATATTTTTGAGATTTATAAATATTAAAATTTAATTCATAAAATGAAAATAATTTCACATATACGATTCCTGTCCGAAAAGTATCCGAATTTAGGCTACAAAAAAGTAGAACTCGCTGCACCTTTTTCCTATCCGGATCGTGTGACGACATTTCTGCTGATGACCTAATGAAATTTGCAGCTGTTAAGTAAGAGTGCCGCGTGCAATTGTTGTAACACGCTAAAGCAGAACGTTTTTCTTTTCTCGTCGCGAGGTGAAAATGACAGAAAACATTGAGCAACGACATTGCATCAAAACACCATATCGCTCAGGTCAGGCAGCCTACCTACTCACCTGATCTGACTGCGTGCGACTTCTTCGCATTTGCAAAGATCAAGAAAGCGCTCAAAGGACGGAGATTTTAGGATTTGGACGTGGCAACACAAAATGCGACGACGGAGCTCTTGGCCATCCCAAAGGAGGCATTCCGTATTTGTTTCGATCAATGGCAGTAACGCTGGGCTAAATGCGTTGCTGCAGACGATGCTTATTTTGAAGGTGATTAAACATTTATGCGAGTTTGAACCGTTTTTTTTTTTTTTTTGTTGCCTCAATCCGGATACTTTCCGGACAGGCCTCGTACATATGTCATTGCTTACTTCGCAAGTAATTGCGAAAATCTCCTTTATTGCAGAACTAATAAAAGAATATAATAATCATAAATTTCATTACAATTGTTTTAGAATTGCAATTAACCTAAAATGAAATTTCAATGGTATTAACATACTTGTATATTAAAACAACGTGGGAAGTGTTTTTTGACTTTCCATACTAATCCCACAACATCTGAAGGAAAAGTCATGTGAACAAGAAAGAGTGGACGCTTTGAAATACTTGTGAATGTGAAAGCTTTCATGTTCACGTAATTTTAATTTAAAATAAAATCTCTTGTTTGAAACACTTAACCAGTTCTAAAACGGTGTTTATAATATCACTGTGTATTTAAAGATTCCTCTAACACTGATATGATAAACCCGACCTGTGATTTACTGACACTTCATTTATCAACTATTATTAAATTTGGCCGTGCATCTAATCAAACCTTCTGTAGACTCCAATCTGCAAGTGCTATCCAGTAACTAGATATTTATTTGGACCCAGTACTTATTTAGAGGGATGTATATGAGTTTTATAAGCAGGTGCGTGCTCCATTTCCCTCAAACGTTTTTTTGGAACTTAATTTAAGCACACTGGACAAAAGTTAGTCACTTCTAGAGTTATACGACTTCTAAGTAAAGTAGTTTGAATATACAAAAAAAAAAGCGCATGAGTACATTTCATTGCGATATAGAAGTATCTAAGCAACATACCAGCATTGATAAGAACAGTTTGTGTTATTCCGTGTCGAACTTATCTACGAAAAATGGGTCGTAAGCCAGACATATTTCAGTAGCAAAAAGGGGTCATTGCATTTGAGCGGGTAAAAGGATATCGCATGCAATAAGTAGATACTTTTGCCGGAGTATCATAGTCATCCGCAAGAAATGGTCCACAAGCACGTCGAATGGCAGTAAATGTCGAAACTGTGGTCGGAAGTCAGTTCTGATTGAAAGGGACCAAAGAAGAATATCGCACTTAGTCATGGCCAGCCGCTTTCAAACAAGGCAAGAACTGCTGCGGGAAGTCCATAATGGTCCGCCGGAGTATCAAAGGCATAATGGTCCGCATAGACAAGTTTGTGGAAAATCTTAAGGATGCAACTTCATAAAATGTACGACTGGAGCCGGTTACTGCAGCCGACAAGAAAGCTCATGTAAAGTGGTGCAAGTGATATCAGAACTGGACTGTAGCAACACCTCCTAGAAAGAAAGCCTCACAACTGTAGTGCAAGTGAGTGTTGGCCATGGGTTAGGGTCATAATCCCGACAGCCACAATCCCGACACCCACAATCCCGACAAGCCACAATCCCGACAAGCCACAATCCCGACAAGCCAAAATCCCGACAGGCCAAAATCCCAACAAGCCAAAATCCCGACAGGTCAAAATCCCGACAAGCCAAGTATTCCCGACAGGTTACAATCTATTATCCCGACAAAGCAGAATCCCATTTATTTCTATTATGTTTTATGGGAGTGCTGTTATATACGGAGTAGTGATGGGACGATAGTGATAGTTTATCGATACTATCGATTGGACAACTATCGATAGTATGGAAAACCGATAGTCTATCGATAGGTTTTCAAAACTGTCGATAGTTAGAAATCTTTACAAATTGATTTTAATTTTTAAATGAGCTGCAAAATATAAAAAAATTATAAACAAATCAGAAGGTGAATTTTAGCATAGAATTTTCTCCTATGGGAATTTTAATGATAGATTTGTTCATTTGTCTTCGTTTGTAACGTCTGCTTTGGCACAGATGATGCAAGCATATGTACCTAATATGCTTAATAGACAAGAATTGTTAGTATTACTAGAATCCGAGAAACTTTTGAAGCCTACATATCATGCAACTTTCAAGTGAGCATACCGTGACGATTGGAATGCTTATCCCTATTGTTCAAAAAGAACAAAAACGAGTAGATTTAGAAGTGGAAAGTATTTTTCGCAGTCAGCCATATCCTACTCCGAAGAGAGCTGTACTTAACAAAGCTAATAAAGCCAATGATAAAACTGTATACATACAAAATCAAAAACAAGAGCACTCCGCATATAACAGCACTCCCATAAAACATAATAGAAATAAATGGGATTCTACTTTGTCGGGATAATAGATTGTAACCTGTCGGGAATACGAGGCTTGTCGGGATTTTGGCTTGTCGGGATTTTGTCCTGTCGGGATTTTGGCTTGTCGGGATTTTGGCCTGTCGGGATTTTGGCTTGTCGGGATTGTGGCTGTCGGGATTCTGGGTGTCGGGATTGTGGCTGTCGGGATTGTGGCCCGCACCCGTTGGCCATGTGATGCAGTGGCCAAATTTTCAGTACAATGAACAGGGACTTCTCGTTGAAATTAGCACCTTTTGTGGATCACGTCAAGGATTCAAGGTGATAACTGCAGGGTTCACAGGGCTAGATTCCTGGAGGAGTGGTTCGACGAGCATGATGAGACTGTGGAGTATCTTGATTAGTCCGCCAAATCTTTAGATCTGAATCGCATAGAGAATTTGTAGGATCACCTAGAGCAACGTGCTAAGCGGAAGAATCGCCATACGACAACATCGCCGACCTATGGGATAAATTCTATGCAGTATGGTTGGAGATAGATAAGGACTATGTACAATCACTGCCCAAGCCAATTAAAGTTGTAATTAAAGCGGGTAGTGCAACGTACTATTAACAGTAAGTGACTAATCTTTTGTCCAGTATGCTTATCTGCAGCTCTATGGCATTTTGCTTTCGTCGATCTGTGCGTGGCGTCCTTGCTGATTGTGATGTTTGTCAAAGAAAAGTGAAGAAGCAGCAATTAAAAAATGAAAACAAAAAGCAGATACAAAAGAAATTATTTATTGAGCTGAGACAATGTTTTAGCCAATCCTGATGAAAATAGAGGTTAATTCGAGCGCTTCAATAGTAGCACTTCAATAAAATGGTATTCAAAAGAAGCAGATTCCACAGCGTTTTCAGTTCTTTTGTTTTGTACAACTGCAAAATAAAGGTCTTTAAGTTTGAACGATTTATTATTTTTCTGAATAAATAAAACATTTCCCCAATACCCAATCTTAACATCATCGGTACTCTGGGACTTATTAACAACGACCAGGCAATAGAACCGTTCGTTTCCAAGAAATATTAACAATGAGTAGAAAATACGCACGGCAGGCGATATAAATAGGGCAGTCTCTCTCGAGGGTTGAAAGGAGATACGTGTCTCCTTTTAGTTGTCTAATAAATGTTCAAACAATTGGCGAAAGTTGTGTGATTCTTTGGGTGTTTGTTTGTTGTGTGTTTGTAGAGTGTTTGTAAGATGTTTGTAGAATGTTTGTTTGTGTTGTAATTTTTAATGTGCTCTTTAAAAATAGATCACAACAAGAATTTTGGGACAACAAGAATAGATGGCGTTCCGGTAGACGGAGTGACAGCAGAAGTAGCGGTTTAGAAGTGTGTCAAGATCACCGAGTAATCGTCAGCGCGAACGTGAAAACGGGGGTGAGGAGGCCGCTCAACAACCAAAACTAATATAGATAACATCTTTATCCAATAATATATAGCTCATAAAAAAATTACACGTCAAGGTTCATACTCAGGGATTTTATAGGCACATTAAATATTCATATCCATAACCCCACTTCACCACGCAGGGCCACTGGTTCTACGCGTTGAGGCTATCTTTGAGGCTGATGTTGATTGCGATTGGAACGAGACCCTTTGTCAAAGGCAAGAAAGCGTGCAGCGTCCAGTTTTCTCAGAGCTCGAGAAGCTGCAATGCAGGCTACAAGGGTTCAAGTGCAAACGGACGCTGAACGAGAGGTACATGCCGTGCGTATCCAGGATGAGCCAGAGCATCGAATGCAGCATCGGGTTGTATCTGCCCAGATCCATGTTCTCTTATGAGCAACTCTATGTGGGACTGTCGTGAGTGACGTCCAGAGCGAACGTGAATCTTCTGATCGAGCACACAGAGCACGAAGATGAAGACGGGGTTTACACTAAGATGATTGTCTACAACGAAGTGATTAGAGCATCATCACATCATTGTAAGTTCTTATGTCATTCAATGAAACAGGAAAAAAGCAGGAAATAACAGAATATATAAAAAGCGCAGGATGAGACGCACGAAAAATAGTCTCGAATTTTCCGTTGGCTGGCCCCACGCGCTTTGGGTACCGGGCCCATTTAACTAGTCTAGAATATATAAAATAGATTCCTGCTATGGAAAATGACGCAACAATAACTTCATGCTGACGCAACAATGCTTTTGTTACCTTAGCAATAAAACATTCGTTTCCAAGAATTTTTAACACGGAGCAGAAGATCAGTACAGCAGACAATATAGATAGGTCAAAGGAGATACAATACACGTGTCTTCTTTGCGTGTGATTGTGTGTGTGTTTCTGTGTAGAATGTTTGTTGGTGTTGCGTCCTTTAATGTGCTCTTTAATAATAAATCTCAGTAACAATGCTTCACTGGAAGCTTCCGTTACAACATGAACAGACGGCGCTCCGGTAGCAGGAGTGACAGCTAGAATGTCAAGACCCCGAAGCGCCCCCCCCCCCCCCCCCATGTTTACATCGAGGACTACCCTCTTTTAAAATGTAATGTTCTTCGGGCTTTCTAATTTCTTGATCTTAATACAACTTTCGCATATTCCTCTTATGAGAATTAATGAGAAGCCGTCGGAATTTGTAACAATAAACAGAATTCCTGCTAATATTATGCCGTTCGAGCTTTCTTAGAATTGATAATTATTAGAAGTTAATATTTTCTTGAAAGTCTTTAAAAATGAGCAGCAACTATAGATAATGGAGACTTAGCAGCAGACTATTGAGAAACAATGGAAAGGCGGCAGAGGAAGCAGCCCCTTGCTCGGCGCTGTATTGGTTTCGCCAGCGCGCTGCTGCAGCTGAGCAAGTGGTGAGTGATTCAATGGTTCCCAGGATGCCGTCGCCTCAGATTGTTGGAATTGCAGAGCACACGGACATTGTTCCCAATTGCTAAAATGTATATGCATTATCACCCAAGAAGAGAAAAAGCAAGCCCCATGGAAGAAATTGCGGTTGCATATCGAACACCTATATCGGCAGCATATAGAATATGGTGTGTTTCCAAGAATTATTAACAATGATCAGGCAATGATAAAACGTTCTGTTGCCTTGGCAATAGAACGCAGCGTACAGCGACGTGCGAGCTCGAGAAGCTGCAATGCAGGATGCAAGGGTTCAAGCTCATACGGACGATGACCAAGAGGCACGTCGAACAGCAAATCCCGCTCGACCTGCGAGTCAAAATTACCGGCTGAGGAACAGCAGCGCCATCGTGCGGAAGATGCGGCGAGACATCAGCTTTAACGTGATCAAGAAGACGAACAGCAGCGTGCGGCCAGGCTTACGAGAGATGCACAGTGAAATGTTCTGAGTACCCAGGATGACCCAAAACATCGAATTCATCGTTGGGATTATCAGGCCGAGTGTCAGCAACGCCTTATCGATCGACACGGACGCGAGCTCTTGCGAACTTGCATACAGCTACTAAGACAACTACACTGACCCAGTAATACATCAACTCCCTCCACAAGAGGTGGCCGGTGAGACGGACACGATTTGTTGCAATGCCAAGTTGTGCTGCCTGTGTTTGACGAGCCAGCTTTTCGCTTTTATTCGTGATAAGCTTATCAACGTTTTCGCGTTTATTTCAATGGGTGCTTTAGCCAGGGTACAGATTGTGTAAGTCTCGATGAATCCGTAATGGGCAACCACCAACTTGCCATCGGGTCGAGGCGCATGAAAATCTGTCTCAAGTTATATACACACTTTCCGTTACCCGGTCCTGACCGGTCCGGGAACCGGATCTCTTTGTCTAATAGTTTAGAAAATATCCTATGACACGCAAGAAAACTTTAGCGACAGAAGGCAAACAGGATGCTCAGCAGAAAGAAAGGCTGATAACAGAGTGACAGTATAGAAAGGGGGATATTCAAGTTCACAGTGCTGAAAGGAATAAATTATAAAACCTTGCAGAGAAAAGAAAATTCTAACAATATTACTTAAACTTCCTTCAAAACTTACCTCTGTCACTATATAGATATTTCCAGATGCGCTTTTCTATATATAAAAATAAGGAATTATTAGATCTAGCATTTATTGGAATTAGGAACTTCATTTTCAACTCTTTTATCGCGATATAAATGGGAGTTTAAATTTGACCTGACTTTTATTTCTAGAATTGTGAAAGAATGTCCTAATGTTTTTGCAACACTACAATCTCGTGCTCAATGAATATTACTCTTGACCACGAAGTAGTTAGCCTGTAATGGGCCCCTATTCAATTATTTTCATAACTACTTTCAGCATCACACTATACGTGGATATAAATGGTCATCGAGCTCCACTGAGAAATGAAGCTAAAGTTTTTAGCTCCCGATAGGGTGGGAACTCCATTGAAAAGTGGCAATCGGCCCAACTTAAGCTCACGACAATGCTCCCTGTCATACAGCAGACGTTATTAACATCTGGTTTGAGGAAATGGGTGTGGGAAAACTTGACTGGCCACCTCAAAGTTCAGATCCTATTTAATACCTTTGGGACGAATTGGAGCGCCAGTTGAGAGCCATGCCATTGCGTCCAAAGAACATCACTGAAAAGTTAATTTGAAGAATGGGGGCAGGTGTAGCTCGGTTGTCTCGCCTTTCTGAATGTATTGGTGGAGTTAAGCAACCTTGAGCGCGGTTAATAACAGGTTGGGTGACCGCCTGGAAACGTCCATCGCCCCCCGTGCTTCGGAGGGCACGTTAAGCCGTCGGTCCCGGCTGCTACTGTTTCCTGTGGCAGTCGTTAATTGGGGATAGTACAATAGACTCAGAGAGTCGCAGTGCTCTGGTTTCTAGTATAACCACTTCGGTTTTCTTGTATAACCACTTCGGTTTCGTGTTAAACCACCCCTTACAGTTCATTAAGCATTAATTTGAAGAATGGGTAGAGCAAGATTCTCGCCGACACGCATCTTGCAAATTGGTGGAAAGTCTTTCTCGAAGGGTTGTGGATGTCATTCCAGCAAAAAGGTGGCCCCTACACGATGCTGACGTCGTGTAGGATACAGTTTAACTTACTGGTACAGGGAATCTGGCGAGAGGCCTGATAGCGTACATGTATGTTCACTTGGAATATTAACAGTAGGTAAAGGAAAGACACAAAATGAAAGTAACTGAAAAAAAGCATATCGACGAGGATGGGATTCGAACCCACGCGGGCAGAGCCCATTGAATTAGCAGTCCAACGCCTTAACCACTCGGCCACCTCGTCTTCCGCTGTTTCAGTTTTGATTATGACTGTTTATAAACTGATGGATTGTTGCGCATTACAATTGTTAAAGTGAATTCTTCAAACATTCTTGAGAGTAGCCACAACCATAGGCTACAATGATAGGCTATGCCACAACATTGGTATTTTATTATTAATTTAACTTATTTATAAACGTGTTGGAGAGCAGAGCTGATTGCGCTTATCATTTGCAACGGTTTCAACAATGGGGGCCATGCATGAAAATTTTAAATTATAGTTTTCTATAGTATTCGTTGTCAATATCAAGGGAAAGGGTTTTTTTTTTGAAAATTTATAGTTTTTTAATATTAAATTTAACATTTTATCTTGGATGTAAACAATCAATCCCGATGGTTAGGGTCTTTTTCACTTCCAGGCCACGATCTATCAACGCCACCTAAAAAACAAAGCCTTCTCACTGCCTGTGGACTGCGTCATCAAACCAGGGCTGACAATCCAACTTTCATTGTTTACAACAAACGAAAAAACGCTGATTACATCGGGTGCCTTTTCTTTTGTTGTAAACAATGAAAGTTGAATTGTCAGCCCAGGTGTGATGACGCAGTGACCAGGCTTTGTTTTTTAGGTGGCGTTGGATCTATAGATGTAAATGGCCATCGAGCTCCATTGTTAAAATGATGCTAAAGTTTCTAGCTCCCAGTACGGCGAAAACTCTATGGAAGACTGGCGCTGCATGTACAATCGGCCCAACTTAAAAACTCTAGATTAGGAGCTTTAGCCCAACTGCGCCTGCAACGCCGCCCTTTCGGGAGATAGAAACCTTAGTTTCATTTTCAGTTTCAATGAAATACCTCATCGTAGGTCACAGTCGGCCCTACTGCATTATATGTGGCATATGCTGCGATCAGCTACCTTAGCTTCTTGAAACAATAAAAAATGTCGGAAGGTCGATAAACAGTTATATCTACAGACCGTGGATAACATTAATCGAAAATCAACTGTTACAATTTTCCCATAATTCCATTATACGTCAACAAACGCAATCGGTATCCTGCTTAAAGTAGCAGTCCCAATTTTTTATATTTTTTATCGTATCTTTCCTCCTCTGCTTATTCCTTTTTTTAATTTTCAACAATATATATTTCCTATTGATTTCCTAATTGTTACAATACCATTGCTTGCTGTTGTTAAAGTGAAAGAATGTCTCTCAGATTTCTGCCACGTTTTGGTGCATCCTGTCTAAACAGTTATCTGTGTTTGAGTGGATAAGTCGTTTATTGAGGATAAACAAAGAGTCAATACTGATCTGCATATGGAGACGTGAGCAACTACTTAGAGTGACAGCAATGAGGCTCCTTAAACTGGTTTCAAGACTTTAGTGCTGCGAGTGTTAAACCAAATCATCCATGTCCGATGATCAAAAAATCACCACGGTTAAAATTTCAAGCATGTCTCTTCAACATCTCAGGGATGGAGACAACTTTTTTAAGGATGTCTCGTAACAGTGGATGAGAGATAGATTATGTTCTATTTTTCAGAAAGCAAGTTTGCAAGCATGGAGTAGATACACTAAAATTCACCTTTATCCAAAATTCAAGATCCCTAATTAGCCGTTAAGACTACTCCATTTTGGAACATTATCAGATATATCATTTTTGGAGAATTTTACAACTTTAAAATGCCTCTTACTGCTACGATCTCTTGAGGAGTTCCAAATGGAATGAGGAAGTTCCAGAAAGCTTAAAAAACAATGTGTGTTGGTAAATAAAGAAATATCTGACGGACTTTTGTTATTAGAAAAATTGTTAAAAATAAAAGTCCAAGCCAATTTTGAACAACCCTCTTATAGGCTAGTTTCTTATCAACTTATCATTCATTCTGATCTACGAAAGTCCAGTCTTAAGGGGTATATAAAGATAATCTTACATAATAATGCCTTCATCAAAACTATGTTTAAGAAATGAAAGCGATGAATAAGTTTAATCGAATTAAAAATAAATGCAATAAATGAACTTAATAAACCCAGATAAATTGATTGTTTATTGCTGTGACCTAAATTATTTATTAAGCTCTTATTGAACTACTTACCATATAATAAAAGAGGTTTACGATGTGCTTGCCCTTTAGTTTCTGTAAAAAAATAAACTTTATTGGTGGTTTTGTAGATGAAAATCATTATCACTTTTATTGTGACTGCATTTTTTTAAACACAAAACCTTAGATTAATATATTTAGCAATGCTATACATGTATTCATTTATTTATTTCAAATGTACGGAGTGTCTCACTAAAGTGAACCAATAGCTAACTTCTAAAATACAAGTCTGCCAGAGTACTTTCAATGGTAGAATTATTGTACTTTTATGTAAGGGGTATTTGTGTGTATTCCAATTCAAAAAAAAAAAACCCGACGTCATTTTCAAATATGGAAAGAAGCTTGGAAATGTAAGATGGAAACTCCTATTTTTAAGGGGTATTTTCAGATTGTACACAACTTTTAAGAAATTTTTTATTATTGATGTTTTTTCAATTGATCCAACCGTTTAGGAGATAGAGGCACTCAAAGTGTGGAATTTTAGAACTCAATTTTATCGATATAGAGAGTGGTCTTAGAGACATTATTATATTATCCTACCTTTTGATGGTCTTTTAGAATCCGAAGTCAGAATTTCAAAAATCCAAAAATTTTTAGTATACACGCAGAGTCTTTATTTTCTGTGTCCTGTAGTTTAAACGTAACGTTGAATTCGTGGTGAGGATATTGAACAACTGTGGAAACGAAAACTGTCACAGTTAAACTTCGCACTGGAATTACAGGATATCCAAGTTGCTGTGCACCGGAACTGTTCGTACCAATTAAGTCCTTCCATCTGAAGGAGATAATGGGATTGGCCCACATTTCTCTTCCAGAGTCACCTGTACACACCGTCGCACATTCCCGAATATATTCCGCAGGATTTGCGGTGAATTTTCTCCCATGTGGTCTCAGATTTATGTTTTCACCTTCTCCAATGTATTTTTCTACTCGGTCCTCTGCAACCTACCCCAGAAGTAAAAATCTTGAAGGCTTGAAGTCAGGGGATCGAGCAGGCCATGTTCAGTGTGAGATAATGCGGTCTGCAAAGAACACCGTCAGACAAGTGAGTGACAACCCGTATACGTTATAGAGATATCTTGTTAGAACTATGATTCCATAATGGATGTGCGATACCGCTCGAACACAAAATATACCAATATTTCAATTTTTCGTTCAGTGCATAGCAACTTTACGGACACCATGTATAGGAACACCCATTGGGGATCGAATAAGTGTTCACCGATGTAAGGAATTGTCACGTAAAGCATGTATGAAAACGAGCTTCCGGAAAGGAGATGCCTGTGTTTTGATTTAGGATTACTGTAAAAATGGGAAAGAACCATGATCTAAGCGACTCCAAAAGAGATGATACAAGGTGTTTGGATTAATGGTGCGATTATCTCGCATATGGCAAGACTGTTTCAGAACTTTATCAACAGAGTTGCATGCGTTGTCCGCAAAGCAAAAAAAAAATGAAAGATTGTCACGTGAATGTCGTCAACGTAAGCGGCTCTCGAGGCAGGAGAAAGCTGATGAAGTGAGGAGAGAAGCTGACGTTGACGATGTCATCCCGAAAAGATCACGTGGAAAGGAAAGATCGAGAGGACAAAGCAACATGGAGGCGACAAGTTAAGCACGATTCACCCGGTCGCAATTATTGGAAACGGACAGAAAGCCCGGTAAGAGACCTCCATCGTCACGAACGAATGGGTGAGAGCGATTCCTGGTGCTCCGTGCCAAAGAGACGCGCCAGCAAGCGCACTGCTGAGCGACGGGGGATTCGGCGCACTGCTGAGCGAAACGGCGAGGGCGGTCGGCGAGCTGCACGACCGAGACAACCGTCAGCGATATCACGGCTGTCAACGTGGATACAATCAAGAAAGTTACCAGGCAGAATTTCAAGCGAAATTCGTAAGTGCCATAGAACGAGTTCTCTTATCCTTAAATGGCAAAACGGCCACGGTGGAGAATTGGGTGAACGCCGACGAGCAGCCTTCAACCTCGGAAGGTACGACCAAAGACGATAAGAAAGGCGATAAGAACTTTCTTATCGTCTTTGGTACGACGGCGGATAATGGAACGAGCCCACCGAGAGAAGACGAGGAAACCATATTACAACGTCTATTTCTTACATACGGTAGACCCTTAAATTTGTATGAGTCTTTTTGGTGGTTTCAAGAAAGCAGAGGGCATAATTTGACTGTTTTCCATGCTAAAATTCAAGCTTCGCAAATCGAGCTATTTCGAGTAATTTTCTTCCACGACGCTGATGGACTTTCGGAAAGTGACGGAGCATTAGGGGTGTTTCCTTTCTCTCTACGCTTCTATTGCCTGAGAGGAACAGGAGGATTCATCCCGAAGTGCTCGCTATCTTTTCTTTAAAATTAATTAGGATCAGCGTTAGTTATCATCAACTCTTTCTTTCGGCAAAGCCGATGCCTATTTGCGGTATCATCATTTTTGTCTTGCATGAACCTGTCAATTGAGTGCTACTGATGCATAAGAGGATGTGCTAACGTTTGTCATAGTTATCAGAAGGAGCTTATGCAGAATAATTTAATAATTTCCTATTAACGCTTAGATTTGAGTAATTTCGGCGTTATCAAGAACATGTCGCCAGTTCCGAACGAAACGCATCGTATTCGTTTCAACGTTCTTCGGAAGTAATATTATTCTGCAAGCGCCACGTGTCTATGCTCCAGTATCTTTCAAATTGTACTTCCCTTCCTGATTCTGTGGAAATTTATCCTGTTACTTATCTGAGAGAACGACTAGCGCAATTTTCGTTACGTATGTTCTAACAGTAAATTTTTCTAGTGCTACGTATCCGACGATGAGAGTGATAAAAATCCCTGTGTGACGTCTAATTCTATTCAGTGCTTATTTGTCAATTGTCTATGATACAAGTGTGCGTTACATGTTTAAGTGGTGATGAATCACCCTGCTGATTCTTATTCTCATTGAAAGTAATAAGCTTGAGGTTTAGTGTGATATACAGTGCAACGCTACCAAGGTATTTGAATCAAGTGAATCCTTTATATTCTTGTTTGCTGTGTGTCAGTGAAGGTTTTTTTGTGGTGATCAAAGTGTAATTCTGCTCAGCTTTATATCAGGCCATTATTTTACATATTATTATGCTTAATTGTGAATGGTGTCAGATTATCTACTTTTCAAGTGCTTCAGAGAAGTGCGCTAATTTGTTGTGTAGGAGTGATACGGTACAACAATAAATCTTCCGATCAAAGCTACGAAAGTGGATGCGTTCGCACGTGATGATCTGTTTGTGTTATCACTACAGCTTATTTAAGAAGACGTCGCAAGATTTTGTGCTTCAATCGAGGTGCAACGAGTTGCTGCATCTCTTCCCATTCTGCCAGTAAACGTCTACCTCTCGTCAAGCAACGGTGGTATAAGCTAGTATCATCTTTTATTCTGGATTCTACTCATTCTAAGTATTGCGTAATGCAATATTTGACACGTCGAATGTCAATCAACGTAGGTCGAAATTGGGTGCGGTTCAGCGAGATTATATAGACTGGTTCTATTTAAGTTTTGCCACAAGTGTAAAGACAAAAATTGTTAAATGTTTTTAACACGAAGAATTCCACTGCATAAACTTGTTACAAAGTTATTCTCTTTTTTTTTGCTTTGAATAAAACTTTAATTTTCTTTTTCACGTTCTTGTCTCTTGTTCCTCTCTGCTTACCCACGTGACAAAGATCTTCTGCTGGTTAAAAATATCTGATAATTGCTGGTAACATAGACTAAAGCAGATGATGATAAAGGACAGAGATCTTTTTTTTAACTTTAAGCCGATGACTGTGGAAGAGTAGGCGTTCCTATAATTTGTTATGTCAAAATACAGTTTCTAATTAGAGCATAAAACAAATCCATCCATTATATTTATCGCACACTCGTTTCCAAAAGTTGACTATATTGTAAAAAATAACATTTAAAGTTTCAGATCCAGAAAAACGACAAACGTTGGTATCTAAATATCATGTAAAGCGATCTCGTCGAAACTTTATCTGAGAGAACATGGAACCCATTATAATCCCAACAACATCAAGGAAAAGGAACACTCTGGCAGTGGTGTTAAGGTTTGGGAAGGTATCATGCTAAACGGAGGCATAGAGCCCCACATCTTTGACAGAGGCACCATCAATACTCGGATATTAGAGGTTTCAGAGTTGCCGTGGTTTCAGTTTTTTTTTCTCAGGAATGATAATGCACGTTCCCACAGAACTCTCAGTGGAGGGCTTTCTGTAAAGTGGGGATATCATGGAGTGGCCAGCAAGATCTCCGGAAATAAACCCGATTGAGGATGCGCGAGATGCACTAGGGAGACGAATTGCACCCATCAGTCTCCACCTAGGACGAGCTCAAAACTACTCTTAGCCAAGAAAGGGAGATGTTGCCAACCGAGCTCTTGAACAACATTGAAAACTTGGAAAGCTTTTTTTTACGGCTTGTGTGGCCGCTAAAAGTGATCATATTTCATATTAGCACCATGTTCTTTTTTGTCTGTTTTCATAAACTTCTTTTTTATGAAATAAAGCATGTTTGATTAGACTCTGTCTTTTTTTTGCACTTGTACAGGGTGATGTATCTACAGATCCTGGCTCGCCTCAGTGATGCTGTCCGCCAGAAACGCCCAGAACTCTGGAAAAGCAAGGATTGTGTATTGCAACATGACAATGCCCCCTCACATTGGTCTTTCATGGTGCAGGCTGCACTGGCCCTGTTCATCCGATCGCGCCCCATGCGACTTTTACCTGTTTTCTCTTCTGAAAAACGAACTCAAAGGACGCCATTTCAGAAGTGCACCTGAGGTTCAGGAAGCAGCGACGACTGCCCTGAAGACTATCTCCTCCAATGGTTTCCACGAATATTTTCAAGAATTGTACTCGCGTTGGCAGAAGTGCATAGTTAGAGAAGGGGAATACTTTGAAGGTTATTGTGTGTAATACGTGATGGCAATGCATCATATGCCTCAGGAAGCTTAGTCTCCGACCTTATTGATTAACCTATATTTAAGTTAATAAATCATGCAATATATGGACATGTTTACTAAAATTTGGTACAAAATGAGATACACAAATTTTGGTTTTAAATCAAATTTATACAACCAAATTAGTGTCTATGTACAAAATATAATCAGGGCGGTTAATAGCCTTTTTGCGTATTTTTGATATGCCGTGAAGTATCAAAACGGCGTACGGTGATTTTGGCATTTGGCGGATCCCTTCTGCGATTCTAGTCTTCAGGACTGAAAATTGTTAGTCTTCCATCCTGCCCCATACACTTTTTGTTTTTAATGATGAAAAATAGGAAAGAAAATCCAGGCTGCGGAATTTTCTTTTTTATTTTTCATCATTAATTTGAACAGCTGAGGATGGCGTGCAATTAAAACTCTCACTGACCATCTAATGATCTATTTTTTGTTTTTCATTAAATCTCGTGGTGGATGGTAAATTAATTATTCCAAATTTATTATTTATTATTCCAAAATGTTATTTTAATTGATAATTTGTATTTAGTTTTAAGTAATTCATTGTTGTGGCGCATGGACCATTGTTGTCATAAATATTTTTTTCTTCGAGCTCGCTTGATGCGAGCTCTTGCAACACCTCCTAGAAAGAAAGCTTATGCACTGAAAATTCATACATTATTACATGGTCATAAGAAGTCATAATTTAGGGCTTATTATTGGTAGAAATACGATTAACAATGCCTTTTTATGATGATATAACAATGTATGAATTTTCAGTGCACAGGCTTTCTTTTTAGGTGGTGTTGTCTCTTGTCCCGTGTGGCGATTTTCCCTCGCAACTAATACTCGGTCGCGAGATGTTATACTGTCTAATTGTTGATAAAATTATTGCGCAATTAGTGTTTTTTTTTGTTGTTCTAGAACATTCTTGATCTTTCGCTTGCTCCTGCCACTTCACTTCTCCTGTGCTGCCATGGCGGACACTCACTTTGCCAGCATTTCTTCCTCTTTACTCCTTACTCCACAAAAAAGATTGTACCTCCGCAATTGCAATTACGGGTTTGCCGACATGGTCGCCACGCTTCATGTGTGTCAATGTTTATTTTGACCCGTCGCCACGTTTCATGGTCGTCTCCGTTTTTTTTGTGCATTCTCACAATGTTTAGGCCTGGCCACGAAGCCTATTTCGTTCGTACGGTACAATCTCTGCTATCTTTTTTCTCCATACCCGAATATTTCATTGAACTGTTGAGTTAACTGTGTATCGCGAGACGCCACGGGCTGTACTACCGCTCCGCTGAGTAATTTATTCATTTCTTTTGTACCAATATTTGTGCGAGACACTGTGATATTTCGTTTGTGATAATTACCTTAACTTCTACCATTTTTTAACCGCTTTGAGTTCTAGTTTTTTTTGTTGTTTTTTTTTTACTGTCATTAATAAAATCTTTTTTCGTTTTCTATGCAAGTGTTTGTTGACTCATTGCTAGCCAAATTTCCACTTTAACACCTGCCTCATCAGTTTCAGATAATGAAATTAGCGTTTAATAAGTCTCAGTTGGGAAACTTTTGAAACACTATCATTCTTGGAAGTACAGGGTTATTACAAATGATTGACACGATTTCATAAATTCACTATAGCTTTATTTTTTGTTTGACATATTGTCTGTGACGGAATTCAAACGCCAACGTGAATTCCGATGACGTAATCGCCCGCTTTCGCTATCGAGTTTACTATCATTCCGAGAGGAAGGCAGGGCGACGTCATTTTCGTCACCAGCAACATCAACACGCACCGCCCAATCAGCGAGAGGAGCGGGAGATTCGTCGTGGCAAAGAGGAAAACGACGATCGTGGCATTCGTAGTAATGGAGCGAGCAGGACTGGATCTAAGCAAGGCGCTCGGAAAACGGGGAAGACAGCTGAGCCAAGCATAACTCTTCTATCCATAAGGGGAAAGAGAGAAGACAACGGAGAAAGGTCTCCGATACGGTGAGCTTCCCGGGCTTCATCGGCAGAGAGTGAAGCGACAGCGGCGCCGAATGCACGAGCACCCGCCATTACGAAGCCGCCAGCGTGGCAAGACCTCAGCTCGAGCGAGAGCGAGCTAAGATACGGCGGTTCTGGGAATGCGCCTCGGCTACCGGCGTGGTCATTGGAATGCAGACCATTAGTACTGGTGAGTGCGCAATTTCATGTAGGCCTTAATTTAGGTGTGATAAAACGTTTTTTCCTGGAGCTCGGTTACAGCGAGCTACGGGTGCAGTCTAAAGTGCAAGAGCTGTGGCCTTTCGGCATTGAAGAAACAGTGCTTATCTCGACCATTATCTGGGATTCACATTATTAAGAAACAGTGTTTCTCGTAACACATGATTTATGTGTGTGTGTGTCCCATTATTTTTAGCATCGAAGAGTGCGGATGAATTTTAGTGAAGTGAGCATTGTGTGCTACGATAGATAATAAGCTCATCTTATTTGACAGCTCACGAAGCATTTAAAATGTCTAGTGGTAATGGCAGTCTACCCATTCGTCTGATATAGGAAGTTTTGTGCTAGTGTGTGCGGTTCATATGTATTTACCCTATATTAGCATTCAACAAAGGTGTGCTAGTCGATCCACTGAAATTAGTGCTGGTGTGTGATAAGGAGCTGGTGTTAATTCGTTAAAGTGTATTGTTAGCTGTATTTGCGACGTATACTTTATATTTGCATTGTATTGTTATTACCGATGTAATTATCTTTGGTGATTCTAACCGGACGGGACATTAAGCAATCGTAGTGTGTTCTTTGATTAGTCTGAACGTGATGACTCTAATGCTTATACTACGTAATATTGCATGTTCCGGATTGTTTATCCTCTAAATTTAAGGGACGGTGCATTTGAAAAATGACAAATTATGAAGACTGAACTACGTGTTGTTTTAGTGTGCAAAAGGAACAGTGTTGAATTATTTGTTACTGATGCTTACTTAAGCGCTTTGAAATTATAGTATATAAGTGTGTATACGTAATCTTGAATTGGTATCCCGTTTACATCCATTTAATAGATTACTATTGTTCATGGTTGTTGTAGCATGTAACGTTATTCTCGTTCCTAGCTTTAAGCAACGTTAGTTCACAATGTTTTTTGTTGCATTGGTTAATACTTGTTAGCATCCTTTTGTTTACATTGAATTAGGAGTATCTTAATTTAATTTATACGATTTTGAATATAAGTCAATATTCCACTTTTGTCCTATCAAGTGTGATGGGCTTTTATTTGAGTTATCTTTATTAAACTGTTTCATATTACAAATTTTACGTCCTCTGTCTGTGTTATATTCTTCCACTGCGTACTCTTTTAAAATACCTTTAATATACACGTGACATTGTCACAATACTTTGCAGACTTATGGAAAAACTCAATGGTGATGTATGATTTTCTTCTTAACTTGTTTAACTATGTTTGGTTTGCGAACTGTTTAGGTGTGCTTCAGCGTAGAAACGCGATTTTTTTTTTTACAATTGCGTGTTTTGTTTTTTTTTTTTACGCAGATTCAATATTTTCTTTCGCTGTAGCTGAACGAAGATCGCAGTCGCCTATTTGTCCTGCCTTTCATCCGTCATTATTTTGGCTAGTCTGGCGTAATGCCATGCGGCCATTTAGGACCATAAGATGTAGTTATTACCTTAGTTGTGCTTTTTGATGAAGGCGTCTTTGTGTACATTGTTCGGATAAATGTCCGCAATAATAGTTTCCAGATGGGCAGATCCACGCTTTAGAACGTCTTTTTTCCGATAAGGTTCAATGCCTTTGTCAGCTCATGGTGGGACGTTTATATGCTTTGTGGGCTTTATGGGATTTCCCATTGTGTACATCAAAAATAATATTTATAACTTATTTAGAGCGGTATCCCCATTTTTAAAAAAAGTAGTTTACAATGAAATATTTGCCATATACTTAATTGTTTTGTGTAAAATGCGCCAATAACTGTTCTTTCACACTCATTTCTAAGACTCCCCTTTTTCGAAAGTATAGCAAATAGCGTTCTATTGCTTAAAAGGAATATAGTATTGTTTTATTACGTTCACGCATATGCTTCATTTTTATAATGGAGCTTGTGAACTAGGGATGTGCTAGCGAAGGAATCGGGTAAGATCGATTCCTGATCTCGGAGAATCGAGTAACCCGGTTCTGGAACCGGTTCCCTTCTTACCCGTGGCACCATCTATTATCAATTCATTGAAGTATTTGTTCCTATGCAAGAACTTATCATTTCAATTAAATATATTAGTAAGCGTCTATGTTTTTATGGAAAACTAGAAGCGAACCATCCGATTGTATAATCGGAAAATAACTCATTGTTAGATAACGCATTGTTAGATTTTTTCTTTGTTGTGACAACGTCCACCGTCGCCGATTTTATATAAATGTTTATATTTCGGCATATCGAAATAACCAAACTTTATATGGCATAATTGATTACGCCGAGTTACAGATAGAAGGAAGTAGTTCGAGTTTAGCTATAAAAAGAATGACGAATCTAGTAAAAAAACAACAGGATTCTTGAAATGTACTCTGAAATGGATATTTCTTTCAGTTTCCACATTTAAAAATGTTTCTCAGAATTTTTTCGATCATTTCAAATAAAGTATTTAGGCCTAGTGTACTTTTTAGCTTCTTAAATAGGTACATTTACATTTACACCCTGAATAGTTACAGATAACGTCGCCGCGTGGCTGAGTATGACGTTCGTGGAACCGGTTCCTCGCATGCGATTCGACTCCAGTGCCGCGATTTGAAAGAATCGATTCTCCCGGTTCCAGGAGTCATTCGCGCACAACCCTATTGTGAACCACGAACGACAGAATTTTTAAACTTTAGTGGACAAACCCATAGGATGGGCAAAAATATCACTTACCTTTAACATTTCTATTTCGTGTTTACCCATTGCAGAATGATGACCCTGTTTTGCTGGTATTTTCTTTACAGCCGCGATATATCCATGCTAAAAATAGTATTCGATGGCTGCATGATTAATAATTTTTTAACCACACACACACAATATGATCAAAGATTATCCGGATATCTATATATTTTGGTTCTCTTGCAAGGAAGTATGAAATGTACATGGGGTGGGTACACCATTTACGCCTGCCACATCCATCAAATTCTGAAATATTGCATTCAAAATTGGACGCCTTCACTAATGCAATAATGTGAAAAATAAAAGCCTTACAATACATAATAGAGAGTTAAAAACTGTTATGCCTTTCATTTTCGACTTTATCAAAGTGACAAGAAGAGACAATCGAACAGCGCAGGGAGGCGACGTTGCCTAGCTGGCAACCGATGCTCCAGATTGAAAACCGGATTCTGAGCAGGCTAGTCCAGTTCCTTAAATTCAGTTCAGGAAATCAGCTCTGCAAATTTCCGCTGTGCTTTATGAATGGGTAAAGGGTCATGTAGAAGCAAAAAATCTCACCAAACATATCCCATCGTGGCTGCAGCAGGGACTGGTTACAATAAGGAAATAAACTTTCGTTTTCTTATCTCATTTCTTATAGGAGTGGAGCCCGAGGAATGAGAAGCAGTTCCCAAATTTTTGACTTCTGCACATCGCACGCGTGTATGCAAGCCTTTTCCATACAAAGAGCTCTCCATCAGACTGCCAGCGACGACGTTGTAATTTGTGCTCCGTAAAACACCGTAGTTATTGCTCGAGAGTCATATTCTAAACACCACTATAATCGACGGATTGCTATGGGACTGGCTTTGCAGCCGGAAGATCTTGAAATTCGCGACGAGTGTTTTTAGCTAACTCATGCGATTCTTCACCGCCATATTCAACAGTCTGCGCTCCTTACTTGTCAGTTCGTATTGTTTACGAGATCGCGGTATATAGTTATAGCCCCTCCACGTTTTCACTTCATTATTCCTTGGAATAGGGCATCTGTCAATTCTGGAAAATTTTAAGAATAGATTTTCCACAGTAGTAACACAAATCACATTACCCTGTTGAAGCCATTTAGCTCGCGTGTCCCTCCGTTTGAGCTTTACCGTTCCTTTGTGAGCACGCCTCCTGCTTCCTTGATTATCTATGCGAGTTTACACTAAGATGTCCGTTAAAATTTTTCCGGACGCACTTGATCATATAGTGTAGCAAGCAACATCCCATGTAATCCTACTTACCAACCTATTGTGACCTTTATAAACTGTTCCAAATGAACCGCTGCCTACTACATCGTTTGTGTCATATGTGAAAGGTCCTACTGCTTTACGAGTCATGTTTGCAGTAACCTTTTTCTCTAAACCAAACAACAAGCGAAAATTAATTTACATGTTATATTGGTTGTAGTGAAAAATTCAACACGGAGAAAGAAATGAGATATTTAAGTTACTTAGTCAGACAATTATGTTACAAGAGAAAAACGCTTAAATTTATATAGTTGCACATTATTTGTAGACAAAACATAATATGGGTTTCCAAAAGTAGGCTTGAATGAAAATAAGGATTGAATGAAATTAGGCTTGCATTTTGTTCTTAAGAAATATCGTGCAGAATTCTATGTTTACTCAGAGCTTTCCATGGACCTGCTAGTTGCTCGCGCATCGTCTCCACATCTCCCAAACTGTTTAAGATGTTCTTCAATGCATTGTCAATGTCATCGCTTCATTTTGCTTTCGTGGGATTTTGTGGAAGTCTAAAACCATACTATTTCTTTAGGAACACATTGTATTACAGCAACGATCGTCATCTCTACCAGTAAGATTGAGCTTTATGCTACACTAGTCCGAGCAATCCCGGCTTTGGCCTAACTCCTATTGATAAAACCGATTAACGTATTCCAAATAAAGAAATGAATGCGCAACTTGATATAGTGCTGACGTAATTTTATAGTTAAGACTTTTTTTTGGACTTAAAAATCTAGCCACTGTATGATCAATTGAGTCTAATGCAATGTGGCGTTAACCAACTGGAAGGACTGCTCCATGATCAGCAATGATGCTGAGATGATGCTCATCATTTATTAAAGAAACAGGAACCTTCGAATTTTAATACCAGAATGGGGATATTAACACCATCTACTTCTAAAATTAGAATCCATGATTTTGACATATTCTGATCCGCTCGTTGGTACATATCACTCTAGGCTACCTAGCTCCAGTCGTCATTGGTCCAATTTCGATGTCCTCTTGCCTATTGTCGAAGAATTTAGCAGAATTTGTTGGATTCGAATGCTCTTAAAACCCATTCGTGAGAGACTGCGCAATTTGTTGTACATTTATATCAGAAATATTTTTTCCCTCTTAGTCGACGTTATCCGTGATAATCGACCATAGAAGATCTTTTTTTTTTATTCAGTTTTTCTGGAAAAGCTAGCAAGCCGTGCCGTTTGAGTATTTGAGGAATTAAAGCAATCGTTTGAGTACTTAATTTTATCTCTTTCGAAATCGCTTAAACATTGAACTTAATCCATTTTAAACAATTTAACGTTCTGACAGGTGGATCTCCTTCCCGTCAACTTTCGTCTTCACACTGCACAGTGAGACAAAGTCACCTAAAATCTGACTAAACTTCTTAATTTGCAATAAATTTGACATACTTGTACAACCAGATACCCAATCCTTCTATTAATGTTTATTTTGGCTTGTTTTCTTGTTTTTTTTAAAAATTAATTGTTAAATGTTACTTTTTAAAAGTGCTGCTGAAAACTTGAGCACGCATATGAATAAAATTATTGTAAAAAATTACTAATTAATCTTTCTTATTTTTGTTGTGAACATAGAAGAATACTACGAATAATCTATGATTATTTCTACATTTACATAATCGTATTTCATATGATAACTTTTCATAAATTAAAAAAGATAGTTTCTTTTAACACTGTAAGTTACAAATAAATTCCTGTCTAGTTCAGCCGAGATTTTTATGCTGTGTTAAAGCTTTTTTTGCGTGAATGTGATTTGAAAAATTAGCTGCTTTTTTGTGCAATTTCGTAAGTAAAATTTGCATTTTCCCGCACGTTGGTGTCAAATATCGCGCACTTGTTTGAACGTGCATCGCTTCAACTTTTCAACTTTGATTTTTCAAAGAGTTTAAATGATCGGAATTAATGAATAACTTATCCACCGATATGGTGTTGCCCTTAACACTTTGTCTTCAGGTTATATGTCTTAATAAATTAGATAACGATGCCTTTGAAACCGCCAGATTATATGTCAAAAATTGTGCCTGGTTCAAATAGACCAGCAATGGTTCTGATAAACCAGCTTTCAAAAGAGGGAAGAGAAGGAAGAAATAAAAATTTGACTGGAAAGATCTGAAAAGTTTTAGGAAAAAGTCACACTAGAAAAACCTAAAAACCGCGTGGAATGAAGTTCTACTCAATCTCCTCCTTGTGACTTCAGCAAATATCATTTAAATTCCAGACGATCATTTTTTACTAACTTGTTCAAAAAGCATTGATTTTATTCATTTTTGTAAGCTCGTTATTTTTTCATTATACGTGAAATAAAATTTTATTTAAAGTAAACCAAATGCTTCAGAATTTTTTTTTTTAATTTTTAAGTTTTTTTTTCTTCATGTTTTGAAATAAGTTTGTTTTGGTGATCATGCAAACTTTTATACGTGGTCGTGAAGCTCAGGTGTTTCTAATATACAGGTTCAATCAAAAAATTACAAATCAACAAATACATGATTAAAAATAGATATGTTCATTTCTTTTTAAAAGAATCTAAGTTACTTTGAGTGCACTTTCTTGTCTTCTAGTGAAAATTAAATCTTCAAAATGCTTCCATAATGTCCGAAGGTCACCAACAGATCACATGGAACGATTGAACGGTTTTGAAGTGAGAGATTTGTGCGTTTATGCTTTTAGATAGCGTTGATGATCATTCAAAACTGAAACTACGTTGTTAGTACTCGTCAGCGACTACGACTACAATTAAAACATTTGATTATCTAGACAACTAAAGAGTTGAAGTTCACTCGAGCAAAGCCGGACCTTGGAGTTCCGGTCTTGCTGTGCGCGACTGGTCGCACACACAAAGGAAAGCGGTCGTTATTTTAGATATAATTTTCTCAACCGCCCTCTGTTTATTACACATAGTAAACAATATCAGTAGATTAAAAGAACTACTGGTTGCATTTTCATATCTCTTGACTGTAACTGGTTGATTAGAGAGACTAGTGCAATGATATAATTGGCACTTAGTTTGGGACCGGATTGGTTGAGTAAGTGGTCGTTATAGACAGGTTCTTTAGTATATTTTTTATAGATTTAGTTACATAGGGGATCGAAAATGAAGGTCGCTAGTCGCGTTAGACAGGTCGTCGTTACGCTAACAGATTTCCCATATAACTTTCTGCGGTACTAAGCAAAAGTGATCGTTAAGCTCAGGTTGTCGATATATACAGGTGGTCGTTACAAAAGGTTTTACTGTAATTGTTAATAACGAATATTTTTAGTTTTAGAGTTGTGTATTATTCACGTAATGCTTTGTTTAACCCTGGTTTTTATTATCGAACCGCAATTTGCTGTATTCGGAAAATTTTAACTTTAAGTGACATTTTTAACTTAATTGCGTTACATTTTAAAAATAAAATTAGCCGTTTAACATGTACAAGTAACTATGGCTAGGTTTTTGCTGCGTTTATCCCACTGTACACTGTGACAATTGTTTATGCCCGGGAGACCAGTGGGTGTTCGATGCCGTTGGATGTGCCTAATAATTATCAAGTTCAAAATAAAATTTATTAAACAGGGCACTCAAATACGTGTTTAACAAACGGCTTGGACACATAATGAATAAAATAAAATTTTCTATCAACGAACTGGGAGTTAGAAATGCTCTCGTTTCATTAGACAATTTTGAACCTCAAATGGTTAATATGAATGAACAAAAAGCAACAGACAGTTTTTGGTTAAACATTGTTTTACACTTTTTCTGAGGTGGTTGTGGCAAATTTCAAGTGTTTCTCGAATTTGCGATCGCCAACGTGAGAAAAAACAATTCCACGGTCTTTGGCATATCACGAAAGTACGCTGTTGGTACTGCAATTCCTGCCACAAGATCCTCTTCGTAGTTAACGGGCGTCACTTACACAACATTGTACAAATATTTCCAGAAAAAGAAGCCTGAGGTGTCATATCCGGTAAGCTTGCCGATCAATCAAATGCACCTAATACCATATGTAGTAGCATTCAGGGGTTCCCGAATCTCACGGGTGAAATGTGCTTGTTCCCCATCTTGCTGGAAATACATTTTCTTGTCTTACAGCCAAAGTCACATCTTTTAGCAGTTCAGGAAGGGTTATAACGTCCAGAGATGAAGTCGTATGGTCTTATCACGTTATTACTCACAGTGCCTGCCTATACGTTGACACGAAAGCGTTGTTACAAATTGGATAATCTTTTGATTTGAGGGGACTTCTCGAGATATTCGCACTAGTTTTTTTTTGTTTGTTTTTTTTGCAATTACAGCGCCATCTACAACAGATTTAAAAAAAATTTTTGAGTAAAATTAATGTAATTTTTTCCGTAAATCCGAATCATCCAAAAAAAATTGGGGCTTCCCATTTGAAATTTTCAAGTTGTCCCCTACACCCTCTCTGTGAGGAGTGCAGGGGGCTAATTTTGGCACTATTAAATAGCATTCAAAAATATTTGAGATGTATTTTTTCTTCTTTTTTGACAAGACGTGTATTTTTTGAGATATTAGACGTGTATTTTTTTATTCAACCTGTATAATGTTGCTGTATTAAATATTTAAATACTCTAACACACTACTTTCAAAGTTTGATAATATAAATATATTGCTTCAGTGATTGATATAATATTTTTAAACGAACGGTAATCTTTGACTTATAAAGCAAGAACAGCCGTAAAAACTGGATTTTACGAGAGGAAATTTGAATAAAACGTGTCGATAAACTAGCAAGCTCCTTTACAAGCTGTTATTTAAAATTGTTTTCCACTTTTTATTCTTATATTTTATTAAATTAATAGAATTAGGAAATAACTCACTTTTTTATACAGGTCGAAAGCACTCAGTGAAATCATATTCTTGGACAGCAAATTTTGTAGCATATCTACTCATGAATTTAGTGAAGGGAGTGCAATATAAAAATTCAGTTATGTAATGGCTATAATTTTGACTATTGTGGCCTGAAAATGCTCCTCCCTTTGTAAGTAATTTCAAAAATAAAGCAAATTACAACAAATGATATGAAAAACCGAAATATTAAAAAAATATGTTGCCACGCATTTTACAATTGTTGTGAGAAGTAACACTATTTTCAAAATATTGTTTATAATCACATTCTTAACAATAATATCATTTGACATTTCAACAATGTCTTAATAAGGCCTGTATATTCCCCCTGTATATTTATAATGTAAAATGATATTTATATCAATGAATAAATTTTTAGCTTCATGATATTTACTCCAAGAGCTTGATTTGTTTAAGTGTTTCCAGTTAGCTTTAGACTCTTCTGGCTTTAACAGAAACACGTCGCAAAAAGCATATGATTTGATCAATTAAGCATTGTATTTTCAACACGGTCTATAGATATAAATGGTCATTGCGCTCCACTGAAAAATGAAGCTAAAATTTCTAGCTCCCGATAGGGCGTGAACTTCATTGATAAGTGGCGCTGCATGTACAATTGGCCCAACTGCGCCTGCAGTACCCCTTTATCGGGAGATAGAAACTTTATTTTCATTTCCAGTTTCAATGAAATACCTCTATCGTAGGTCCATGACCTTCTTTATTATTGCAGACCTGTTTTACTGAATAATTTCCATTGTTGCTTTTGGCATTTCTCAATTTTGCCATGGCGCTGTTTAACCTCCCTCACTGATTGTTTCCAACAATGAAGGTTACATCGTTGCTTGGAATAAGATGGTCAGGTGATGTTTCAGTGACGTTAAAAACAAACTGAATAAGCATTCATTTCATTAACCAAATTTAGGTTTCTTTTTATTCGCTATTTAATTCCCTTTTAAAATAAAAGATTCTATGCAAAAAATTTTTAATACGTAATGTATTTTTTTTTATTTTGTTTGCACTATATTTTGTTTATCTCTGTTGGTAACAAAAGGGAGGTTAAACAGCACCATGGCAAAATTGAGAAATACCAAAAGCGACAATGGAAATAATTCCGTAAAACAAGTCTGTAAAAATAAAGGAGGCCATGGTTATAGCAACACCTCCTAAAGAGAAAGCCTCTGCACGGAAACGTCATACATTGTTACATCATCATAGTAGTGCATTGTTATTCGAATTTCTACCAATAGTAAGCCGTGAATTTGCACTACTATGATGATCTAACAATGTATGACGGTTTCCGTGCAGAGACTTTCTCTTTAGGAGGTGTTGGTTATAGTCGGCCCTACTGCGATCTGTGCAGCACCTGGCGCGATCTGTTTTCCTTAGCTTTTTGAAACAATGGAAAATGCCGGAAGCTCGATGACCATTTATATCTATAGACCGTGATTTTCAATGATACATCTATTTTTAATAACAATGGTGAATAACAACGTTCTTTTGGTAAATGATTGAATCTTTCAGTATTTAGAAGAGTCTTCTAGTTGAACACTGATCTATATGCGAGGGCCGTTCAGAAAGTAAAGAACGATTGGGCATATCTCAACAAAAAACAAAAGATATCAAAACACAAACAGTTAAGATTCATCTTCATCTTCACCTAAATTCTCTTATAAAACAACAGTTTATATTATTTAACTGTCCACGAAAAAGTTATTATAATTATTTATTACATTAAATTATATTTTTCATTTCTTTTTCATTGTTATTATTTTCATCATCTGTATTCATACAGAATTAAGGAACTAACACTGCCTCATTTAATTTATTATTTACCACCACATCCGACTGCAACATCTGCGTAAAATTTCTTCTAGAACAGCCTCCAACATTTGGATCCACAAGAAGTCGTAACATCCAAGTGGTCAAATTTTCTTTCATCGAACTTAAGTACATTCATCTGTATATTTTATTACATGGAAAAATATATGATGTTTCCGTGCGCAGGCCTTCTCTCTAGGTGGTGTTGACTGATACCAAGCGCAAGCGCGTTTCGTATTTGTTCATAGATAGTGGAACCGGGCTATAGTAGCGGCCTCTTATTTGTAGAAAATGAAATCGTCCAAAAAACAATCCTATATATTAAAACGCAAAGTATTTTATAAGAGCAAAATCGGCATTTCTGCGCATGCGCATTGATCATTGTTATCGTCGGTAATTGTTGTATGTAATTGTTGTTAATTTGATCATCAATGCTGGCAAAGTTTTTGATTGTGACATCTTTGTGGAGAGGATTGTTTGATTGTTTATGAAACCACACAGTTGTTTGCTATCAAATTTTGACGAGTTACATCTAGTTTCTATTAAAACCTTATTTTTCGACTGTCTAATTGTTAACTTGACAAATACATTCTCTAAATCGTATGACCCAATCCCACACACCCACTAATATGTGAAATATTCTCCTACTAGTCCCTGAGAAAAAAAATCTGTTGTGGGCACCACGGCACTCCCTTGTATGAAACTTTATTGAATGCTTTTTTTGGGAAATATTTCTCATTATTATTCTTGAGACACGAATTTCCGTCTCCTTCTTTGTTGGCTAAGAGCTCCAAATGTTGAAACAAATTTTGGCAGCCGTTTTTGAAATTCAAATGAAGTTCTTCAAATAGAGTTCTTCAAACTCTGATGACCAACAGTCAAACTCTGACGTCAAAAACTGCTCCACGCAATCAAAACTCCATAGACATGAAAGGAAATCTGTTGTGGAAACCACAAATACGCATGTTTGGCCCAGCCGATTGCAATCAAAATAGGAGGTGCACAACTAGATGTTACAACAGTCCTAAATACAAAATTTCAACATTTTACGCCTTATCGTTTTTGAGAAATACGAGATACAGACACACATACATACACACAGCTCAGCCAAAAGTTTGTCACATTCAACTAAGCGCCGAACGTATCGGTGAGGTGACAAACTTTTTGGCCGGAGCTGTACGTACAGACGTCACGACGAAACACGTCAAAATGGATTCAGGGATTGTCAAAATGTATATTTCCGTTGATATCTGAAAACCTAAATTTTTCGCGATTACAATACTTCCTTTACTTCATATAAGGAAGTAATAAGTTAAACAAAGAATAACACTGGTCAACAGCATTTTTGCTACTGAGGAAAATATAGGTGTTCTAGAGTAATTTGAGTATGCTGATTCCAAATCTGAACTCCAAATTTCTCTATTACGTCAGGATCTCGAGTTATAGAAACTACCAATATTTAAATTTGACATTATGAGACTGTTTTACACAACTAAAACTTAAGCAATATTATTTTACTTAAACATTTAAAATGGTGTTAAACATAGCTTAGATTTCATAAAAATATTTCCTTACAGTAGATGAAGACAAAGCATTTATTCAAAAATGTTTTAAAGATTTGCTCTGGCGTTTGTGCGTAGCATTAGTTCCCTATTCAGATACAACAAAACTCACCCATCATATTTGGATCGAAAGGCCTTGGTGTCTTGTCTCCATTAAATTAATTTCTTGGTGAAATCTTTCACCATGTTCGTCGCTAACAGCCCCTAAGTCCAGCGGGAAGAAGTCTAGATAATTTTAGATCCTGACGTGATAGAGAAATTTGGAGTTCAGATTTGGAATCAGCACATTTGAATCAGTCTAGAACACCTACATGTGTCAAAGTAGATGACAAAAAGTATTCTTTTTGTTGACCAGTGTAATGTATGCTCTCATGCAATTCCTCGAAGAAACGGACCTCAGTAGAAGAATTCTCGGACCCTTAAAATAGATCAAGATAACAAGCATTTTAGTAAATGAGAAATCAACTAGTTTCTACTAAGGAGGGAGATAAAAGCTGAATTGAACTGAACTGAACATTCTCAAAATCTACAGTTGTTTGTTTGTGGGTTTGTTTGTGTATATTGAATACAAATCTACAGTTTTATTCCGATCTTCATGAAATTTTGCATACTTGACCTTGAAAGCATGAGGAAGGTCACTGTCTACCTCAGATTTCGGAAAAATAATAATTATCTATAAAAAATCGATATTCATGATCATGGCAGGGCATACTATTGAGAAATATCTCTAGACCAACAATGCAAGGCAAAGTTTGTGCAACAATAGGTATCAACAATGGTATCAACACGCAATTCACATACACTCTGCACAGACCAACAATATATATCTCATTACCAACAATGCAAGGAAAATTTTGTGCAACAATACTTATCAACTATGGTGTCAACACGCAATGCACCAACACCAGGCAGGGATCAACGTATATCTCATGACCACCAATGAAAGGCAAAATTTGTAACCATGCCTAGAATTCCTGTTATGCAGGCTTTTCTTAGAAAAGAGAGTTCTTAGTACTTAACAAATTTTTGAAAATATTTAAAAATGATTGTAACTGGAGATAACGGAAAGTTAGCAGACTATTGAGAAAGAGTGCAAAGACGACAGAGGAAGCACTACTTTAGCTCCTTGCTATATTGAGCAAATGGTAAGTAGGTCAATAGAAGAATCGGCGATTGCTAGACTACACAAAGTGATGAATGGCCAAGTTTGGATTCAAGATATTGAGAGAAGAGTGGAATTGCAATAACATCAAGTGTACATCTAAAGTAAGATCACATGAGTAAGATATTATTTAGACTAGCAGTGGCATCCTTGGAGAGGTCCATCAGTTGTGAGCCTTTAAAAAAAATTTTTTCGAATTTTCATTAAGAATTTTTACTGTATTAATTCTAAGCGTTTTCATGTGTTTATTTTTAAGATATTCGAAAATCTAATCCAAAAAAAAAAGTCCGAGCCATGCCGAGGTTATCACCTAGCTTATTTGTAGCACATCAGATCCAAACATTTCATAAAAATACAGTTTTACTATATTCTGTGGGAATGTGTATATTTTGGAAACTGATATGCTGGTAATGCGATGATTGAACGTTCGTTCCAAGAATTATTAATAATGAGCATAAAATGATGATGCAGTGACAGAACATTAATAAGGCAGCGTCTATTGATGAGGCAAATGAGAGGCAAGAATATTCGTCAGAGAAATTCTGCAACTAAAACAAAAAAATCTATACGGCCATTTGAAACATCTGAACAACGGGAGTTTCGAATAGAGCAAGAGTTTCTACGTCAACAGCAAGAAAAACTTGAGTCTAAAGTATCTGGTGATGCTCCGCAGTGATGAGGCAAGTCAAGAAGAGTTTAGATAAAGTCTCGGTATATCGCCTAGAATTCCTGTTTTTCGTATTTTTTGTAGAATGTATAGTCGTTTTGCTCTCTGTTGTATTGATTAAGATATTATTTAAACAATTGGGAGTTATAATTTAATTTTTTGAGATTGTTCTGTTTACCTATAAGTGTAATTATCCCGGGCAACGTTGGGTACCTTTGCTAGTAATATATAAAGGAAGGCGCAAAAGTTGTTGTTATGAGGTGACCAAACACTAAAGGAATAGATTGTTAGGAGCATAAAGATAATGTTTTGTAACTTATTGTTATTTCTCATCCTTGTATACTATATTTTGTCCGTTTTTTTCTGTCAATGTGTACATCACAGATTATAATTATTGTAGCTGATCTTTCATGCATGGCACTCATAGAAAATCATAGTACACCATGCCTGCTGCTTCGGCTCCATTGTGTTTTACATCCATCCGCCAGTGCGCGAGCTTTAGAATTATGCTATACGAACACAATGCAACGTAGCACGGTCAAATCTTCCACGCGACCATATGATAAGAATGAAGTACTTTGAGAAAGTAAAGCAAGTTTAGTGGAATGCGTGCAGTCTTCTTGGTTTAGAGGCCCAACATATACTTTGTTCGGAATATATGTTCGCAATGATATTTCCAGATGGACAGAGGAACGCTCTGGAACGTGTTTTACCATACCAAAGCCTTCATCGAGAACATGGTATGACATTTGTATTTCAAAGATGGGCTTGCATTTATTGCTGTGTGATGATAGTAACTCTCAGATCGTCGAATTCAGGAAAAAAATAAAAAGAAAAAATTCGACGACCTAACTGGAAAACAAGACCATGGGAGAAGAAGAAGCAGTAAAAAATACAAGCGTTAGAGAAGAGATCGAGTCTCCTGTCACCCCGAGAGAAGAATAGAAGAGTCAGACGAGAGAGAAGGAGGGAACCAAGCTTCCGATTGGAGGAGGAGGTAGAGATGGAAGAGAAGAAGGAAATAAAAGAGGCAGAAGGAGTTTAGGATGGAGGGAGAAAAGACGAAATTTGGAGCAAAGGAATGACTTGGAAAAAACGTTTGGAGGAAAGGAAAAGAAAGCCCACAAGATAAGCCGCAAAGGAATTTTCATCGTGCTTCTGGTAGCGCCTAGAATTCCACAGTTCGAAGGCAAGGAGAAGAGCGACGGGGAAACCGAAGTCGCTCGACGAGGACACGGAACATACGCGTTTCGAGTGTGGGTGTTTCCGACAAGTTCAAGCGAGAACCGATTAAAGCTCCGGCCCTGGAATCAAAAAGGTTTCCTATGCAGCCGTTTGCTCAGGCAAGCGAACTTAGAATTAGACGGGGTCAACGAACTTACTTTAATTCTTCATGATAATGTGCACGGTCGAACGTTGCTCGCCCGCCCCAGCCGAGTTCGCCAACGGCTAAACCTTTCACCGTTACGCCGTTCAGAAGCTTGTTCCGCCAAAGTTTTTACTCCTAAAAAAGAGTCGTCAGGACATAACGAACTTGTATTTGTCGATAACGGACTTTCATTCGCTCAGGCTAGCATAGATATAGAGCCTGATAATACACTGCCCGACACGCCGACGAAAGTCGACGACGCCACGGACTGCTCGTCATTCTCCGGCGACACCATATCGATAGCCCCGACTATTCTACCGAACGATGGTCCCAGCCCGGATTGCCTGCCCGTCATTGAAGAGGAGGGCATCAATGCCTTGGCCACGACAATTTTCGACAGCTCGACGCCCGTCAGAGATGGGCCACACGTCCAGAGCGCCACAGACTTCCCGGCATCGGACGACAACTGCTTTGCGAGCGCGCGCCCGGCAGAGATCTCTAGCTGCGAGCCGCGCTCGGCTTTTGCGTCTCCGACCAGGGGTATTGTAGTTTCTACATAGTAGTGGCTTTATTCATACATGCTAAGACTATTAGATACTGTTAAGTGTATTCCGTAATCTCTCTCATGATAGTGCGAACTGTTCTTGTGTAGGAATTGGATATTGTTTCTCTCCCCATTGATAAAAGAGATTGTGCTGATTTACTAATTTTTGGTTTTATTCCACATCTCCCTAGCTCTGGGCAACACTCATCCAAACCCTCCAGGGTCACCGCTTTCCGTAACCGTGGTGACAAACTCGACAAGAATCGGCTGCCATTGGCAGTTCCGAAGGATCCAATTTGAAGGCTGCATCCCCATTCGGACAACATCATCTTCAGCGTTGATGGAAGATTCTCACCTGTTGTTTAATTATCATTTCTTTTCAAATTACTGACAATACTTTATTTGTACGCCAATTCAATTAATTCAGATCATTAAATTAATTGCTTTAAATAATGCAAATTATCGTCTTTCTCTCCCTTCTCTTTACACGACTATTGCTATGATTGCATTTATTTCGTAAAAATAATTTTTATTAAAAAAAAGTCGTGAAAGTAACTATTGCAACCTGTGCAGTCGCTTGCATCTACTGTCCATTTTAATGGTAATGCACGATTTTTGCTTTGAAGGCATCCTTCTTTAACTTGTTTAACTTTGATTTTTAGTTTGTGAGCTGTTTAGGTGTGCTTCAGCGCATAAACTCATTACTTTACAATTGCGTTGTTTTTCTGCCCAGATTCAACCTTTTTTTTTTGCTCACTAATTTGTCCTTCCTTTCATCCGTGTAATTTTTTTAGCTTTGCCACCAGAATCCTATTTCCTTTCATGCGATTTCTCATTGTCCACATAAAATATAATGTTTTATAAATAGTTCGGAAAGGTATTGCCATTTTTAAAAAGTAGTTTACATTGAAATATTTGCCCAACATTTGTTTCTTTGCGTAAAATGTGCCAACAAATTTTCTTCTATCGCTCTTTTCTAAGGCATCCATTTTCGAAATATAGCAGACAGCGTTTTGTTGTTTAACAGGAATTGTTTTATTACGATCATGCACATGTTTCACTTTTTATAATGGAGCTCATGAAACACAAATTGCAAGATTTTAAACTTTAGTGAACAAACCCATAGGATAGGCAAAAATATCACTTACCTTTAAAATGTCTATTTCGCGTTTTCCCACTTCAGTGTGGCGACGTTTCTTCCCTGATATTTTCTTTATAGCCGCGACGGAACCATGCTAAAAATAACATTCGATAGTTGCTTGATTAATAATTTTTTTAACCATACATATTATATGATCAAAGACTATCCGGACATTTTTATACTTTGGTTCTCCTGCAAGAAAGTATGAAATTAATATGGCGTGGATGCACCATTTACTTTTTAACAGCTGCCACATCCATCAATTTTTGAAATGTTTCACCGAGAATCGCTTGCTATTTTTCGGAAACACTTCTGTTACCAATCTGAGGCGATGTGGCCTAGCTGATAACCGATGCTCTAAAAATTGTTCAATGGGATTGAGAACCAGACTCTGAGCAGACCAGTCCAATTCCTTAAATTCAGTTCATTAAATCAGCTCTGCATACCTTGCGGTTTATGAACGGGGAAACGGTCTTGTTGAAGCAAAAATAGGCCATCACCAAACTTTTGCTATTGTGTCGGCAGCAGGGAGTTGTCTACAATATGGAGATTTGCTTCCGTTTTCATAGTTCACTTCACATTCTCATAAGGTTAAAACCTGAGAAATGAGAAGTAATCCCAAATCCTTGTTTTCACTACCAAATTTGACTTCTGCCACAATGTATTCGGGCTGCCAGAGACCACATCATGATTCGTCGTTCTATAAGACACTCGTAACTATTGCTCAAGAGTCCATTTTCTTTGATTTATAGACCACTGCAATCGAATCTTAGAATTTTACGAGGGTTGTTCAGAAAGTAAGTTTCGTCATTTTTTTCACACGGAAACTTTATTGCCAAAAAAATACAAAATGGCATCATGAACTATACACCTTGCACTATATTTCGACATAGTCGCCACCGACATTGAAGCATTTGTCGTAGCGTGCAATCAGTTTGAAGAAAGAGTAGCAGCAGACAGGCGTGCCCGAGGCTATTCGAGTACAAATCACGATGGCAGAGAGACGTGTACTGACAACGTGATCGCACCTCAGTTCACCAGTGAGGAAAAAATTCAAAGTGTCTCCCTCTGCAGGAAAGGTTATGGCAACAGTATTCTGGGATGCGAAAAGTGTGATTCTCATTAATTTCCTCCATTCAGGGACCACCAATGCGGCACGCTACTGCGACACCCTCACCAAACTCAAGTCCGCCAATCGACGAAAGAGACCAGGGCTCTTGGACGTCCAAGTGAAGGTGTTGTGCTCTTGGACGACAACGCAAAACCACACGCAGCAAGGCTCACGCTCGTGAAAATCCAAAGTTTAGAACTCTCGACGTTGCAACCGGAAGATCTTGAAATTCGCGACGAATGTTTTCAAATGATTCCATGCGATTCTGTTTCACCGCCATATTCAGCGTGCTGCACTCCCTACTTGACAGTCGGTAAAGTCTAAAAGATCGCGGTTATAGTTATAGCTCCTACACGCTTTTACTTCATAATATCGTGGAATGGGGCACCTATAATTCGGCAGAAATTTATATTTTCCATAGTAATAACACCGAATCATATCACCGTGTTGAAAGCACTGTGGTGTAATGAAGACTTGTCCGAATGGTTTTGATCATATAGTGTAGCAAGCTATATTCCATATAATCCTACTTACCAGCCTATTGTGACCTTTATAAACGGTTCCAAATCCACCGGTACCTAATAAATCTTTCGTGTTATATACGTAAGGCCCTACTCCTTTTAGACTCATGTTTGGAGTAGTCTTTTTCTCTAAACCTAACAACAAGCGAGAATTAATTTACTTATAATATTGCTTGTACTGAAAAATTAAACACGGAGAAAGGAAGGAATGTTTCGATTTAGTTAGTCAGATATTACTTATGTTACAAAACAAACGCAGAGATTTTTAAGACAATGCATTATATGACTTTCTATGAGGCGTGACCTTGAATAAAAGTAGGATTGCATTTATTCTTGAGAAACATCGTGCCCGAATTCTATGTTTGCCCAGAACTGTTCATTTATCTGTTAGTTATGTGACTAGTTGCTCTAGCAATGTCTCCACATTTAGCAAACTGTTTGAGATGCTTTTCAATGCATTGTTAATGTCGTCGCTTTTTTTTCTTTGCTTTCGTTGGATTTTGTGGAACCCTAAAGCCACATCACATCTTTACGGACAAACTGTATTACAGCAACGATCGTCATATCTTCCAGTACGATCGAGCTTTCTGCTTTTAAAATTGTCCCAACTACCTGTTTAGATACCCGAACTTAATCCCATACAACGCCTCTGAGATGAGCTGAGACGAAGAATCGAAATCGAAGTAGTTCAACCCGTCAAGAGAGAAGGCGTGAGCAATTGGAGGGAAATAAATATATACAAAATGAAATAACTGCCGAATCAGAGAAAAAGGTAGCGAGCAGGGCATCGAGGAGGAGAGAAGTAATTCAGCCGATACAAGCAGATGGAAGAAATCCCAGCCGATCTCAGCCGCTCCAGCGAAGTTTAAGCCGCTGCTCAGTCGCCGACGAGAAAGCAGCAAGGAATGGCAATCTCCCGACAGTCGCGGACGTTCTGACGATGCAAATGGATTAATTTGACTTAAGAATTATCCGATAAAATCTCTTAGGAATCTACGCCACATTCAACGGGGAAGAAGTAGCGATGGGGGAACGTCTCTTCCACAAGAGAAGGAATCCAACCGGAGAGTAGTCGGGCCAGGCAATCTGGGCTAAGATAGGCGACATCGAGTTGAAGCAACTCTGAAAAAGTTAATAGGTAATCTCGTTACGATTACTATTATTGAAATCTCTCGTTATGAAACCGCTGCTGTCAGTCTGAGACAACGGACTGTACACTTCCATAGAACTCGTGCGAGTACTTCTTCAGCTTGCAAGGAAGAGCGGGCAGAATCCTCGGATTCAAGGACTAGCATCTCTAATACCTCTATTTGGAGTTAATTCCGGACGCATGCCAACAGGAATATACACCCACCGAGGCTATAGGGACGATTCACATGGATTCATCTCTTCTCCTGGATGGGAGCCAAAGGCCACGTAGAGGCAGCGTTTCATTTGGAATAGCAGGTAATACGGGCGAGCATTCGCCTATGTACCGAGGTTGGCATCAAGCTCCTGTGCGTGCAGCAGTGGCTTAGATTAATTAAGTAGTGATCTTAAGGTGCTAGTGTTAAGAATTATTCAAGTTAGTTACTACGCCTACTTTTGTCTCTTCATGTTGTAGTTCCTCCTATCCAGTTGACTTACCTTGTGTAGTAGCCGTCTGCATTCGGCACAGTGACGTCGCCCAACAAATCTCCCACTGTATTGATTCTTCGGTAGATTGAATTTCTTTCAATGTGTAATAACTTTTACGATTAATTCCCGTAAGGAATCTAGAATAAATATTATTTGTAAACATTCAATGCATCTCTCCTCTCCTTCTCAGAACACATAATTGCACTCTGAACACATAATTTATACTGTATGTGACATGAACATTTTAGTTGGGTTTTTTTTGCCTATAATATACGAATATTTACAACATTTATTTTTCATGTTCCACATAACAATACACAGAACTCTGCATTTACCGAATATACAGTAGCGCTCAGAAAGTAATGCACGAGTATAATTTTTTATGTAAATTTAAAAACGATTATCGGACTGAACCAATATTTGAAAGGCGGGTGTAGAAAGGTGATACACTTCATAAGAATAAACAATTGGGAGGTAATTCTCATACAAATATTGAACAGACACTTTTGCTGGGTTGGCGACATTCAAAAAATAAGGCACAGGTCACTTTTACTAAAAAAAAAAAAAGTAAATTTCCATTGTCACCAGAAAATGAATAAAAATAAATGTAACAATACTCCTTCAATTTTTATAGGAAAATGTCAAATCAAAGGATAACATCTCGATGTGAAGGTCCAGAAAGCAATTGCAAAAGCCGCTGAGGAGGGAAAATCTTACAACAGCATTGCATCTGCTTTCGATGCTCCAAAAAGTAGAGTAAGAAATATTATTCAACGAAAGAGAGCAAGAGGAGACCTCCAACGAAAGCCTGGATCAGAAAGACCACGTACTACCACAGAAAAGGAAGATAGACTGCTTTGTTGGTTATCGAAAGCTCAGCCCAGATTTACAGCAGTGGATTTGAACCGTGAAGTACAAGAGACTCATGGAGTTAAAGTTAGTGTTTCCACAACAAAACGGCGTCTAGTAGAAGCAGACTTAAATGATAGCCGTCCTGCAAAGAAACCTCTCGTTACAGCAACGAACAGGAAGGCCCGACCTGCCTTTGCAAAGAAGTACCAGCACTGGAACTCCAACGAATGGGCAAAAATCCTCTGGAGTGACGAATCTAAGTTTCTGCTTTTTGGAACAGACGGAATACAGTATATTCGACGCCCCAAGAACAAGCGTTTCAATCCAAAATACCATGTGCCCACAGTGAAGCATGGAGGGGATCTCTGATGGTTTGGAGTTGTTTTAGTAGAAGTGGGGTGGGTCCTCTTGTGCGTGTTGTTGGTACTATGGATAAGAATATATACAGAGATATCCTACAGAACCACATGCATCCCCATGGATAAAACTGCATGCCCAGAGGCTGGCTATTCCAACACGACAATGACCCCAAACACACGTCCAACCTTGTTAAGCATTATCTGGCTTCCAAAAAAGTTCGAGTACTTGACTGGCTATCGCAGTCTTCTGATCTAAACCCCATCGAACATCTCTGGGAGGTTCTGTTTCGTCGCTGCAAAGACAAAAAAGGCATCGAACTTGGATGAAAAATGTCAAATGCTTCAGGAAGAATGGTTTAAGATTCCGTCCGAAACCATGACAAAGTTAGTCGATTCTATGCCTAGAAGATGTCAAGCTGTATGGCATCATCTCCTTTGTTTCATTGCAACCAGTGCCTTATTTTGTGAACACACATAAAAGACAATTTTCTTTTTTACAGCAACATGTTATAAAATAATTGAGATATTTTTATTTATAAAGTTGTATTTCCATGTCATCTACCACTTGTTGAAAAAACTCGCAAGTCTTATTGTTCTGTTAGAATAAAAGCCAAAAATTGTACTCGTGCCTTATTTTCTGAGCGCTACTGTATTTGAAATATAGTATTTGAAAAAAAAATATGGAACAACGTGGTAAAGGAGCTAAATCTTTACTTAATATGGTGTTGAATGGGATGATGGATAACGGAACCTGGTACCACTCTTCATGCAAAAAATGTTCCGAATTTCGCAGATCTACGTAAATTCAATACATAAATTGTGAATAAATATTGAATTAACTACAATCGTGGTCTTAAAAAAATTCGACGTGGCTTAGAATAAACGAGGCTCCAAAAAACCTTCTGTGTATTTCCGAAGAGGCAGATGCGATAACAGCCTACAATTCTCAAATCGTCGCTGGAGGAGGCTCCAAAACGTTAGAATACAGGGATTCTGGAGGAGAGGGCAATGTAGAACTTGGAAATCCATGCTTCTATATCCATTATGTGACCATTTCAGTCATGCTATAGAGCGTTAACCAACACCAAGGCTTGGTGCGCATGTATTCGTGTCCTAGATCAGGAATGATGCCGAGATGATGCTCATCATTTAAAAATAGCTCTATTGGATATTGATATCAGAATGCTGGTATTGACAGCATCTCCGTCTACTCCAAAACTTAGGATCCCTTGTCGCATGATGTTGGCATATTCTGGCCCGCTTGTTGGCACACATCAACTGGACGAGTGATTCATCAGACCAGCCTATCTCACTCTAGTTTTCTTTTGTCCAATTTCTAAAGTTTTGGAGACTCGTGCTCATTGTTGCAGAACTTGGCGATTAGGAGAAGAAATCAGTTGGACTAGAATGGGTCTCTGCTCTAAAGTCCCATTCGTTACAGATTGCGTAGTGATTGGAATATCAGAAATGTTTTTCTCCTCTTAGTCAACGTTATCCGTGATCATCTACCATAGGAAGATTTCACTATTTTTTTGCTTTTCGGACGACTGTTTGATAACTCTTAATATAGTTGTCCTGGAAAAGCCGGCAAGTCTTGCATTCGAGTGTCTGAGGTAATAAAGCAGCCGTCTGAGTACTTACTTTCATCTCGCTTTCGAAATCGCTTAAAACATACGCCTTTTCCATTTTATAGCAATTCAATGTTCTGACAGGTAGAGCTCCTTCCCGTCTTCATACTAAAAAAAATAAGTTTATGTTTGGGAGACCGGCGCGTGTTCGACCCATTGGGGTTCCTAATAATTGTCATGTTCAAAGTAAAGTTTATTATACGAGTATAGGGTGCTGAAACAATTTCTTATCAAACGGTTTGGGTATATTGAGTGGCTAAAACAAACATTTTTTGTAAATGAACTGGCTGTCGGAAATGCTTTCTCGTTTCGTTAGAGAGTTTTGAACCTCAAGTGGTAAATGTGAACTAACGTGGTGGTTGACTGTGTACAGAAAGCAACAGAAATTCTTTGGTTAGACATTGTTTTACTTTTTTCTGAGATTGTTGTGGCAAATTACAAGTATTGCTCGAAGTTGCAACCGCCAACGTGATCACACTAATGAAAGCGTCGCCGCATCGATCTTCGGACATGCCCCACGGTTTCTGCTGGCATGTCACTAAAAGTACGCTGTTGATTGCTACAGCAATTCGTGCCACGAAGTCCTCTGAGTGACTCTTACACTATCGTGTACAAAAGTTCCCAGAAAAGAGTTGTCATATCCTGAGGTCTTGCCGGTCATATCCTATCTACCTGATGCCACATTCACATATTCCCGAACCCATGCGCTATTCCCATCATGCTGGAAACACATTTTCTGGCCTCACAGCCAAAGGCACATCTAGCAGTGCAGGAAGGTTCATCCCATCCACACAATCAGGCACTAGATATGCTCCAATCATGCTACTGCCCATACGTTGACACAAATGAACGTTGTTGCCGTAGGACTGCGATTTAATCGGTGGTATTCCAGAAAACACGTTGCCTCATGGAATACATGAGACTTCACCCACTCCCTTCAGTACGCTAAATACAGCGCCACCTGTTGGCAACATTTGCAATTAATTTGTAACTAATTTTGAAATTTTTACGACTTTAAAGATAAACATGCCGCTTGTTTCGTTTTTCTATCGATCTCCGTTTCCAAGATGTTTACTCTCAAAACCGGACATCGTGTATAATGCTGCTATATTAAATATTTAATTGCTATAATTTTCAAAGTTTGACAAATTAAACTACACTACTGGCAAAAAAATGCAACACCTAGAAGGAATGGATCGATTTATTTGAAATTTTGCACACATATAGCATTGATGGCATACAAGAAATGATTCAAATTGCAAGACAATACGTCCATAAGAACGTTGTACAGGGTGGCTCCCATTCCCAATAGATCACATTAATAGTGTCATATAACCGCCGCGAGCTTGAATGCAGCCCTCAACACTTGCATGCATACGATCATAAAGATGCTAGATGTCGTCTTGGGGTAAGTTGTTCCAAGCCTCCTGAACATGCTGGCGCAATTGCGGAATTGTTGTAGCTGGTATGCAGCGACGATGAACGTTACGTCCCATCATATCCCACACATACTCAATTAACGACAAGTCTGGAGATTGCCCTGGCCAGGGAAGTAGCGCCACATGCTCTAAAGCCTGCAAGCTAATACAAGCAGTGTGTGGACGGTCGTTATCCTGCTGAAAAATGTTACCCTGCTGTTGCAAGAAGGGCAGAAGAGCAGGTTCCATAATCTGCTGGACGTACCGAATGCTGTTCAATGTTCCATTTGCAAACACTAAATGTGATCGCGCGTTGTAACTGATCGCAACTCGCACCATTACGCCAGGGTTGGACCTGTGTGCCGTAGACGGAAGATGGCGCTCTGTTGCTCTTCGTCGCAGACGTACACGTCCATCGCTGGCGTACAGTCAAAATCTGCTCTCATCACTGAAGACCACAGACCTCCATTCGGCTCTTTCGCGGCACGACTGCAACCGCGCAGCACGGTGTTCTTGCAGAAGTGGGAGTCTGGGTAGAGGGATCCGTGCCCGCAATCCTGCAGCTAGCAAACAGTCCGTCTTGACAAAGCTGGTGCCACTCTGGCCCTTATCCCTGCTGTGGATGCCGTACGGTTGCTCAAAGCTTCTCGTACGATTCGACGGTCTTGGCGTGGGTCAGTAGTACGTGGCTGTCCAGAACCAAGTCTACGTGAGCGAGTTCCTAACGTAAACCACTGCTGACAACATCGAGCCACCACAGAAACATTACGAGCCGTGATACGCCGATGAGACCATCCAGTCTCTCGAAATCCCACAATTTGGAGTTGTTGCACAGGAGCACGGCGGCGTGTGCAAGGCATTGCAGTTGTTGCCATCACATATTTAGTCAACTGTACCAGTACATGATCGGAACCATTCTTCTCCAGGAGGGGCATGGGAGTCACCCTGTACAACGTTCTTCTGGACGTATTGTATTAATCATTTCTAGTATGCCACCAATGCTACATGTGTGCAAAATTTCAAATAACTCGACCCATTCCTTCTAGGTGTTGGATATTAAATTGCCAGCGGTGTACATTGTTTCAATGATGGATATAAATAAATCTAAACGATGGTAATCTTTGACTTATAAAATAAGAGCAGGAACACAAATTTATTTTTAATGGACAAAAAATTTTATACAGGGTGTTTTTTGAATTGAGTACAGATTTTTTGGGAGATGATAGAAGAGGTCCTTAGAAGTATTTTTTGTCATATGAACATGGGTCCCCGCAGCTCCGTTTACTTAAAACACTGCATTGAACAATCAAATGACACCGGGACGCAGTGTGCGTTGGTAGGCCTAGATTATTTTATTTTTAACAATTAACACAAGCAATCTACTGTAATAACTTTTAAAGTAATTGTTTGCAAAGAAATTTCAAGGTGCACGTGCTGGTCGTTGGATTGGTCGTGGCGGACCAGTTGCTTGGCCACCGAGATCGCCAGATTTTTTTTATGGGGAAGCATAAAATCAATGGTGTACTCCGGACCCGTAGATACCGAAGAAGAATTGGCGGCTCGTGTTGTCGCGGCAGCAGGTGACATCAGCGACCGTGCAAATCAACTGTTTCCATGCGTACATCAATCTATCATAAGGCGTTGCGAATTGTGCTATGAAACAAATGGCGGTCATTTAGAACAATTACTGTAAAAGTCATACAGTAGATTGCTTGTGTTAATTGTTAAAAATAAAATAATCTAGGCCTACCAACGCACACTGCGTCCCGGTGTCATTTGATTGTTCAATGCAGTATTGTAAGTAAACGGAGCTGCGGGGACCCCATGTTCATATGACAAAAAATACTTCTAAGGGCCTCTTCTATCATCTCCCAAAAAATCTGTATTCAATTCAAAAACACCCTGTGTATAGGGTTAGAGTACGAACTACGAGATTTGTCCGCAGTAAATTTAAAATTTATATTTTAAGTGTTTTGTAAAATTGGAAATAATTGCCTGGATTTTATAAAGCTCTCTGATTAAAGTTTGAACAAAACGTGTTGATAGATTCGCAAGCTCATTGACAAGCTATGATTAAAGTCGTTTTCAATTTAATTATTCTTATATATTATTAAATTAATAGACTTATAAAATAACTCACTTTTTTAAGCTTGTCGAAAGCACTCAGTGAAAATATGTTTTTGAACATATAACACGTCAAATTTTATAGCATAGCTACTCATGAATTTAGATAAGGGAGTGCAATGTAAAAAATTCTGTTATTTCATGGATATAATTATGTCGTATATTTTCCTGAAAATGCTACTCCCTTTCTTAGTAATTTCAGAAATAAAGCAAAACACATCAAATGATATGAAAAGCTGAAATCAATATTTATTTACAGTTTAATAAAAAATACTATAATTGTTCTGAGTAGTAATGCCATTTCCAAAACATTGTTAAAAATCACATTCCTAACACTAATATCATTTGGCGTTTCAACAATGATTTGTAATCAAACTATTATATTCCCAGATTTATAATATAAAATAACATTTATATTAATGAATAAGTTTATAGAGCTTCATGATATTTACTCCAAAAGATTAGTTTGTTTAAATAGGTGATTTATATTAATGAAGAGTTTTAGAATCTTCTGACATTAACAGAAACATGTCGCTATGACCATCAGTTGATCAGATAATAATTTGATTTCTAATGTCGAATAACAATGTTTCTTCTGGTAAATGATTAGCGGAGTCTTCTCATTTAACATTGACAGTTACACTCAAAACTATGTATTTAGGAAGTAAATTATGTTTTCGTGCCTGATTGAAACATGTATTTGTCGTTTTAGTCGTTCCTCCCGTAATTCCAACGAGCGTCTTCTGTCCATTATTTGTTTTCTACCTTTATTAGGAGTTTCAGAAAAAGCTACTTATATGAATGCACTCTTAGTCGGTACCAGAGACGCTTATATTAGACAGACTTGGCAATACTCGATTTGGCCGGCCAGGTGGCCGAGAGGGCTAGGGCGTAAGCTTTCTAGCTCTCAAGTCCGCCTGGTAATGGGTTCGAATCCCGCCGTGGGCATGGATGTTTGTGTTTGTCCCGGGCTGTGTACAGATATAACTTGTGTAAAAAGCGCAAAATGACCTTAGTAGTCGACGCCAAAAATTCTAACAAACTAACCAACTTATACTCGATTTCCCTATAAAAAACGTGCAACCACTTTTTCGTATGATGCCCTCTATAAAACACGTTCAAATTACAGGGACGGTTGTTAAACAACGTCATCGATCCCATATTTCAGTGGTTAATGACTAATGTCATCCGGAGTTTTTGGGGTTTTAGCATCATCTAAAAACCCTATTAACGACGGTACAGATGTATGCATGCACACGCCATAACTTTGAAAGGATTGACCTAGAGGCTTGAAATTTTGTACACACGTAGGCCCTTTACAGAGGACGGTGCGAAAAATATAGCAAATCCTCTAGGGTGGCCCGGGGACCCTCAGGGGCCACTTGTATGAATTTCATGGTTTCTTTTTTATCTTTTGAACAAAGAGGCCTAAAATCTTGAAAATTCGTATGTATACTGTGTGGTAATAAAAAATATAACAAATATACAAAAAATGTGATGTAGGCCTCTGCAGCCCCGCCAGAAGGTCACGAAGCCTCAAATACAAATCAAGTTATAACTTTTGAACGGAAAGGTTTAGAAACCTGAAGTTTTTTATACTTTTAGTGTGGTACTAAAAATATAGCCAATATACAAGGAAGCTGATATAAGCCTCTAGAAAAATATCAAGCTATAACATTTGAACGGAAAGGCCTAGGAACCTGAAATTTTGTATATTCATTGTGTGGTATTAAAAAAATATTGTAAATATACAAAAAAAGTAATATGGGCCCCAGCAGAGCCGCAGAGGCCCCAAACACAAGCAAAGCTACAACTTTTAAACAAAAAGCTCTAGAAATCTGAAATTTTGTTTACTTATAGAAAATTACTTAAACATTTAGCTAATATGTACTAAAAACTGGTATAAGCCTCTTGGGTCTCGACAGGAGCCCTGAGACCCCAATTACAAATCAAGCTATAACTTTTGAACAAGAAGTCCAGAAAACTGAATTCTTGCATATTTATGGTGTGTTACTTAAAATTTTAGCTATTATAGACTAAAACTTATATAGTCCTCTGGGGCCCTGGCAGGGGCCCTAAACCACAAACAGAGCTATAATGTTTGAACGAAAAGGCTTAGAAATCTGAAATTTTGTATACTTATAGTAGTTTACTAAAAAAAAATAGCTAATATACACTAAAAACTGGTTTAAGCCTCTCATATCACAAATCAAGGTGATTTCAGCCATCAATATTATTCTACTTCAATTTATTTTCTCGGCGGAATCTTCCATTACTATTCATCTGGTATCTGCTGCTTTCAGCGGAGCTGAATTGGTGAGCTATTCATATCCAGAGTTACATTTAATAACTGCTTATTTCGATATTATTAACCAATTTCAAAATTCCTAAAACCACAACTGCCAACACCAAACCGAGTCTTTCCCGTTTGCCTTTGACCGATTCACTAGTGAGGTCACCCCACGAGGACTTACTTACCCTTCAAGTAGAGAAATTAGTAACGACCTTCATCAATGATTCCGCGTCAATTGACTTAATCCTTACCAAAGTTATCGATAGAATTATGGAGTTGATTGACAATAAATTCCTCGAGATATCACAAAACTGGAACCCCCTGTTCTCCAGAATGGATATCGTTGAGGCGCAGCTCTCGGATTTAGAACACCTGAACTCTCAACTTCAACGTAAGTTGGACTCCATTGAAAATGCTTTGTTTGTCGATGGTAGGTCTCGTATTGACGAAGCCTACAAGCTAATAGATAATATCGAGCAGATTCCCCAGCGATCCGATTTGCGTATCTTTGGATTGCCGGAGGAGCCTGCCGAGTCGGTATCTAAGATTATTCCTGAATTATTTCTCGAAAAACTCGACATCTCCATTACACCTTCAGACATCACTGCTGTTCACCCCCGATCCTCCACTACTCCTCGCCCAGTTATTCTACAATTGGCTTTGCAAACTACACGGGATATTATCATCAAAAACCGGAGGAAGATGGGTCTTCTCGTGTTGTAATAGCAGAGGACCTCACTGCCAGCCGTTACCGACTCCTCCGTGAGTCAAAGTTTGGAGTGCTAAATGCCTGGAGTTTTGGAGGTAGGGTATATCCACTAAGAACTCAATGGGAAAACCCGTTATGATTACTTCAGAAAATGACTTTCATCTAGTACAAAAATATCTATTTTCTGTTATCACCATACCGTATTTTGGTAGTTTTAATAAGTTAGGATCTTTTCGCTTGTTCTCTCTCTCTCTCTCTCTCTCTCTCTCTCAACTTCTGTAGTCTGTATTGTTGTCTTCTTTCTTTTGTAATACTTTATTTGTTCTGTATCTCTTTTTTTTTCTTTTTTCCTAAGATTCCACTTAATTAAGTGGATAAAAGGTCAAACTTTTTATACTGCCTCAGTCGGCATCTCCAAACTTAACAAGAAATTAATCCTCCCGAGGAAGGTATAGGAAAGTAGCGGAAGCGCTGAGGCCATTTATCTGCACTTTTTAACCTCCCCCGCCCCATTTTTAATCGAAAAATTGATTTCCTCGAATGTAGTATATGTATTTAGAAAATGAAAAAGAGCTCAATCTTCTTTCGTTTCTCATCATTTCCGATCGAATGATATATCACATGCCATATGTTGCCATAGTTCTAATGACCAAGTGACTGCCACCCCCACAACTCCGACCCTATTAGGACAATTTGGCCCAAACTTTACAGTAATGTTGATCTTGCTTAGAGGACACTGTATACAGAATTTCACTCCTTTATATGCATAAATAGGCGTAGACCTTTTGGTCCCCTCTGATTTCCGCCCCCGAAACTCCGACCCCAATGAGCCAATCAAAACCAAACTAAACAGTGAAGGTGTACATGCCCATAGTAAGCTACATTCCGAATTTTAACCTTCTACCTCAAAAAATGCGGAAATTATGAAGGGGACGGACGGACAGGTAGACGGACATTGTGAAAATAATAAGTAGCTCCATTCTTCCGCTACTTAATAATGTCAAAGTTTTCGATCCCGGTGACACTAAATTCACTTGATTCATCTCTGAGTCGAATATCGGCTTCTGATATAATTCAAAGTCTCTCAATATATTACTTAAGCACCAGGAGTCTGTCTGCAAACCTCGATTGTGCCCTAACAAATTTGCCGTCCATTTCTATTTTACCTAATCTATTAATTTTCTCCGAAAAATGGTGCCGGGATTCTAACGATGATCCGCCTATAGATAACTTGGTTTTATGTCATTACGACGTCCAAGCAATAAGAAGTTGTGTGCTAAACGTTGACTGCATTCGCCATCCTTGTCAACTTCGCTTCGTGCTTCGGCAATTCAGACTCAAACTCACTCAGATCATTCAGAGAATGCAGTCAGACCTCACGTAACCACGTAAGTAGTTCTAACAAGATGTTCTGAATTGCCGAAGGCACCTTACATATACAAGAATAAACGATAAAAAACTCCGGATGACATCAGTCAATAACCACTGAAATATGGCATCGATGACGTTGTTTAACGACCGTCCTATAACGTGGTTTCTGTCAATCGTACCCGCAAGCGCGGGGTGAACTTTGTGTTTACCTTCTTAAACCGCTAACATTTTGTCATTCCTCAGATTACTCTCTTTACGAATAATTTCTAAATCTTAACTGTTGTTATTAGTAACAAGATTGTCGTTACGCCAATACAGGGTGAATACAAAAGTCTGAATCCCCCTTTTATTTTTTGAACCGAAGCAGATACGTCAATTTTGATGAATCCAATGAATAGGAAGTTGTGGGTGGCCTATCCCATGGTGCACTTTTCATCATCCCAAATATGCAAATTAGGACACATTCAAAATTTATCTCAAAAACCGTAATGGATAGAGAAAAAAACCCAATTGCAAACTTGTTCAGCATAAGAAAACAAGCAAAACAAAAAAAAAATCATCCTGGTCTCGCCTTCGCGAAATAACGTAGTTCAAAACATTAACGGTTGCTCTTAAACACGTCATAATTCGTTATGCTTGGTTTCTAGTTTCGAATTTGTGCCACACCATCCGCTAGGGGTTTTTTTTTAACACTGCGCCACTGAGCGGGGGAACAATGAAACTAGGAAGCGTCGCTGCCTTATACCGTGTTTAAAGTACCGGAAAAATTATAGCGCTCTCTGAGAAGTACTACCGTCCGCAGTTCGCAGGATAAGTTGAAAATGAATTAACTTTTTCAAATTCTGTTTTCGACCATATCATTATCAAGATCTTAGCTTGGGTGTATCAACTTTTCAGGCTTTTTCGTGGGCCCCTTCAAGCAATAACACCTAGACAGAAAGCCTGATAACGGAAAAGTCATACATTTTTACATCATCATTAATCGACCATTGTTAATCCTATTTCTACCAATAACAAGCCCAAAATTTGGTCGACTAATAATGACGTAACAATTTACGATGTTCCCGTTATCAGGCGTTCTCTTTTGGAGGTGTTGCTTGAAGTCTAAAGAGAAAACCTCTGCACCGAAGCCGTCATACATTGTTACATCGCCATAAGAAGTAGAAATTCACGGCGTATTATTGGTAGAAAAAAAAAAAAAACAATGCCCTGCTTCAAGCAACACCACCTCTACTCAAAGCCTGAGCGCGAAAATTTCATACAGTGTTACATCATCATACGGAGTCATGTTATATCGTATTTCTACCAATAATAAGCCCGAAATTATGACTCCGTATGATGATGTAACAATGTATGAAATTTTCGCGCTCAGGCTTTGAGTAGGGGTGGTGTTGCTTCAAGTCGATTGCAAGTGTTAAAACAGGTTAATAATATCAAGATAATGGTATGTCATATAACAATCGATGCGTCAAAAATGAATACATTGTTACTTTATGTTTATCTTTTAAACATTGTTGAACTTACGTTGGGCACGCGCATGTGACGATCGCTTTTTCGTAGCTAGAGCTCCGTTTTGGAATGTTTCCAGGATTTTTTATTACGAGCTTTAGAAAAAGCTATTTATAAGAGTGCACGTTCCAGTAACATATCCTCCTGCTTCGCAATATTCAAATTTCCGTCGATGTAAAATGGACCACTTATTGCATTGTTCAGCACTCACGCCCAGACGCTCGATTTTTTAGCGTATTGCATATGAGCTTCAAGCGACCAGTGAGGATCGCTATGAGACCAAAGTCTACAATTATGTCTGTTGACGTACCCGGGCAGTTCAAAAGTGGCTTCATCGGAAAAAAACCATGCTAGTGAGAAAGGTAGGATCTTCATCATTTGGTCTCATCATTTGTTTCACAAAAATCCATACGGCGATCAGAGTCATCTTTTTTCAACTCTTGTATCAGATGAAAATTTTTTTAAAGTGGAGCTTCATTTTATTCAAAATTCTGTTCACAATCATGTGATTGATGTCATATATTTGAGCAACTTTACGGGAACTGAGGTGAGCGTCACGTATATTATTTTGGTAATGCAGTGGAATAAAGTAAATTTTTTCCAATTTACTTGTTGCGTCACTTTTCCAATTTTACGTGTTGCGATGATAGGTTAATGGCTCTCTCTGATGTGCCTTATCCCTCTCCATTTGCGATGTTCAGATTCACTCTCATTAGTAATTAGTGCTATTCTCATGGGTACCTGTGAATCAGTAGAATCACACACACACATTTAGCCACATATTTCCTAGCCGGCACTTCCTTTTATACAGTTTTTTTTTTTTTTGCTGAAGCGTGTATACATATTTTTGGCGGATTCTGCATTAAGAGGTGCGATCAAAAAATTCCCGGACTGGTTGCGCATCTCGCCAACAGTGGCAGCATAAGTCCACAAATACAGTAAATTATAGCAATAACATTCATAAATCAGCTTTTCAAGGGACTTTTTTTCGTGTACATTGGGGGCTGAGAAAATACTGCTATTGTGACCGGCCAAATGCTGCTATCATGGACATTAAATATGAGAACGACCAAATTGGAGCAACGAGCAATCTGAGGAAGGACTGTCGGAGAAAGCGACTAGATCTTTGGAGTGAACAAAACTGAATGCTCCACCACGACAATGCACCCTCTTACAGAGCTCTCCTCGCACGTGCGGTTCTTGCGAAAAACAACATGACTTCGCTTCCACACCCACCCTACTTACCAGATTTGGCTCCTGCAGGCTTTGTCCTCTATCTAAATTGAAGATCCAGTTGAAAGCTGGCCGTTTTGATACGATTGGACAGATCCAGAGTGTATTGCAGAAGGGGCTTGACTCGTTTCAATAAAAAAGACTTCCAGGACACATCTTGAAATGGCAGGAACGTTGGAATCATTGTATGGCTTCGCAAGGGGACTATTTTGAAAAGGACACTGTGTAAATTTATTTAAATAAAGTACTTTCTTTTTAAATGAACCAGTCACAGAATTTTTAATCACACCTCGTATATAAAAAAATACAGTATGCGTTTGGGTTTTTTTGTTAATAAAAGTTTATTTATTTATTTATTTATTTATTTATTTATTTATTTAATACAAAATGAATCCACAGGTGCCAGTATGGTCAAACTTGACAGGGGAAAATTGGCCCTTGAGAACATCAAATCAAACAGTTGAACAAGAACGTTACAGACCAGTATACAATAAAAAACACGTTATAAATGCTGGCAGAGATGAATATAATGAGAAATATAAAAGAAAAGAAAATCATACACAAGAAATCGTCAGTTGTGGCCGGAACATGATCGTAATAGTAAAAAAAAACATTAAGTCGCAACGTATTTACCCATGAGTGTCAGGGAGAACGTAAAAAAATCAAAAAACTCAAGATCAGAAGGAGTTCATGAACTATCGACCAAGACTTCGAAGGAGTGTTTAGGTTCGTAATCGAAAGTCCGAGGCAAGGTTAATAGTATAACGCTGGAGATGCCTGTAAAAAATCTTAAAGTCCCTTTCAGATTGTAGATATGTGAGTAAATTAGCCCAACACTTAATACCCATATAAGACAGGCATTGACGTCGATAATTACGCAGTGTTAAGGGAGGTACGAGTTGGCCATTAGATCTAGTAGGATATTGATGATTGGTAGTGTTTTTAATCAAATCGATAGTCGGAAAGGCCAAAAGCATTGAGTTAATGTTTTTAAAAACAAATAGGCATACACGCAAAAAATACAACTGATAAATAGTTAATAAACTAAGCTCAAAAAATCTTGCCGAAACTGAGGAAGCCTTGGGCAGTCTAAAATATGTTCTCAGAAACCATTTTTGTAATTTCCATACACTAGAGAGATTACCTAGAGTAGAAGCACCCCAAAACACAATACTAAGGCAGAGCTATATATGAATCCAGGAGCGCGTTCCTCGACATTGAAATAAAACGAAACGATCCGACGTCAGAAACATTGTCGTTCGTCTTCGATACTCGCTGGCTGTGTTGGTGAAGTTGCGACCGAGGCCTACGAGATAGCAAGGCCTGGAAGCGAAAAAAAATTTGTTAATGATGAATATAATTATATTAATAACTAAAAATATGTAAATTTTATTTTAAAGAAAAAGCTTCATAGAATAAGCCTGAAGATTTTATACCGGGTGATCCAAAATAAGGAAATTTTAATGCAAAAAATCGCAAAGAAACTACCTGATGCGACTGGTACAAAAAATTTTATTTAATGCCAGAATAGATAACTAGATTTCGCCGTAACAATGATATCATAGCCAACGAGAAATGCAGGCCTCGGCCAACACTGCCTAGACAGAAGGCCTGCGCACAGAAACTGCATACATTGTTACATCCTCATCAAACGGCCAAATTTAGGGTTTATTATTGGTATAAATCACGGTCTAGAGATATTCATGGTCATCGAGCTCCATTGTTAAAATGAAGCTAAAGTTTCTAGCTTCTAATAGGGCGGGAACTCTATTGAAAAGTGGCGCTGCATGTACAATCGGCCCAAAAACGCCTGCAGCGCCGCCCTATCGACAGACAGAAACTTTACTTTCATTTTCAGTTTCAATGAAAAACCTCTATCGCAGGTCACGGTTGGCCCTGGTGCGATCTATGCGGCACCTGGCGCGATCTGTTTTCCTTAGCTTCTCGAAACAATGGAAAATGGCCGAAGCTCGATGACCATGAATATCTATAGACCGTGGTATAAATACGATTAACAATAGCTGCTTTTGTGTGATATAACAATGTATGACGTTTCTATGCGCAGGCCTTCTATCTAGGTGGTGTTGCCTCGGCGCGGAATAGTCACCTGACCATACTAGTCCGAGTAACAATGTAATCTTCATTGTTTCCATCTTGGATTTTAACAATCGATATTTTTTTCGTTTGTTGGAAACAATGAAGGTTGGATTGTTGGCCGGACTACTATGATCAGGAGATTTTTCGCGCCGGGGCCTGTCTTTCTCGTTGGCTACGATCCAAAGTCATTTTGCTCGCGTTATTTTCCCATTTAACCGTTTGTCTCAGGTCTTATCTGCCTTCTTTTATACCATTCTGATGTTTGACCGAATCCATTTGTGTTCAGATACGATCATCGCATTGCGTATGCAGTAATCTAAAAATATTCACTGTTTAAATGTTTCGTGTTAATTCTTGATTTAGCATACACCATAAAGAGGAGAGTTGCATAATTTGGGACGTTTTCAAGAAAATATTTTTTGGCACCACACTGTATTAAGAAAAGACGCAGTAATTACGAATCATCAACAGAAGCAGCTTTAAATACCAAATGAATCTTAAGTTTTTAATAGGTTTTTATAATTGTAAGATCTTATGGAGGCAGATCATTTAACTTTTTTTGTTGACTTTTGATATCAATTCAAAACGAATAAAATGGGCTTTATCCTAGTTATGCAGATTTCATGTGCCCAGTCTTTGCATTGGATATACTGGATTGAGCCGCAAGTAGACAATTCATAGCCAGATGGCCGAGAGGTCTAGGGCGTAGGCTTTCCGGTTCTCGAGTCCACCTGGTCGTGGGTTCGAGTCCCGCCGTGGGTATGGATGTTTGTGTTTGTCCCGGGCTGCGTACAGATATAACTTGTGTAAAAGGCGCTATATGACCTTAGTAGTCGACACAAAAAATTCTAATAAACCAACCTAAGATATTTCATATGATCCTTTGGAGATTACGCAAAACCATTCTGCTATGGCAACGTTGTTACCGTAAAGTCTGCCGTTACCGTTTGCGCTGTGCTCCAACGAAAGCCGTTACGTTTGCTGAGCTGATTCATAGTTGTGTTTGGTCGTTATGCCGATGGTTGTCGAGCCGCCATCCGCTGTTGCGCTGGGACAGAACTGTGCTCTATTTCAACGGTCAACGCACAACGGCCCACCAATCAGAATTTGACGATCTCTTGACGTCATTTCTCTTCTTTAAAAAACAAAAATGGAGGAAAGCAAGTTAATCGAACCGATTCAAAAGTATCCCTGCTTGTATGATACGAGAACGAAAGAATATAAAGATCAAAAATTAAAAGAGAAGATTAAATATTCTCTTCTTTGAAAAATAAATCGTACATATACGCTGCTTCTAAAAACTCTCTCCAGTCGCGGTCGAGCGTAAGCGTTCATGATCAACACGAGCACTGCATCTAAAAATGACAGAGCGCTCGTCACTGGCGCCTCTAAAACCTCCCCGAGCTCATCGTCGTGTTGGGAACGCTCAGGATCAATGTGATCACTTCGCGTTTCTTCGCTCACTTTCACCATGGATGAAGAAAAGATGGATGGGACACTCCATTGCCTTCCTCAGTGAGTTTGATTTTGGGGCGACATCTAGAGCTTTGCGTAGTACTAAATATAATCGTCTACTTAGATTAGGTTAATAAAATTAAAAATAGACTAAAAACAATAAAATAAAAAATATAAAAAAACTTTCTAAGCACACTTTTATCCCAAAAAGCCACTTAATATATGAATTTCTTTTTTAAAAAATTTCTAGTACTACGCAAATCGAAACGATGGTGGTGAAGTTTCTGTTTAGTACTACGCAAAGCAGAAACTGAAACAATTTTTTTTATTTCCCAGACAGTTTTGGTTTAGTACTACGCAAATCGCCAGAGAGCGCCACTGAAAAAAAACTCACGCTCGACGCATAGGAGTGTCCCATCCATCTTTTCTTCATCCATGCTTTCACTACTTTCGCTTTCCAATAATGGCCGACAGTGAAAGCGTATCCCACCTCGAAGTCTGTTCCCAATGCGGTTTATAGTTTTGTAATGAAAATGAAGGCACAGAACAGGTCAAGATACACCGTAGGGGCGACGGAGCTGAAGATCAGAGCGAAGAAAGCTTTATATATTTTATTTTTTAATTTTTCTCTTAGGTTTCGAATTTTCTTTAAACTTTCTTTTTTCTCGTATGTAGATTTTTTAAAACTCTCTTATTTATGGCCATTAAAGAATAAATGCATTGAAATCTAATAAATCCCCACCAGATTATAATATTGGACTATAATTAATAAATAATTACGCTTAAAACAGAAACTTTGAAAGCATAACGAGCTTCTGTGGCAGTTACCTATTATTTACTGATCGGGATGTTATCTCGATGCCCTTGGGGCTGTCAAAAAAACTTCACGAGCGAGTGAATAGAACGCGCACAATCGGAGGTAAACAGTCACATGATTGAAAATGAGCGCTCGAGAGTTTTTAGAAGAACCCATAGAGAGATCTGTTGGAGCGATGCTAATTTCTTCGATGCAAGCTTCGGAAGTTTATAGTTGACCGCTGTGACTATGAATGCTATAGCGCTGAAACCAGAGCGCTAACGGCAACGTTTTGAACTTGACGGAACGGCAGACGGCCAACGCAAAACGGCGTTGTCAGATTATGAACCAACCTTTATTGTTTTCTTTTGATGTTCTTTGTTTGTTCATTACCAATGTTTTTTTGTACGTTGTCCCATCTTAGGAAATTGAAACTGTTACGACTTAGCAAAATGGTAACTTTGACGAAGGCAATAAATTGATTTATGCCGCAAATTATAAAACTTCAAACTTTTGGTGAGATTTTAACCTGACACTTGGAAAACCAACATCGTTTGGAATATTCCATTAAACTGAAATGAAGTTGTACTTGAATTCAGAAAATCTAATGGCGGCATAAAAACAACCCATCGCTATACCATTCAGAATAGGATAGTCAGAGTGAATCTATGATCTTTCTATATTCAGACTTTGGTGACGCATTTACTTAGAAGCGAATAAAACTTACCGGATCTGCTGCTTCGGCCTCGACGATAACACAACGGGGATTTCCTCCGACGAAGTGCTGAAAGCTAACAAAAAGTGGCACCAAGAAATGTTTCAATTTAAAATCGACTTGTCCCAACTTATGACATGTCTCAACTTATGAACTCTCTCTTAATTTAAAATGGAAACCATAAAAAAATTCCACAGCCTGGGCTCTGTTTCTTTCGCGTTTTAATTTATAATTCAAGACATCCGAGATATGGCGTTTCACTAAAATCCTTAATGACCATTCGTAAGATTATTCTTTAATGAATGTAATATACATTTTAAGAAAAAAGGATATGGACTACTTTAAATCAATTTCATAATGTACAAGGAACTGCAAGTAGTAACATCTCTTGGTAAATTAGCCAAACCTCGATATCTCGAATTTTTGAAAAAAAATTCGAGATAAAGAGGTTTTGAGATAAGAGATAAAATGGTACGGTATGCAGAGTTAGGCCGCGTACAAGTGACGCCACTAGCATCAGAAACGCAGAAACCGCAGATTCTTAAATAACTTGTACACAACAGAGATTTTCAAAAGGATCGAAAAAAAATTTTTCGTGAATTTTTTCGTAACGCACTAGAATCGTCTAATTTTAACGAAAGTGATGTCAAATTCTTTTAGGTTTCGTACGAAAAATTTCTCATAAAGAGAAAAAATCTTTATTCTCTATCATATTTAAATGCTTCGCATTTTGCTGACACACGAAGTCAAATTCGACCTAGCGAGGTTTTCCGAGAAAATGTTTTGAGATAACAAGGATAATTACATTGAATTAATACTGAAAATGCAAGGAAATGAAAATTTTTCGAGAAAACCGATTGCATTTGTGTAGGAATAAAAAAGTTAACTGACATGATTTTTCAGCACCTCCTCGTAGTAAAAAAAATTAGTTAAAATAATAAATTAAAAAAAATTTTAGTACTGCGGTCCCTTTATTTGGTGCAAAATATTTCAGTCTACAGCATTATAGAGAGGTTTATTACAATGCATTCAAAAAGTATTGAGGACAGTTTTTCATAAGGCTATAGAACAGTCAGATTCACTAAACTTTGCCTCCAACACAAACATAATGCTTCACAATAGAAAATCGAAATAAATAAAACATTAGGGAAAAAAGTCCATGATAATTAACTTAAGGAAATTACCTTCAGTAATTTTAAAAATATTTTATCGTATAATTTTTTAACTTTAATATTATTTTTAAAATTTTAATTAGCAAGTATAATTTTCTTTAATTAACACAGAAGTTAATTTATATTTTGCGCTATGAATATTGAAATGAAGAAATGAATGAACGTTTCTATAGATTAATATTTAGATTTTTCATGAGCTTCGGGAACTTTCATGATTTAGAAACTCGTCTGAAAAACAAATTAGAATTAATTAAAGGAAAACATAAAAAAATTACGCTAAAGTGAAGTATTTACCCATACTCATTCGATCCTTCGGATCTACTTTTAATAATTTTTTAATCAGATCATTCATCGCAGGATTATTTGTTAGATGGGATCTGCATGAGAAATTATTAAAAATTATTAATAATATTTAAAGTAAACTTTTTAAAAGGGTTAAAGTAATAACTTACAAAAACGGATGGTTTAGTTTATTTCCCTTAAAAAATATAAACACCTAATTTCAACGTGAAAACAGTGAAGTAATACGAGAGGTAATCAAAAATTAAGGTTACAAAGCCTGCGGTAAAAGGTGTTCAAACACTATAGCCAACTGATAGTACATACACTGTCATATCAATGAATTATGACCAGCACCCCTTTAAGGCACACGCATGGTTCGCCCCAACAACGATTACACATTGCAAAATTTGCATAACAAGCTGAGAAAGCTTTAAAGCTGGTGCATCAAACGGCAAGTGCACGAGCCTCAAGATGGGTAAACGTCCGGATTTAACGGACATCCAAAAAGGGATGATAATAGGCTATCGCAGCAAGGGTGGCACCATCTCCGAAACGGCGCGATTTGTGAACTGTTTACGGTGGACAGCAGGACAGAAATCGCGTCCCAACGCCATCACTGTTGGGAGCCATCGACCAACGGGGTGAGCGGCGCCTACGACGACTCGTAAAAGATGACAGGAGAGCCACAGTCCATCAACTGATCACCAGATTCAACAGTGGTGCCAACAGACGTGTGTATCCGACATTACCGTTGAACGCACCCTGCTTCGGATGGGCCTGAATAGTCGACGCTTGGTTGCTGCACCCATGTTGACCAGGGGTCATCGTCAACGACGCCTAGACTTTGCACGTGAGCACCGCCATTGGACCATAGACGAGTGGGCTAAGGTCGCCTTCTCCGACGAGTCAAGGTATTTGCTCCTTAAGATTGACAGGCGATGGCGAGTGCGTCGTGAACGCCATGAAAACAGACTGCAGGAGGCTATTGTGGGCCGGAAACAAGCTTGTGGGTGTAGTGTGCACGTGTGGGGGATCTTCTGATGGGAGCTGTTAGGTCCACTGATTCGTCTAGAGGGCAATTTGAATGCCTGTGGTTATTTGTCAATCGTAGCGGACCAGGTGCACCCGTGCATGCTCACGATGTTCCCCCAATGTGAAGGTGTGTTCCAGCAGGACTATGAACCCTGCCACAAGGCACATCTTCTTCTGGATTGGTTCGAGGAACACTCTACTGACTTTCGAGTGCTCCCTTGGCCCGCTAATTCGTCGGACATCAATCCAATCGAACATTTGTGGGAGCACCTTGATCGCCATGTACGGCAGCTGGACCCTCCACCTGTGACTCTTGAAGCTCTGTGGACAGCGCTTCAAGCGGAATGGACTGCCATATCATCGGACACATATCGCGCACTTCTTGCGTCCATGCCACGACGCCTAGCAGCAGTTATAGCGGCGAAGGGTGGCTACTCCCATTACTAACCGGGTGGTCATAATTCAGTGATATGACAGTGTACATTAGGTTATTTTCGACATTGTCTCTATATTGGTTTAGGAACTTGTCGTTTCGTGGGATGAGTTTGAATATTCCCTTCTGGTGAAAATCCTGTCCTTGCGTGTTCAGCCCGGAGACAAATGAAAGACAGAGACTGGCAGTGACCTCCCCTCTAGTGGTGCCTTCGCACCGTCATATTGGGATTGGCAAGAAACAGCTGATCGCCCGAGGCAATGCATGTGAATCAATCTGTTTGGTTTGGTGTGTTTTGTTTGGTATTAACGTCCTTTTTAACTTCTATGGTCATTTCAGGACAGGGTTATAGGAGAGGCAAATTTTGCCTTGCAAGGGTTCTTTAACGTGCCGCCGGCAAACGACTACACGGGACCAACATCTTTACTTCCCTTCCGAAGGAAGTGCGTGATCTCAGGATTTTCTCCCTGAAAAAAATCCTCGTCGTCCTCGGCCGGAGTCGAACCCGCGTCCACTGAGCTACCGAGGCCGATGTGAAACAATCGCATACAATTGCTTATTACAATATGTGGATAATTAAATTGATTATTTTATTGAACTGAGAATTATTTCTTCCTTTTCTTTTAATTTAAAATTTTAAAATATTTGTCTTTTAAAAGTTTGTTAGGCATTGAATCAGTTATTTGGAGTTATTAAAGGTATACGTTATCGTTATGTTAATGCAGGGCCGTCCAAGATTTCTGTCCGCGTGCAGCGCCCGTGCACGCGGGCAATCTTCCTTCCTCCCCTTTTGCACATTAAGTTGATCAGTTCCTTAAAGTCGACGCGTGCAGCTTTTAGTAAAGTTAGCTTCTCTGCATAGCGCAATACACTCCCTATTCTTTAACATGGAGTACAAATATAGAATTGCGATTGTAAATGTAATTATTATTGAAATGAGAAAGCAAGCAAAAAGGACCTAGAAATTATTGTGCTCTTTCTAGTGATACCAATTAATTTAATGGGCATAAAATAGTCTTTTTTTAAATGGTTCCCTTTGGTACAAAAAAACACAGGGAACCGATTTAAAGGAAAACTATTTAACGCACATTGTTTTAATTGGTACCATTAGAAAGAGCAGAATAATCTCTAGGTCTTTTTTGCTTGTTTTATCATTTCAATAATATTTACATTTACAATCGCAATTCTACTTTTGTACTCCATGTTAAAGAATAGGGAGTATGTTTGCGCTATGCAGAGAAGCAAACCTCTAAAAGCTTTACTAAAAGCTGAGTATGAGTTACTAATTATCAATTCGACACTGTAAAAAAAAAACAAAAAAAACGAGGCAGTTTACCATTTTATTTCCTTCGTTTTAATGTGATAATTTTCTCGATGTCAGGTAGAATTGTCCTGCTGAATGACAATCGTATTACATTTTTAAGATTCATGTCTGCTAGGCTTGATCGGAGTCTAGGTTTTGTAAGTTTTAACACTGAAAAAAATCTTTCGCAGACATAGGTAGATCCAAGCATGGACATTAGTTTGGCTGCTTCGTGATGAAGTCGAGGAAAGTTTGCCTAAAAAACAGAACGAAAATGGAAGAAAAGGCAAATGACAGGAAAATGTAAAGCCTATTAAAAGATTTCCCCTTTTTAATAAAAAAAAATAGCTACCTTTGAAAAATTCTGTAAAATTCCGTCAAACTTCGCGCTGCGTAGAGTCTGTCCCGCTGCCAAGTATTACAACGCAAGTCTATTAGTTCCAACTGCAAATCTACTGGAACTTGATCAACACTGACGAAAATGGCTTGACGAATAGATCGAACATTGGACGCAGGTTGGTGATATCTTGAAAACGCTTGGCGAATTCGGTGCGAATATTTTGAACGATTTCTACGTATGCGGGAAATTGAGCACCTTCACATACAGATTGCAGTTCTTTGAATTGCGCTGGGTTTTCTTGAGATAGCTGTGTTTCTCACAATGACAGCTTCATCACGAATGCGCCGATTTTATTTGACATGTCATTTATTAGGTGATTCTCACCTTGCATACTCAAATTTAGGATATTAAGATGTCCAGTAATGTCAACTAAGAATGCGAGAGCCGCAATCCAAACAGGGTCTCGTAATTTTGATTCAGGATGTCCTTTATGCTCCAAAAATTCTGAAATTGCGCTCCTTAAGTTAAGGAATCTCTTCAAAACATTCCCCCGACTCAGCCACCTCACTTCGCAATGATACGAAATATCGGTGTAATGCTCTTCGATAGATGCCAAAAATTCTTTGAATTGACGATGAGCTCGTGAGCTCGGACGTAATTTACAATTCTCACAACAGTATCCACAACATCATCGAATTTCGCAATTTTGCCATAAAGCGCTTTTTGGTGGATCATGCAATGAATTGAAGGTAATGCTCGAATACCGATCTTCTCTCTTAGTAGCCCAACAAATCCCTTTCGTTCACCACGCATTGCTGGAGCACCATCAGTTGTGACGGATACCAGTTTCTCCAACATCAAACCTAAACCGTCGAGTGCCTCTTTCACTGCCTGCAAAATGTCTTCACCTTTCGTAAGATCTAAAAATTCTTCCGTTACGTTTAAGTCGTTGTCAACACCACGCAGATACAAGACCAACTGTGCAGTATCAGATATGTCAGTGGATCCATCGATTGCGATTGAAAATGCTACGAAAGTTTTCGCTTTTTCCTTCAACTGTAAGTACACATCATCAGTCATGTCAGAAATCCTTCGTGAAATTGTGTTGCGGGATAATGAAAGCTTTTGGTATGCCGGAACATCCGAAGGGCTCAACAGTCCGGCGACATCTATCAAACAGGTCTTAATGAATTCTCCATCAGAGAACGATTTCCCAGATCTTGCAATGTTAAATGCCACTTTATAACTGACTCGAAAACACAGTTCTGGCTCATTTCCCTGTCGCAAATAAACAACGATTTCCATATTAGAAAAATTAAAAAAAAATTAGTATTAAAAAAAATTAGTATTAAAAAATTAGTTAAACATGCATCACTTTAATATGTATGGGGATGAATAGCAGCCTACCTCGTTACCACATTCACCATCGTGCTGTGTTAATTTCAATTCATTCAGTTTGGACTGTCGACCTTCACCTTCAAAGTTTTCAAATTTTCCTTTATGGAAAACGTTGTAATGCCGTTCAATGGTGTATGTTTTTTTTCCCGATAGGACACGATTACATATTAAGAATTTAGAATCCGATCCGTGAACAATGAAAAAAAACAGATTCTCCCACTCCGGTTTAAATACTGGTTCAGTGATTTTTTGCTTTTTCGAAATGTGCGCCATGTTATGCGAGAGACGAAAAACAAACAAGTATTTGTAGCAAAAAAAATAATGCCTCATTTAATGGAATCGTCTCCTAAAGTCAGGCAACACAGCGTAGGTAAACTATACCCACTCCCCTCCTGAGTTTTGGACTCTTTCTTCGGCTTTGCCCGTGTGCTTTGCCCGCGAGCGTTTTATGTTGCACGCGGGCGACGTGCACGATTTGGACGGCTCTGTGTTAATGCAATGAAGTTTTTTTAAAAAAATCAGAAAACAAATTATGCTTACTAATACTTCCAGAAATCATCTACAAAAACAGCTGAAATTACATTGAGAATATATGCCGCCTTAGGTTTTTGCCAATCGTAACATGGCGAATGTTGCACTTCCGCTGGCACCAGTAGCGCTCAGCGAAATGAAGAGGGCATTGCCAGTCTCTTTCTTTCATTTGTTTCTGGTTCAGAGCGTTCTGGTCTTCTGGGCTGTATGATGTCGCGCATTGTCGTGAAGGAGGATGACGCCCTCGATGAGAAGTCCTGGCCATTTCGCGACAACGTGACTGAACACGCAAGGACAGGATTTTTACCAGGTGGGAATATTTAAGCTCATTCCACGAACCGACAAGTGCCTAAAGCCGATATAGAGACTATGTCGAAAAATAACCTAATTTATGTACAGTCAGGTGCAAAAACATTTTTACCTGCTCTGTAGGAATTGAGCTTACCGGATGTTGATAGGTTGCAAAATCAGGTACTTTTACTGAGAGTCAAGGCAGATTAGACTGGACCTGTCCCTTCTAAATGAAAATAGGGTAGCAGGTATACACTTGGTATGTGCTATTCACGTGCTCAACTTTGACTTTTGCATCCGACTGTACTGTCGGCACACCAGAGAAGAGCGCTGAGTTGTTTAATGTGCTCGTATGGTGTCGCTGCAGTTGCAGATGAATCTATTCAGTGTTGGGGGACAAACAGCCAAATTGAGTCGATCCATGTTTCATCGATGTAAACAATAGGACGATTTTCTTATTTCTTTCATATTTCTCAGGTATCTACCTCTTCATGCAAACGGCCAGAACTAATTTTTGCGCAATTCCTCCTTTCATAGCTATAGACGGATCCGCAACTACAGCGACACCTTACGAGCACATTAGGCAACTCGGTTGGCTATATTGGTTGTATGAAATAAAATGTACACGTTTCACTGCAGGCTTTGTAACTGTACTTTTTGATCACCCCTCGTAATAATGCACCGAGTGACTACCGTGTTATGACTTTTTCTAATATCGTTCACAGTCGCCCGTTCTCCAGACATTAATCGACTTCTGGGTGTGCGGAACCTTTAAGTATCGCGGTTTTTACCTGGCGTACGGACCTCACCTGAACCGAAAGCCAACATCATTCGTCATGTTGCAGCCATTTCACGGAAGACCCTTCGTGTCACTGTTGAGCACGCTGTCCTGCACTTCCAGCTTCTCATCGACGCAGAGGGTGGCATATTGAACAGTCCCTCTAACATCATTCCAGTAGTGCATTACTACCGTCTGTTAATGATCTTGCAACGCCACGTTTTTCCCTGGTGGCAACAGTATGCAGTAATAAATTTTCCGTTGGAATTCTCTGCCCCATGCTCTAATAGCCTATACACAAAGTTTTATTACTATCCGTGCAATAACGCGGTCTGCAGCCCGCGCAGAATTGGGCAACTTTAATTATAAGCATCCGGTATAATTTCCTAAAAGTAAAAGTCTAATTACTAGTCTCGTTATTAAATTTCTAACATACTGAGCCTTAAAAATCAGTCTCACTTTTAAAAAATTAATACATAAAATCCCACAATATGTAGCACTATATTAAATGAAAGGGAAAGAGAAAATATAAAAGCTTAAACCTATTACGTTATTGTGAATTCCTTATGTCTTCGATAAAATCTTAATCCGTCATTTTTTTTCAATGCCGCTTTCAAATGCTTTGAGAAAAGAAGATTAACTTTTAATATTTCTTTGAACGCAATTTAATTAATCGTATAAAAAGCAACTCTATATACCGGCAGAGGGTGACGGAGAGTGTAAGATTCGTACAGTATGACTCCTATACTCCAGAGATCGACCTTGTTATCGTAATTACCTACGAAAACTTCTGGCGCCTGTTGTTAAAAATATTATTTTCTTAATCTTGTTAAAAATATGTTATTATTATTATTATTATTATTATTATTATTATTATTATTATATAATAACATTATTCAAAACTATGTTATCATTAGAAAAAAATAATACTTCAACATTATAATTACAAAGTAGGTAGGCGTTCCTATTTCACGTGTATTCGTTAAATGGCCAGGATAGAGAAATTTTGCTACGCCGAAATCAGCTAAGATTAAAAATAAAATATTAAAATTGGTAATATGTTAATTTTTACAAACAATCTAAATATCTTTAGAAACCATACCAATTTTTATAACATGATCTTCAAATGACGGATTGGTTTCTTCACCAGTATATTTCAAAAGGAGATTAGATGGCTTCAAATCACGATGAATGATGTGCTTAGAATGCAAAACTCTCACGCCATTGACTGTATAAATGGGATTTCATTGGAAATAAGAATTTAAAATTGTTCCCAGATTGTAATTCCATATCCGCTCAAGTTCTTAATGAAATATGACCATCCACCCGTTACTAAATATGCCCTTCTCTTTTCTGTTATTCTAGAATTTTTATTCTGTTATTCTAAAGGGTCATTTACACTTTTTGGAAACGACTTACGTTCGAACGTTACTATGTCAGCAGTCCAAATTTTCATCGTCGGTTATGCTCTGTATGATGCCCCTGCATTGATGATTTCTTAAAAGCAAATTGTTTTGAAGTTTGTTTATGTTCAGTGTTTCCCGATCTTCCTGCGTAGTTTTCCATTGACCACAGTTTTTAATCGACGGACATACCGAAACCACAGAAACCATTGGGGCAGCATTGGGAGATTTGGCAACATTGTAACCGAAAGTAATAGCGCTAACTCTTGTTTCATGGCAAAGGTTTCTAAAGAAAAGCGTGTAGAGATATGCCTTGATATCTTCTCCTGATGAACGGCCACGTTGTCCATTTCGTTTCCATAGTTATTGATATTTCTTCCCTAAAAATTGTTGGAAGAGAACCCTCTGCTAATAGTAGCGAGAATTCGCTTTCACATTAAGAGGAGAGCTAAATTCAGTAACAAACGCAAATGTTTGCACTAGTTTCCATTACGTAGATGATAAAATATAATTTCGTTTTTGTTACAATCACTTACGTAAATAGAGCCAGAGTGCGTAAATAGGTCTCATCGAGAATGACCAAGTTATTGCCACGCTATTAGAGCTAAGTCAACACCACCTCTACTCAAAGCCTGAGCGCGAAAATTTCATACATTGTTACATCATCATATCTAGTCATAATTTAGGGCTTATTATTGGTAGAAATGCGATTAAAGATGACTACGTATGACATTTTAACAATGTATGACGTTTCCGCGCTCAGGCTTTCTCTTTAGATGGTGTTGGCCAACACCTCCTAGACAGAAGGCCTGATAACGAAAACGTCATACATTGTTAGACGAGGACAACGAGAGACAGGCCAGGGCACTCAAAAGTCACATGATCATCGGGGTCCGGCCAACAATCCATCCTTTGTTTCCAACAAAGGAAAAAATGCTGATTGTTAAAATCCAAGATGGAGACAATGAATTGTTGCCCGGATCCCGATGGTCAGGTGACATTTGAGTGCCCTGGCCTGTCTCTCGTTGGCCTCGTGGTTAGATCATCATTAGTCAACCCGAGGCTAACGAGAAATACAGGCTCAGGCACTGAAAGGTCACCTCACCAAGATAGGTCTATTAACAATCAAACCTTCATTGTTTCCAACAAAAAAAAAACTGGTGACTTTTCAGTGCCTGAGCCCGTATTTCTCGTTAGCCTCGTAGTCGACCAAATTTAGGGCTTATTATTGGTACAACTAGGATTAACAATGGTAGATTAATGGTGATGTAACAATGTATGGCTTGTCCGTTTTCAGGCCTTATGTCTAGGTGGTGTTGTGTTGGCTAAGTCAACGCCTTCTATGGGTGCGTTCACTTATTCACTTGGAGTCACTCCGAGTGACTCCCGTGGCTCTGAGTCATTCGGAGTCCGTTTCTTTATTTGCTCCGAATCATTTGGTCTCCGTTTCTTTATTCGCTCGGAGTTAACTCCCTTGACCTCCAACATCAGGGTACGCTTGGAGTCTTTCGGAGTTTGTTTCTTTATTCGCTTGGAGTGCGACTCGGGTTAACTCCCTTAACTCCTGCTTTCAAGCTGGAGTCATCGGACTCAAAAAATTTATGAGAAAGACGATGCAACATTGAAGAGTGTCAACAAAGTTGCGACTGCAACGTTGATTAATTTTGTTACAATGAGATATCGTTTTCGAGCGCGCTTGTTAGGAGCCGTGGCAACCACACAAACAAGAGAAGACTATTTCTTCAAGCTGGCGCATACGTTGTTTAACTATCAGCATGGCCGCTTCTATCTTTCGAAATTGCACGATCATAGCTTACCATAATTGGTTAGCCTTCCATTGTTGTAGGCTTGACACGATACAAACGAAAATTTAGCTTAAATTGATCGAAAATTTGATTCAAGACAATTTCTTCAGCAAAATTATTAATTTTTATATGCTCAATTTCAGTTCCATCGTTACGCATGAGGCCACCCTAGCCTCTGTGATAATAAATTAAAATTACAATTATAACCAGAACTTTGTTTTTATAAAAATAATAAAAAATATGTTATTGTTTATTCCTGTTAATAAAAAATAACTTAATGTTAAAGGTCCCCATAACCAAAAGTGCCATGGGCACTGCTCATGCTTTTCTGATGCCTCCGGAGGTTGCGAAGAGGGGGGAAAATATCTTGAATCGTTCACAAGCAGTGTTGCCAATTTAGCAGGGGGGGGGGG